>OY482673.1:45056241-45656241 GCA_960531455.1 Urophora cardui
AACACGTCGATTGGTTCTTTTTTTTTTTAATCTTGAAGAACTTTAGCAGTTAACAAAACTAGGAAAATATGTACACATCTCGCTCCATACGGGTATGGCGCGCCAGCGCACGCCGCCGCGCCGATACGCCGATTTCACGGATTATGGCGGCGGCGGCCGATTATGAAGGTAATCGGCGCGGCGGCGGCGGCGTCAATCGGCGGCGGCGGCGTCAATCGGCGGCGTATATGTCTATGCTCGTACTAGCATATATAGTATACACATAGGTACATGTAAGCATAAAACAATAAACACTACAAATTACTGATTGCAGTGCTGTGCAGCGCTGTTGCAACGCTGTTATGCGTTAGCAAAAGAAACACGAAAATGAACAAACGCACACGCGCACGAAATTTGTATTAACTTTAACTAAATATTTGCATTGCAAATAATATGAGGAAATAGCTGCGTTTAGCGTTGTCCAGTAAGCCAAATTGTGTCAAAATGAAGTCTGAGACTTACTTTTTCTCCCTTTTGCCGTTACAGCGCCGATTTTAGAGAAAAGTGTGTAAAACGTATAAGTATTTAAGCATTTTTAAATTATCTCAGTCAGTTCGGTTTATGGGGTTCAAACAATTGTAAATGTGTGTAGGTATCTATAAATGCATTGGCAGTAAAATTGAGCTGGAATTGTATTGTTATTTGATAAAATACAACAATCCACGTATAGGCTTCTCATGCGCTCATATACTGTATGTTGTGTATACGCACTGTTGTACGTGTACACCGTTGCGTTGAAATATTTATTTAATACGCAGGCAAATAGTTTGGAGTATTGTAAACTGTTTGCAGATTTTAAGCAATTTCAGTTCATTTCATTGAGTTTACTTGCTACAGCATTTGTTATTGTTTTTGTAAATTTCCAGCGGCAATGGTGTTTGTGGTTAATAGAAATGTCTGTATGTGTGTACACATGTATGTACGAATGTTTTTGTGGTATGTAAACTTAGAGTATATATGTAAATAACAGTGGCGGACGTTTTATATAAGCCGAAAACCCCGGCTTGCCTAAATATTTTCGTGAATTCTTTCTAAATGATTCTATAAATATTTTCTACTCTGCTTTTGTAGATAATTCACGTTCTGATGGAGGAGAAATTCAATTTAATTTCGCATGAGTAAGGAATGTTGAGCTAAAAGAACAAAAATCTTACTTTTTGGTAGCTTGCTTTTTCGACAGGGTAGCAATATGATGTATTGTGGAACGACTTTCCGTCATCCCTTGTTAAGATGGCGCATATTAGCCGAAACTTGACAAGGGATGACGGAGAGTCGTTCCATAATTAAAAAAAAAAATTAAAGCGTGAATAACGGGTATTCATGAACATTGATGTGTAAACTGTTTCGAAATCGGATATTTATTCCCTTTTCCTTATTCCTTTTTTCCTGGTTTTCTATGGATTAAAAGGTGACTATCGTTTTTGTAATTTTTTGTTGTCATTGTGACTGCTACTATTTTGTTGTTTTTGTTTGTTTTGGTTTTTGACTTTTGATTTTTTATGTTGTTTTGTTTTGTATTGCTCAGAAACATGCAAGATCATCCGAGTCCACGTTTGAGCCATATCTGGAGAACCCGCCTAGGAATCATAAAGAGTAAAGCTCCGTGTAGAAGCCGAGTTGAACACCTTTGATATCAATATTGCTCAGAAACATTCAAGGGTCATCCGGGTACTCGTTTTGACGCATATCCCGGACCCGACCTAGGACCCAACATAGGAACCATAAAGAGTAGAGCTCCGTGTAGAATCCCCGCTCAGAACCTTTCATTTGATACCAATATTGACTATTGACCCATATCTCCGGACCCGACCTAGGAACCATGAAGAATAGAGCGCCCTGAAGAAGGCCTGCTCAAGATCTTTCATTTGATACCAATTTTGCTCAGAAACATTCAAGGATCATCCGGGTTCTCCTTTTGACCCATATCTGGAGACCCGGCCTGGGGGTCACAATGAAGAGAGCTTCATATCGAAATCTCCCTCAAAAACTTTCATTTGATACCAATAATAATAATATAATAATAATAATACAATGGCACTATTATAACTCTGACGAGTTTTATGGCCGAGCTTCTCTCCCAATTCGAGGTGTGCTCCTTTTTGTTTTTCCTACTAATTGGGTGGACCTACAGTTTTATGCCGGCTCCGAACGGCGAATGCATTTTTTGTGAGAAGCTTTTTCATGGCAGAAATACACTCGGAGGGTATGCCGCCCACTGCCGAGAGGTGACCGCTGCTCTTAAAAAACCCAATAATTGGATTTTTACTAATTAGAAAAATTGTTTTGGTGTTTTGCTCGGACCGTGGTTTCAACCCGAGACCTCTGGCATAGCAGGCGAGCACTCTACACACTGCACCACAGCGGCCACTATTTGATACCAATATTGCACAGAAAATTAGATAGGTAGATGTAGGTATGCATATCCATACATTTGCATACATATTCAAACAGGTTGGTCCTTTTTATTTTGCCTATTTGTCGCATTGTTGCAGAACTTCACTTCGCTTCGTTGCTGTTGTTTATGATATTTGCATTTGCACGGCTATTCATGCAAGCATTTGTAAGTACATGTCTATCTACCTACCTACCGCTGACAATGCCATGCGATTCACACGGGCGCAGCAGTGCACTAACACAAAGGTCATTTACGTTTACGCGTAAACTTTACCTGTTTTTCGAAATCACTCGTAGCTACAGCAAAGATGTTTACACATCAAAAAGTTGTCTTCATATAATTCATTGTATTTCAATAGAAACTTAATTATTCTTCATCATCTTCATATTTTCGCTTTAGCCCAATACAATCAGTTTCATACGATATAAACATAAACAACAAACCAAATATGCAAAATGAATTTAATGAAAGTTAATGGCGCAAACGCAATGAGACTTTTATCTACAACATCAAAGACAAATATTTCAATGGCTAATGGATATGCTTCATAAATAGGCTTACCCGCCCAGCCAATTTATGCTAGGGCCGCCAGTAGTAGATTATCACATGATTTTTATTAAATGAAAACTAAAATTGTTGGATACTCACGCTTAATGATTTTACACACGAAATTGTATGGCTTTTCTTTGTTACATTATTTCTTTATTGTTACAATTTCATTTAATTAGTACGAATAAAGATGTTAATATAATATTAAGCTTGCATTAAAATGTTTAAATGCTGCAAGAAAATTGTTTCTGCATATCAAATGAGCTTACCCAAAGGAAGATTTATATAAAAAACTAGAAAGGGCAGCGAGTTTCTGAAACAAAATTGCCTTTAGTTATAGTTCAAGTGTGAAGATTATCAATGCACTTATAATATTTTAAGCATTACTTCTCAGTTTTCGTTATGCAATTGGTTATTTACCACAGTAGACTCAAAGTTATTTGGTGCTTAGGCTAGATTAGATTAGCCATTAATGGCCTCAGATAGACTAAGTGAGTTCGAAGTGTTACCAGAAAAGTAATTGAACATTAACAGCTCTACATTAAAAGACTGGACTCAAACTGAAGAACAACAAACCCATCCCTTATTTTGGATTCAAATTCGAGATCACCGAATAGCACTTTCCCTATTAGCCGAAGCCTTAGCCTGTAAAAAGTAGGACAGGAGTAGAGCGCTTCCTCCACAGTCACCTCCTGCAATCCGCATACCCTGCATTCGCTTCAACCAGCTAGTCCCATTTCGAAAGCATGTGATGCTAAAAGACAGTTGCCGTTGAGGAATCTGATAATTCTGCATTCATCCCGTTTCGGCGATATCAAATATTTGGTGCTTAATTTATGATTATTTCGAGTGGAAAAGGTAGTATAGTGCATTTACAAGAGTTGGAAACCAAAATGTAATACCTTCCTTTAAACATAAAATTAAAAAAGATATATTCGCTAAAACATATATTTTACTACTGTGTTCATATTTGCTCTTGTGTGTAAGTAAGATTGCATAAGTTTTCAACAAAATACTTTCATTAGGCACTAAAGTGTTTAAGTATTGCCAATTTTACTCGTCAATAAGTAAAATCGTAGTTTTGCTTACCCGTTGCATATTACAGCGACAACCTGAAATGCGCACTCATAAAGCTAAAGCTAAAGTGCAAATTGCATAGATTAATTTTACTATCTTCGTGCATAAGCATTTAAGTGTTGAGTTGTTATGCCATGACACCGTGAGTAGTATTTTTTTATAGGCAATGCGTACACGTGTACACAAATAGTTTATAGGTGTTAGGATAGAAGAGATTTTCATGAGAAAACTTTTGGAATTTATTGAGGTTGTTAATTTTTATATTTTTTCATCATCTCTTCATATTCGCTTTAGACATGTATGTATGTATATAAAGCGGATATGAAGAGATGATGAAATATAAATTATAAAAATTAACAACCTTAATTTATTCCAAAGTTTTCTCATGAAAATCTCATTCATACTAACACCTATAAAACTGATTGTTCGGAGGAAGATAAAAAGAGCAGAAGGCGGGAAAAAGTCGGTTAAAAAAAGAAGGCTTAAGAACAGCAACAACAAAAGTAGTAGTAATAACAGTAACAACAAAAATTAAATAAAAACTATAGTTGCTGTTCAGCCTTAAAAAGCCTTAGAAATACTATCCAGTTTCGATAGTAGCTGGTGCTCTAGTTTGATTTCATTTTCTAGATTGGAATATTTTTAAAAATTTTGGTTTTTTTCAAGTTTTCAGCATTCTGCATATTTTTTATTATACATACATACATATATCTTGTCTGCCTGTTTTCGACTGAGGACTATCTACAAAAATTAAAAAGTACTGCTGAGCTGTATTTACTTTTATATACTTATGTACAGTTTTTTAAGTGCAAATAATGTGAGTGACTCGTTACTTTTGGTTAAGATAGTTTTTTATGATTATTGGCGAAAATGTCTAGCCGGCAAGATTGCACCATTTCCGACAGTCAACTTTTGCATTGTTTACAATTATTATTTTATATATTTGCTACCTTTGCCTACTTAAAAAATATGAATAAATAAGGAAGTGGAAAAAATATTTTCGCTCGAGCTTATTTACTTTTATTGATATACATATGTATATTTATTTATTTTGGGTAAGTGCATACAAATATATATATGTATACATAAATGCACATGACTGCTTTCATTTCGTATAGCACAACTCTTTCTTTTATGTTGTTCGTACATAAATTAAGTTTTTTTAAAATGAAACCGGTTCAACACTTAAAATATCTCTTCTTTCTTTTAGCAAAAATGCTCATATAATTGATAAAAAATATTCCATATTACTCGCTGTCTCACCCGCCGTTCAAATGAACAGTCAAAAAGTTTCAAATTAAATAAAATTGAATAAAACACTTTGCAAGTAATATAAATGTCACTTGCTTCTTCTAAATAAATTCCACTCACTCGGTTGGCCAAATAAAAAAAACTTTCCATTGTTTTAGCATAAACTACAAAATTGAGATAACAATAAATCAAACGATTGTCTGCGGTAAGGGGTGAAGAAGTTCATTGGCTAGACATTCTGGAAGTTTTGGATGACTGCAACGATTCACAAAACTTTAAGTATAGGTATGCTCTGCCAGGAGAGGGATGTTTGCAGTTAAAAAATGATTTAGAAGTAACTGAAAAATGTAAGAATGTGAAAAGTAAGTAAGGAAAAAATACAGACAAATGTTCAAATAGTTGTCAATCCAACTCAATTTAACGTTTTGGAGCATACTATTGTATACAGAAGTGTAAATAATGGTGGAATTTAAACTTTTTGCAACGAAAATAATAAAAAGGGTTGACGTGCTAGATTACAAGTAGCAACTTTGATAGGTAAAGTTTCGTGTAGCATGTTTAAAATATAGAAGATGTTAAGAAAACTTTAATTTGTTTACGACGAAAACAAGTTAATTTATGCGACCGGTAAGAGCGACGCCATTTTGTTTATTGCCTTTTTACTAAAATGTCAAAAATTTCACAAATCGATAAATTCAACATAGTTAAAATAGAAGGAGGTTCGCTATATTGTTATACTGTTATACTATTATACTAATATACTTTTATCATAGTGTACTATTATACTGTTATACTATTATACTATTATACTATTATACTATTATACTATTATACTATTATACTATTATACTATTATACTATTATACTACTATACTATTATACTATTATACTATTATACTATTATACTATTATACTATTATACTATTATACTATTATACTATTATACTATTATACTATTATACTATTATACTATTATACTATTATACTATTATACTATTATACTATTATACTATTATACTATTATACTATTATACTATTATACTATTATACTATTATACTATTATACTATTATACTATTATACTATTATACTACTATACTATTATACTATTATCCTAATATACTATTATACTATTATACTATTATACTATTATACTATTATACTATTATACTATGGATTTTACTATTATACTCTTATACTAATATAGAACTACACTATCATAATATTATACTATTGTACTATTATAATATTATGTTGTTAAACTCTCATACTGTTATTCTAGTATAATGTTATACTGTTATATTTTTTCGACTTTTGCAATATTAGTTGTATTTCTATACTGCCATAGTGTATGTATTGTCATAACCTCGAAGAAATATACCACATTAGTACAAATAGTATTCATGTTAACACAAGCTAATATATACATACAAGAGGAGGTAAAGAACAAATATAAACAAATACAAAAAAATTAAAGTGGCATACTTGTTAACGCGCTCAAAAGTATGTTGTTCTGTCAAAGCAAATAAACACAATAAACACAAATATCTGCGGCAGCACCTGCTGCTTCCTGCGTATACACATGCAAGATTCCGCCAATTTCCTTTCTACTTCCCACCAATTTCCGGCACTGCTTATCCGTTCATATGTACGTATGCATGTGCCTATGGCATGTCAGCATGCCGCTGTTGTCATTGTGGAAATAATATGTTGTTATTATGTTAACAATAATATGGTTAAGAATGTTTGCCGCGAATGGCTTTGACTTTTACGAAATTTGAAGCGACTGTGTGTGAAATTAATGGAATTGATACATAAAAATAAACTCATATGCAGCTGTTTAGGTTATAATGAGCTACTTGACTTAGTGTGAATTTTCAGACATAATAATAATAATATTGATAAATAACAAGTGACATATTCACCTAACATCTGATATGATTCAAGCGATGCGACAAGATGATTAGGTGATTAGATGTTAAAAGTTCTTCATATGCACGCGAAGTTGTAAAAAGAATAAAATTGCATAACGCTTTGCTCACTTAATTCTTTCAAACTTTTCTAACAAGTTATGAATTGAACCAAGTCACTTCTCTCCACGTAATTAAATAATCTATGTGCATAGCTTGTGATATAAAAAGCAGATGAATACATTTATCCTAACAACAGCAACTTCTGCACGCTCTTCTTCATCGCTTCAATTATATCAATATTTATATTCATGCAAATGTGGACAAAATAGTTGGGAAAACAACTTCTTTGCTTAGGTGCTTAACCTCTCGCATTTGGGTTGTCTGTTAATGGGACAACTTTGAAGTTGAGATGATGCAGACAGTGTAATTGTATTTGAACAGCATTTTTATTCAGGGACGGTAATCATTATAAGCGAAATAATATAAATCACCGTATAATCATTATTCTTCGATTTATATTTTTCTGATTAAAAATAATGATTAAGTGTTATTTTTTCGATCGGAAGTAATAATTATTATGTAATTTTAATTTTTTTGACCACTAATAAGTATTATTCTTGGATTTTAATTTATTTACTCAAGCATAATTATTATTTCTTGATTTTTACTTTTTGCATCAAACATAATTATTATACTTGATTTTTATTTTTTCCCTCAAGGCATAATGATTATGTGTAATTTTTATTTTTTTTTACTCAAGAATAAAAATTATGGTCTGATTTTTATTTTATTATTCATAAAATAAAACTCAAAACGTCATACAGCCTGAACCATTAGGATTTTTTACTTAAAATTTTGCAGGCACACACCTTCTACTCTGCTCTAACTGCTTCCGAAGATAAATCGTTGGAAATTTTGTTATAAATGGTGGAAAAAAGGTGTTGAAGAATGCATGTAATTTGTCTTGTTCGGCGTCTTAACCATTAATTTCTTTTTTCCAACACTCAGATTTGTTTGCTTTTTAAATATACACATATTCTGCTTCTTTTGCCATGACAAAATTAATATCCTTAATGAGATTTTTCTTTAAATTTATATGGCTTTGTTTATCAGTGATAAATATTTAAACATCGCTATTACATACTTTTGCCCCATGAGTGAGCGTGACCTGAGTGATAAGCTTCTTATATTTGCAAAAAGCGAATAAATTAAAGGTAGTATTTAATTTTTTGCTTAAACACAATTTTCTGATTTCCTTGCCATTATCTATATATTAATAGGCTAACATTTTTCCATACAAACAATTGCCAGGCTGTTTAGCACATTTAACATACTCATATCCACATAAAATTGATATGGATGTGTTCGTATGATTCAGAAGCAGTGCATAGGCATATATTTTTTTCTATAAATTATTTAATTTGTTTATAATTATTAAATAAAATTTTTAGTTAAGAGAAATAGATATCGTAAACGTGTTTACAAACATCGTAAACACAGTTGAAGAGTCGCTGCATTGGCCCAGTTTACGCTCAGATCTAAATCAACGCGGCCAAATATCTCCTATTGCTTTTCCATTAAAGCGAAAAATGAGAGATAGGGCGGGAGAGCACACTGAGTAATTTTAATTTTGACCAAGGCATATCTAACAGGTAGGCTCGGCGGCGAATTGAAAAACTTCTTTTTTTTATTTACAAATGTAGAGTGTAATGTCAAAATCCAAGCGAATTCACATCATGGCCAAGAGGAATGGACGAGCCCCAAGCGAATTCAGATTTTAACCACGGCGAAATATCATTTTGACATTACACTCTACCAATTACAATAACAAAATACATGGGAAATTTCTGAATTCGCCACCGGGCCTACCTTCCTAGATCTGCCTTGATTTTGACCATGATTTCGCGTCGGACCGTGATCAAAAGGGCAAATCAGTGTTGCGGTACAACCGGAATTTGGAAAGTGTTGCTTATCTCCGCGAAAAGGAATAATTTTTGTACCAATACAAAGTTGAAAAAATAAATTGCATGGTCGAATTTTGAGCACCGGCGATACTAGTTTTATTATTATTTTTGTAATTTTTTCCACAAGCTAAACATTTATCTATCAATATACTATCACAGCTTATGCCGCTCACCACGTGGTATGAGCAACATTTTGTATTATAAGTAAATTTTCACAGCACGATATAAATCGTTATCCGCACGTACTAACGACATAAATGTTAAATAATTTACTCTATTTTCAGCTTTTGTTTTGATTGTCATTTTTTACATAACTTTTTTCTTGCCTTTTTTTTCTTTTAGTGGCAACAATAAATTTTTTTGTATAACAATTGTGGCGTGCCACAACCTAATGCTTAATGGTTTTGCGCTTAAATGGCTTTTGGGGTTTAAAATGTAATGGATTTATTATTAAAGAAAAACAAAAAAAGTATTTTAAAATTCTAAAAATGGCTAAACTTTTATTTCATATACATCTGTATGTTTAGCTGCAGTTTATGATAGTTCCAATGCAATTTTAATGTTTTTTCTATGGATTAAATTATAAAATATATACACATACATACATATCTCCACTTTTGTCATTAAGTCGTAACTGATTTGGTTCTAATTTGGCTTAGAATCTCTTAAATATTTGCGACGACCAATTTGGAACAAGGCAAAAGTTATTGGATAGAGTCCCTGCACACATTATTTTAAGGAACTTTTAGTTACAGATCATATTTATATCGATTTTGCTTGGACTTTGTACCAGATCGACTTCAGTACGAGTCTTGTTCTGCTTGTAAGGGACGGCTTGAGTTTGAGCTTTATTACTTGACCTAACTTCTTCTTCAACTGCTTATGCTTCTGTTCTTACAATAAGCTGCCTTTTTAAGTTGCCTAACACACTATTTAAGTAAATTTAACTCAAAGCGAACACCATAACTATTAACTTTTAAAAGTTCTGTAATACACAAAAATGCATATAAAAAAAATTACTTAAGCAGTTTGCATAACTTTTTAATCGCTGCCATATTTCTTAGCCCTTTTCTTTATTGCTCTTTTCAAGTTGTCCGGTTGATGCACCAAGCGCTTCCAAACATTACTTCAAAAGCGCAGTAAAATTATGAGTGGAAATTTTTCATTTTTTTTCCAGCGCTGCTTAATGTGCAAATATTGTCAACAACAGACGCGTTACTGCGCGCGGCATGGCATGGCATGCGAAAAACTTTACGTAGAATGAAATTAAATATATAAAATTAAAAACAGGAATATAAAATGAGTTTGTAAATGAAATGAAGATGGTTGCAATGCATATTAGATTTGCTTGGAGGTTGATGTATTTATTTATTTATGAGAAAAATAAACAAATATAACAAGTAAAAGCACGAATGTCTTTGGACGCGCCAGAGACTACATACCCAACATAATAATCAAATATCTCAAAAACTAAGGGACCACTTTACGTTCACATTAACAGCCGCATATAGCTTCATGAACTCACTCTGCCATCAGAGCTTAAACTAGCAGACATTTTAATTAATTATCTAGAATATTTAGGTAATAGGTGACTGATTTATCAGCAAAATAGTGTGATGCTGATGCAGGAGCTGACTAGTCAGAAAAGTGGTACCTACCTATGTATGATACAGATGGAGGGGTTGACAGTTCAACCGATTTAGACTGTGTAATTTTTTTACTTGTTCAATCTAGAAATTCACAGATGTTTTATAAAATATTTCATATACATATCGCCCGTTTTATGCAATAGGGATTTAACTCCAAATTTTCGATTTCTGGGATTTTGACATATTTTACAATAACTGGGTCGTGCCTTTGTGTCCAGCCTTATAAAATACTCAAACGGATAAAAATGGCGGAAATAAAAGTGATTTTGTAGTTAGCCGTAGGAGAAAACTATTTGAAATTATAAAAGTTTATTTGCGTTTTCCCAAAAAAATTTTTTTTGAGTTAAATCCCTATTGCATAAAACGTGCGTTATGTACATAGTACATTATTGCAGCTTACGAAAAAATGAGTTGGGTCGTGGAAATTACTTCTTTTAGACGAAAGTACATCCGACTAATAACGAGGACTTCTATGCCTTTGATGCAAACACCGATGTTCAGCAAAGTGGTGTGACTCTGGTGTGAATACTGACTAGTCAATCAAGTGGAATGATGCTGATACGAATGCTGACTTCCACTTCTTAGGACACCGCCGTGTTCGAAATACCAGTTGCTAATATAAAAATATATAGATAGCTGAAGACTTAGTTGAGTTGCATACTAGTTATATACTGGTGTACAACAAGCTAAATTGCCTGCCGGGTAGCTCATGATTCCGATGGTATTAAAACAAAGGTATAAGCAACAACAAGAATGTAAATAACAAGTAAGGAAGCCTAAGTTCGAGTGGAATCGAACATTAGATACTCAGCTGTATGCTTTCATTGTTTGTTTGCGTTTGATGGAAACACGGTGTAGGTACTTTATATAAAGCGAGTGCTGCATAAAGTGGGCGTAGCCACGCCCATTTTCAAAATTTTTATCAGTCATCCAAATAAGCATATGAATATTATACTTTGTGTAAAATTTCATTCCTTTATGACTTCTAGTTACAAAGATGTCACGTTACAAATTCCTAAAGGGTGTTCCAGAAATATCTTTGTTAAAAAGTAGGCGTGGTCATAAACCGATTTCAATAAATTTTTGCGTGTCTATTAACACAAGTTATAAAAGTGTATAAACCAAGTTTCTTCATAATATCTCAATTATTTGTCGAGTTATAGGCTAAGAAATCTCGTATATTCCTGCTTCTAAAAGTAGGCGGTGCCACGCCCATTTTCCAAAATTTTTGTGTTTTTTGTTTTATGTCCATAGCTGGACTCCTGTCATAAAATTTCAATGATAAATCTTTATATTTGACAGAGATATCGCTTAAAATGTTTTCATTAGGCCCCTTTATAGTTCCCATATATAAAAGTGGGCGTGGTCGTCAACCGATTTCGCTAAAATTTTGAACATGTATTACTACAAGTAATAAAAGTGTACACACCAAGTTTCGTCATTATATATAAATTATTTGTCGAGTTATGGGCTAAGAAATCTCGTATATTCCTGTTTCTAAAAAGAGGCGGTGCCACGCCCATTTTCCAAAATTTTTGTGTTTTTTGTTTTATGTCCATAGTTGGACTCCTGCCATAAAATTTCAATGATATATCTTTATATTTGACAGAGATATGGCTTAAAATGTTTTTATTAGGCCACTTTATAATACCCATATATAAAAGTGGGCGTGGTCGTCAACCGATTTTGGCAATTTTTCGTCCAAACATTTGTCTAAGTAAGTATATCACGCCTACCAAATTTCATCGATATACCTTCAACGGTTTCTGAGTTATGACTCATAAAACTTTCAATGTTTGCCCCTTAATAAGTGGGCGTGGCACCGCCCGTTTTCCAAAATTTCACCACATTTCTTCATAAGGGCCTGAGGTCAATACGTGGGTGAAATTTTATCACTCCAGCTCTATTAGTTACTGAGATACAAAATTTCCGATTTTTACTATATAGGGGAGGTGGGCGTGGTCATGGTCCGATTTCGCCCATTTTCAATACCGTCCGTTCCTGTCTTGATACCAACTTGCATTCCAAATTTCATCAAAATATCTCAATTTTTGCGCGAGTTATCGTGCGTACAGACGGACAGACGGACGGACGGACGGACGGACGGACATGGCTCAATCGATTTCTCTTTTCACCCTGATCATTTTGATATATATAAGTCTATATCTATCTCGATTATTTCATTCTGTTACAATCCACCGTTAGGAAATCAAAACTATAATACTCTGTGTACTAGTACAGCTGAGTATAAAAAGAGCATTTTTTAAATTTTTTATTTTTTAGAAAACTATTTTTCAAAATAATAAATGTTGAATACTTCCGCGTATGACTTAATATAATACAATGGCGCTATTATAACTCTGACGAGTTTTATGGCCGAGCTTCTCTCCCAATTCGAGGTGTGCTCCTTTTTGTTTTTCCTACTAATTGGGTGGACCTACAGTTTTATGCCGGCTCCGAACGGCGAATGCATTTTTTTGTGAGAAGCTTTTTCATGGCAGAAATACTCTCGGAGGGTATGCCGCCAACTGCCGAGAGATGACCGCTGCTCTTAAAAAACCCAATAATTGGATTTTTACTAATTAGAAAAATTTGTTTGGCTCGGACCGTGGTTTGAACCCGAGACCTCTGGCATAGCAGGCGAGCACTCTACCCACTGCACCACAGCGGCCACCGCGTATGACTTACATACATATTTTGTGTATTAAAAGAAAGACCAAAGAGCGTCTCGCTGCAAGCTTGTTTTTTCATAAATAAGTACATATACATACATACATATTAATTGTCAAGGAAAGGTCACGAAAATATATTTACGTATAGATATTTACGCACATAAACATATATATGTACATTAGGGTGGTCACGAAAATCAAACTAGCGATTTACTTCGGTGCCACACCCTACATCGGTAACAGCACTGTAAAATATCCCTCATATCAATTTTGATCTCGATCGAAGACGGTTAGGTGATGAAAAAATGAAATAGCCTTGTTGTACATATATCTAATGGCCAAAATCGAAAATCCTGAACTCAAAGATATGAAATATAAATTTTGGTTCTGATCGGAGATGGTTAAGTGTTGTCGCACAGGTATCACATATTTTTTTTTTTTTTTTTTTTTTTTTTAGCATCCAATATATTTTGCCAACTGTATAAATAAAATACATCCAACAATTTTGTGGTTCGTTAAAAGTAATTAGTAATTAATAATGACTTAATAAACATGGTGGGCATGTATGGATTGCTCTCAGTAGCGCATCCATTTATTATAGTGCATCAGCAAAGATCTGTAAATGATTTTCTTTTGAGGCGTACGAAATTGGTTGGTCTTGCCGTCAGGGCTAGAACGAGTGGGTTGGGGTGAGCTAATATTCTCATTTTGTATGATGCAGCATACTTTCTGATTTCTTGAGATATAGTAGGTATCTTTAGGTCACGATGTAGTTGGTCGTTCGTGACGTAGTAGGGCGCATTTACAATCATTCTAATGGTTTTCGATTGGAATCTTTGGAGAATCTCTATATTTGAGTTTGCTGCGGTTCCCCATAGCTGTATGCCATAGGTCCAGATGGGTTTTAAGATAGCTGAGTAGAGCAGGAGTTTGTTGTCGATTGATAGTTGGGAGTTTCGATTCATGAGCCAATAAAGATTTCTCAGTTTTATACCAAGAGCTTTTCGTTTGGTGAATATGTGGGTTCTCCATGTTAGTTTTCTGTCGAGATGCATACCCAGGTACTTTGCTACGTCACTTTGCGGTATATCAATGCCATTGAGTTTTACGGGTGGGCAAGTGTTGCGTCTGGTGGTAAACGTCACTTGAACAGATTTTGATTCATTTGACTTTATCCGCCAGTCTTTCAGCCAATGGGTAATTTTATTTAAACTTCTTTGAAGCTTGAGTGAGGCGACGTTAGGGTTGAGGTCTGAAGCCAGTACAGCAGTGTCATCGGCAAAAGTGCCGATAGTGACTCCTTCTGCTATTGGGAGGTCGTATGTGTAAAGTAGGTACAGTATTGGGCCCATTACACTACCTTGCGGGACGCCTGCTAAGCTCTCGTAAAGCTCAGACTGCTCTGCTCCTTCTTTGACGAAAAAGTAACGATTTTTTAGATAAGATTGTATAAATAGAAAGTAGCTTGTAGGGAGAGTATTTTTTATTTTATAGAGCAGGCCGTCGTGCCATACGCGATCAAAAGCTTGGGATATATCTAGAAAGGCAGCTGTACAGTATTTTTTTTGCTCAAAGGCAGAGTAGATTTTCTCGGTAAGTCTATGTACTTGTTCAATTGTTCCGTGTCCTCTTCTGAAGCCAAATTGGTGATTAGGTATAATGTTACGCTCTTCTATTTTGGGTAGGAGTCTTTTAAGGAAGAGAACTTCCAAGACTTTTGAGACAATGGGCAGCAGACTAATGGGTCTGTAAGACGCTGCCATATCAGGGGGCTTTCCTGGTTTCAGAATCATTTTCATCTGAGCGACTTTCCATTGAGGGGGTATGAATGCAGTTATTAGTACTGCATTAAAAAGTTGGGTGAGAAATTTTATGCCTTCGTAAGGTAAGTGTTTTAGTACATTGCCATTAATAATATCGTACCCAGGAGCTTTCTTTGGGTTGAGCATCGCTATTACGGTTTTTACCTCCGATATTGCGAATCGTTTTATGGGGAGGTCCATTTGATAGGGATGACTCAGAGTATTTTTCACTTCTGTTGTTGTGCTTAGTGGGGGTTCAATATCATGTGGGGTGAATACTGATTTTAGGTGGCGTGCAAAAGTATTTGCTTTCTCTGCGTCACTTTTCGCCCATTCGTTATTTTCCATTCGTATTGGAGAATTGTAGAAAATCGGCCTTTTTAGCTTACTAGCAGCTTTCCAAAGGGAGTAATCAGTTGCAGCTGTTGCATCAATATTACTGAGATATTGTTGAACTTGTCTGTTGTGTTCAATTTTGAGGATGTTTTTGAGTTCTTTGGTGAGAGCATTCAATCTTTTCTTGTCGTCGGGGTGACGGGTTTGTTGCCATTTTTTCCTTGCGAGTCGTTTTTCTTTGAGCTTAGCTTGTATGTTGTGGGTAACGCTTGTCCTTTTTTGTCTGATGAGGGTGGGAGTTGATTTCCATGCAGCTTGTTGGATGCAGCTGTTAAAATGTTCGACTGCTGCCTCTATATCTTCAGCAGATTTCAGGGCTAATTTGAAGTCAAGATTAGACGTGATGATGTGTCGGAAGTATTCCCAATCAGTCTTCCGATTGTAAAGGCTGCATTGTTCCGCTGCCGGTGTAAAATTTTTATCAATTGTTACCAGGATTGGAGAGTGGTCGGAAGACAATTCAAAGCACGATTTGCAATTTATATCTGAAGAATTCACGCCTTTCACCACGCAGAAATCGATTAAGTCGGGTATTTTATTTTTATCTGTTGGCCAATAAGTGGGAGTTCCAGTAGAGAATGGAGTTAAACTGAGATTGCTAATAGCATTATATAGTTGTCTTCCTTTAGGGGTAATGAGACGAGAGCCCCAGAACGTGTGTTTGGCATTGTAATCGCCCCCAGCTAGAAATCGATTTCCAAGAGTTTTGAAGAAATTTTCATATTCTGCAGTGCTGATAGAGTGCCTCGGCGGGCTATAGATAGCAGAGAGTGTAAGCTGGCCGCTCGGGTCTTCAATGACAATATTTGTGGCTTGTATAGCATTTGTACGGAATGAATTCGTGCTGTAATGTTTAATACTTTTCCGTATCAAGATACCTGAGCCTCCATGAGCGTTGTTACTGGGGTGTTTTGTGTGGTAAAACTTGTAGTTGGGTACTTCAAAGTAGCTTTTGTCAGTAAAGTGGGTCTCAGATATGAGGAGTATATCTATATTGTGGGTCTGAAGTAAAGTTTTAACTTCAAGTAAGTGTTTGGATAGGCCATTGGCATTCCAAATGATAATTTTCAACGGGTTGAAGATGCACAGTTTTTAGTCGTGAGGGTGACGAGGAGGCTCATCATTGATGTCATTTGTTGCATGACTTGTTTCAGTAAGTCTATCATTTCTCGCATTTCGTTAGTGTTTTGCGTTGGGGTGTGGGTTTCATTACTATTTGGAATGGCATTATTAGGGTTCGAGCGGGGTGTTACGCCTTTCTTTGCTGCTTGAGCATATGTGGCTGGGTATTGGTCAATTTCAATTGGGGTTTCAATCTGCATTGGGGTTTGAATTGGCTGTTGTGGTTTCTCTTGGGGCTGTGCAGGAGCTTTTTTCCTCAGAGTTGGGTATTTGGCGCTTTGGATGTTTTTGTATACCATACAGCCTTTATAATTTGCTGGATGGTTGCTTTCACATAGAGCGCATTTGACATCTTCAGATCTTGTCTTTCGCTTGCAATCAGCGGAGAGGTGGTTTCCAGCACATTTTATACATACTGATTTTCGACGACAGTAGGACTTTGTGTGGCCATATTGCTGACAGTTGGCGCATTGCGGTATTTCACGCTTCGGGTGTGGGGGCTCGAAAGCAATTCTTGAATGCAGGAGACTTTTAATTTGATATATCTCCTTGTTATTGGAGGCGGGTTTGAGTTCAATGATAAACATTGGGAGAGGATTTTTTGTGACTCTGTGTTTTATGTTCCAAATGTTTGTGACTGAGTGACCGAGATCTTTTAGAGAATCCACAATTTCTTTTGTGTCTATTGAGGAGTGCATGTTTCTGAGAACAACTCTGAAGGTACGTTCTTGTTTTGTTTTATAAGTGTGGAACTCTGTGCCCTTCTGTTCCAGTTGTGACACTATGGTTTTGTAAGCATCCAGGGATGATGCTTGTACTTTTACTTGATCCTTGCCTGTGAGCTTTAGATCATAGGAGTTTGGAGCAACTTCTTGTAGTAAACTCATTAGGGGGGGAATGTTTAGAACTTTGTCTATAAATATTGGCGGCGGCTTGGGTATTTTTTCAGTTGGTTGGTTAGTTTCCTCAACTTCAAGGGAGGCAAATCTGTTTTCGTTTTCATTTTCATTTGGTTGGCGGCTTCCAAGCCAGTAATAATTATCAAGTTTAGCCTGTTTTTTAGAGGCAGTATTTTTACTTGGGCTTTCGCGTTGGCGTTTGGGATTGACGATCTTCCATTGGTCGGTTGTGGTAGCAATTGTCAAGTTTCCTGCAGTTTGGGGTTTCTGGGCTTGTTGTTGTTGGGCATAGAGAATTTCCAGTTGCCTTTGGAGGGTTTCGATCTGCTGTTGTACGTTTGGTACGTTGGTACTAGGCAGGCGGGATGGGGTTAGATGTTGGGACATTTGTTGGGGTGTACCTAGGGATCTCGGTGTTTGGTGCTGTAGTTGCACTTGGGCTTGTTGGGCATCTCGCACTTCGACTTGTTGGGAACCTCCTACTTTAGGAGGAGTATGGTTGGGGGGCATCTCGCTGGTGCAAACGAATATTTTAGTCTATATTCATTTGCACCCGGCTGCGCTTGTAATATGTACAACTTTTTATGATTGTAATACAATGTGGTTGCAGCTTTTTACAGCTCTGATACTTATGTATAAACTTTACACGAATGGTTTGTGTCCACACTAATTCACCACTTAGTGGTGAAAAAGAGGTTTGTGGTGGAGTTTTGTGTGTGGGAGCTTTTGCTATTGTGCGATCAATGCAACAACAATATGCACAATCACTCAGCAATAACACTTAATTTACGCTTTAGAGTTTAAATAAAGCAGTTTTATATTAATTTGATAGCACACTAAATTGCGACACTTTTTCCGACACTTTTTCACAATATTATTGAGTTAAATTGATCAATTATATATTTTTTTTAGCACAAAAGTACGGAGGAAAAAATTTTTGACAACTTCACAGCGCGACCAGTGTGACCAGTGTCCAGGTATCACATATGATAATCTGAACTTTGACCACTTTGCGTCACTGCTTAATCATCTTCGAGCGGGCCAAAAATGTATACACATATTGAAGAAATATGACATAAAATTTCTCTACATACATTTTCGAATCACCCCAATGTACATACATAAGTATATCTTTCTTCTTTCGATTTTTTTACACCATGATATATCATCAAAACTTTAAACTTTATTTAAAAAGCAACTGTGCACGAGCATCTGCCGACGCACAAATTGCTCGTCCGCGAAAACTTTTCAGCGTGCGACTATCAGCAGCAGCGCCGACGTGATACGATTTTTCTGTTTTTATACTCTGTACTAGTACACAGAGTATTATAGTTTTAATCACATAACGGTGGATTGTAACAGAATGAAATAATCGAGATAGATATAGACTTATATATATGAAAATGATCAGGGTGAAAAGAGAAATCGATTGAGCCATGTCCGTCTGTCCGTCCGTCCGTCCGTCTGTAAACACTCTAACTCGCGCAAAAATTGAGATATTTTGATGAAATTTGAAATGCAAGTTGGTATCGAGACTGGGACGGTTGGTATTGAAAATGGGCGAAATCGGACCATGACCACGCCCACTTTTCCTATATAGAAAAAATCGGAAATTTGGTATCTCAGTCACTATTAAAGCTAGAGTGATCAAATTTTACCCACGTGTTGAGCTCAGGCTCTTATGAAGAAATTTGGTGAGATTTTGAAAAATGGGCGGTGCCACGCCCACTTATTAAGGGCCAAACATTGAAAGTTTTATGAGTCATAACTCAGAAACCGTTGAAGATATATCGATAAAATTTGGTACGCGTTATTTACTTACTTAGGCAAACGATTTGACGGAAAATTGTCAAAATCGGTTGACGGCCACGTCCACTTTTATATATGGGTATTATAAAGTGTCCCAATAAAAACATTTTAAGCTATATCTCTGTCAAATATAAAGATATATCATTGAAACTTTATGGCAGGAGTCCAACTGCGGACATAAAACTAAAAACACAAAAATTTTGGGAAACTGGGCGTGGCACCGCCTCTTTTTAGAAGCAGGAATATACGAGATTTCTGAGCCCATAACTCGACAAGTAAATGAGACATTATGACAACACTTGGTGTGTACACTTTTATTACTTGTGGTAATACATGTTCAAAATTTTAGCAAAATCGGTTTACGACCACGCCCACTTTTATATATGGGAACTATAAAGGGGCCTAATAAAAACATTTTAAGCGATATCTTTGTCAAATATAAATATAATTCATTAAAATTTTGTGGCATGAGTTCCACAATAGACCGGAGACAAAAAATAGAAAAATTTTGGAAAATGGGCGTGGCACCGCCTCTTTTTAGACAAAGGAATATACGGATTTCTTAGCCTATAACTCGGCAAATAATTGAGATATTATGACGAAACTTGGTTTATACACTTTTACAACTTGTGTTAATAGACACGCAAAAATTTATTGATATCGGTTTATGACCACGCCTACTTTTTAACAAAGATATTTCTGGAACACCCTTTGGGAATTTGTAACGTGACATCTTTGTAACTAGAGTCATAAAGGAGTGAAATTTTGCACAAAGAATAATATTCATATGCTTAGTTGGATGACTGATAAAAATGTTGAAAATGGACGTGGCTACGCCCACTTTATGCCGCACTTGCTTTATAGAAAGTACCTACACCGTGTTTCCATCAAACGCAAACAAACAATGAAAGCATACAGCTGAGTATCTAATGTTCGATTCCACTCGAACTTAGGCTTCCTTACTTGTTTTTTTTGGGATGTGCAGCTGTTACGAGCTAACGGAACTAACTAAAATTATTGTTGTTGTTGTTTTTATTGTTGTTACCTGTATTCTGGGTACAACATGCTTCATACATGTACATGTGTATATGAAAAAACTGCTGGCCTTGGCGACTTTGTTTTTCTCCTTTTCGTTGTTGCATTTTTCTTTTTTTTTGTTTATAAAAAGAAACTTTTAATGTTGCATTAAAATATCGAAAAAAAAATTGCGTTTGTGACAAAAGTAAGCAGCAAAGTAATGAAGCTGATTTTAAGTTTTGCACGCAGGTAGAAATTTTTTAATGCCACAAAGTCGCACAATAAATGTGATGTGTCTGAAGCTGGAAAATGCTTAAAGAGGTTGAAAGCGATACGTTTTTCTGTTCTTCAATGTAAATTCACACGTTCATAAGCAAATAGTTTTCATGGTAGCAACTAAAATTATAAGAAAAAAAAAATACATCACACATGTAGATTATATGCAAAAAAGCGGAATATGATATGTTGGTGCAGCATGAAAAATGGAAGACAGCGTATAAAACATAAAAAATAAAATATCAACATCTCAAGATGCCGTTTAGTTTGCGTATTTGACATGTATGCATACCACATGTGCTTGCGCATAAAATTGTCTCTGCACAGCATAAAAGTTGTTCATACGCCAAGGTGTGTGTTTTTGTGTGTGTGTATTTGTGTGCATGTGTATGACAGCAGCCATACCGCAAGCTGACTTTTCCTCTAAGATTTTTCATAAGCATTGTATTGCAACAGAGAATATGATAATCTCAGAACTGCATCAATGCATCATTTGTTGAAAATGATAAATGAGCCAAGTGCGCCTTTCTCTACACTCTTTCAAGCCATTGTAAGTACTTCTTGTGCCATAGCTATCTATGACGCTGCTGCTGTTGCTGCTATTGCAGTTATTTATAAAGCTCTTATGATGTAAATGAACTCTTCAGTAATGCAAAATGTTGATAACAAAGTGTTTGCGCCATTTTGTTGACTTAACTGCATTACATAATATAGTTTTGATATACTTGACATTTGATGATTTACGTATCTACATGTGTGGATTTAGATATGTTGCGTATTTTGATAAATTGTAATAAATTGAGTGCAGATGTAAATATGGTTTAGAGTTATGTTGGACATGCGACAGTATGAAAGAAGATGTTCTCACATATCGTCGTAGCATACGAAAGCTATCACTTTCAAAATTTTTTACAAAGAAATTGTATGAAAGAAATTTTAAAAGTGCAAAAATTGTCCCATTAATGGGCTAAGAATATAAAATAATTTTCACCGAAATATTATCCGCGTTTGTAGTTATACTTTTTTAAAAGGAAATTCAGTATCGTGACGAGATTTTATTTAATGATTAAAAATACTTAATGATTATTAATTAAAGCATGTTTTGTTGCTGTAACTCATTAATGATTAAATACTATTTATTTTACCTTATTCATGATTAAATGGTAATTAAATAAAAAAAATTCTAATTAAAATAAAATTAAAACTAAATGATTAGTTAATTTTAATTGCGCGATTATCTTGATTATTTTCAATAATTTTTAATTATTTTCAATTTTTAACAGCAAGATTAATACATTTATTTGATTATTTTCAAATATTTTTAGATTTTTTAATTGCATGATTACTTCGTTAGTCGACTAGTTTTAATTTCATGTTTATTTGGATTATTTTGAATTATTTTTCATTTTTTAACAGCTTGATTAATATGCTTATTTGATTATTTCCAAATATTTTTCAATTTTTTAATTGCATGATTACTTAATTAGTCGACTAATTTTAATTTCATGATTATTTCGATTATTTAAAAATATTTCTCAATATTTTATAGCATGGTTAATATCATTATTTATGATTTCCTTAATTGCATGATAAATTATTTAATTGATTAATTATATTTATTCTTGCCTGAAAAATTTTACTCATACGCCATGGCGCACAGTTGCTTTATTATGGGAAAAATAACAAAAAACAAGTAAGGAAGCCTAAGTTCGAGTGGAATCGAACATTAGATACTCAGCTGTATGCTTTCATTGTTTGTTTGCGTTTGATGGAAACACGGTGTAGGTACTTTCTATAAAGCAAGTGCGGCATAAAGTGGGCGTAGCCACGTCCATTTTCAACATTTTTATCAGTCATCCAACTAAGCATATGAATATTATTCTTTGTGCAAAATTTCACTCCTTTATGACTCTAGTTACAAAGATGTCACGTTACAAATTCCCAAAGGGTGTTCCAGAAATATCTTTGTTAAAAAGTAGGCGTGGTCATAAACCGATTTCAATAAATTTTTGCATGTCTATTAACACAAGATATAAAAGTGTATAAACCAAGTTTCGTCATAATATCTCAATTATTTGTCGAGTTATAGGCTAAGAAATCTCGTATATTCCTGTTTCTAAAAAGAGGCGGTGCCACGCCCATTTTCCAAAATTTTTGTGGTTTTCGTTTTATGTCCGCAGTTGGACTCCTGCTATAAAATTTCAATGATATATCTTTCTATTTGACAAAGATATCGCTTAAAATGTTTTTATTAGGCCACTTTATGATACCCATATATAAAAGTGGGCGTGGTCGTCAACCGATTTCGCTAAAATTTTTAACATGTATTACCACAAGTAATAAAAGTGTACACACCAAGTTTCGTCATTATATATCAATTATTTGTCGAGTTATGGGCTCAGAAATCTCGTATATTCCAGCTTCTAAAAAGAGGCGGCGCCACGCCCATTTTCCAAAATTTTTACGGTTTTTGTCTTATGTTCGTAGTTAGACTCCTGCCATAAAATTTCAATGATATATCTTTATATTTGACAGAGATATCGCTTAAAATGTTTTTATTAGGTCACTTTATAAGACCCATATATAAAAGTGGGCGTGGTCGTCAACCGATTTTGGAAATTTTTCGTCCAAACGTTTGCCTAAGTACATATATCACGCGTACTAAATTTCATTGATATATCTTCAATGGTTTCTGAGTTATGACTCATAAAACTTTCAATATTTGCCCCTTAATAAGTGGGCGTGGCACCGCCCATTTTCCTAAATTTTTGTGCTTTTTGTTTTATGTACATAGCTGGACTCATGCCACAAAATTTCAGTGATAGATCTTTATATTTGACAGAGATATCGCTTAAAATGTTTTTATTAGGCCCCTTTATAGTTCCCATATATAAAAGTGGGCGTGGCCGTCGACCGATTTTGGAAATTTTCCGTCAAACCATTTGTTTAAGTAAGTAAATCACGCATACCAAATTTCATCGATATATCTTCAACAGTTTTTGAGTTATGACTCATAAACCTCTCAATGTTTGCTCCTTAATAAGTGGGCGTGGCACCGCCCATTTTCCAAAATTCCATCAAATTTCTTCTTAGGGGCCTGAGCTCAACACGTGGGTAAAATTTCATCACTCTAGCTATATTAGTGGCTGAGATACCAGATTTCCGATTTTTTCTATATAGGAAAAGTGGGCGTGGTCATGGTCCGATTTCGCCCATTTTCAATACCAACCGTCCCAGTGTCGATACCAACTTGCATTTCAAATTTCATCAAAATATCTCAATTTTTGCGCGAGTTAGAGTGTTTACAGACGGACGGACGGACAGACGGACAGACGGACAGACGGACGGACGGACGGACGGACATGGCTCAATCGATTTCTCTTTTCACCCTGATCATTTTGATATATATAAGTCTATATCTATCTCGATTATTTCATTCTGTTACAATCCACCGTTATGTGATTAAAACTATAATACTCTGTGTACTAGTACAGCTGAGTATAAAAATCATATAAAAGCAAAAAAGCGCATAATTGAAAATAATCAAGCAATTAAAAACAATCAAACAATTTAAAAAATATATTAAAATTAAAAATAATCAAACTGTTATAAATAATTAAGCAATTAAAAAATATCTAATTATATGATTACACTACTCGACAAATTTTGATCAACTTTAACCACCAAAAGTGAAATAATACTTTTCTAAGGCGAACTTTTACGCTGATTCCGAATATCATCTCCATTTTTTTGTGGCGGACCCAGTTTTTGAGATATTGGTAAAAATGTGGAAAAGGCCATATATGCAAGACATTGCATCACATAAGTGCATCAAAAAGTTTTATTAGACATCGTGGCGATTTGACATCTAGGAAGTGCTGGTAGAGGGAGCTCCAACAAACATTTTTTGCCTTCACGCTCCAACAAACATATTTTGCCTTCACACTCCAAAATTGGTCAAGTCATTTGGTTTTTTTTATAATACAATGGCGCTATTTATAACTCTGACGAGTTTTATGGCCGAGCTTCTCTCCCAATTCGAGGTGTGCTCCTTTTTGTTTTTCCTACTAATTGGGTGGACCTACAGTTTTATGCCGGCTCCGAACGGCGAATGCATTTTTTGAGTCATTTGTTATTATTTAAGTCATTTGGTTACAATGGCAAAACTAATGAAAAAAAAATTTGAAAAAAATCGAGTTTTTTTTAAAGAAATTTCAGATTCGACTGTCCTAAAATCAGAAAAATTTTATGGGGGACAAAAAGTTAGCCCCCCTATCCTATAGAGAATTTAATTGTGAACATTTTAAGACTAATTGTGTAATAATCGGATCTACCGTTATTTATATTTATCCATTTTTATTGAAAGTCCTTAACCAAAAATTTTCCCGTAGAGTAAAATTTCAACAACAAAATTGGGTTTATTCATAAAACTTTATTAAGGAGTAGTACTCAAGATTATTTCATTCCATTTATTACGTGTTGTGAAGAGCACAATATCTCTCAAAACAGCAATTAATAGGAAAAAAAATTAATTGAAGAAAAAAATATCTGCTTTTCGCTATTTAAAAGAGAGGATAAATAATGAGCGATGTGAGTAAGTACTTTTGACTATTCTTTTGTGATTTTCTGCATTTGTAACACGTATGATTGTCCAAAAAATAATCTCCCATCATATCCTCGTACCAAGACCCTTGATATCGCCATTCAAAAACTATTAAGTCCTGATGAAATCTCTCACCCTGTTCATCACTTTCAGCACCTAAGTTTGTAGGGAATTATGAAGATGTTAATGCAAGAAATGAATTTTAGCCGGTATGTTACTTTCCGTGCTATATAGTTTTGCAATAAATCAGCTTTTTGTTAACTAGAAATCCACAAACAGAACAAAATCGAAATTCGGATATTTTTTTATTCAATTAATTTTTTCCTATTAATCGCTGTTTTGAGAGTTATTGTGCACTTCAAAACACGTAATAAATGATATTAAATAATCTTGAGTATTACTCCTTAATAAATTTTTATGAATAAACCCAATTTTGTTGTTGAAATTTTACTCTTCCGGAAAATTTTTTGTTAAGGAATTTCAATAAAAATGGATAAATATAAATAACGGTAGATCCGATTATTACACAATTAGTCTTAAAATGTTCACAATTAAATTCTCTATAGGATAGGGGGGGCTAACTTTTTGTACCCCATACAATTTTTCTGATTTTAGGACAGTCGAATCTGAAATTTCTTTAAAAAAACTCGATTTTTTTCAATTTTTTTTTCATTATTTTGCCATTGTAACCAAATGACTTGACCAATTGTGGAGTGTGAAGGCAAAATATGTTTGTTGGAGCTCCCTCTACCAGCACTTCCTAGATGTCAAATCGCCACGATGTCTAATAAAACTTTTTGATGCACTTATGTGATGCAATGTCTTGCATATATGACTTTTTCCACATTTTTACCAATATCTCAAAAACTGGGTCTGCCCCAAAAACAATGGAGACGATATTCGGAATCAGCGTAAAATTTCGCTTTAGAAAATTATTATTTTATTCTTGGTGATTTTTGGTGTCAAGTAGTGTTATTTATTTTTTTTTTTTTCTTTAATGGCTATTAATCATGATTATTTTTTATAATTTTTTAATTTAATTGGTTATTAATTGCCACTTTTATGTAAGACAATTAAAATAATCATTTAAATTATAAAAACCAAAAAAATTAATCATAATTAATTTTGATTGTAATTTACGAGACGTGATTCTTAATACAAAATAAAAAAAATCCTTTGTATTAATATCTTTATAAAAAATTTTTGGCTGCTTTTTGTGTTAGGTTAAAAATTTAAAACAGCTACATGTATACATGCATGAATATGCCTCTTATACATACATACATACATATATTGACTCGAGTGCACTTCAAGAGAAAAAGCTCAAATATGCTTTGACTGCCGCCTGCTGCTGATTGCTTTTACTTTATTTTGATTCTACTCGGCCCCTTGCTCTACTTCTCTTGTTTCATTTGTTTCTTCTTTCCTTATTGCAATTGCTGATATGAAGTCTTAAAATGTATTTTTAGAAGCAGAGATTTAACTTTTTTCTGTTGGCAAGTTAAAGGTAAATTACGAAATTCTTGTCTGCAAACAATATTGAAACTCAATCTATTTTTTGCTTGCTTATTTTGCTTGTTTGGTTTGCTTCTCTTAATAAACTGCCTAAATATTGCTTACATTTGCAAATTCAGTCAGTTATACATTTAGACATATGCAAAATTAAGTGAACCAAGTGAGGTATGTAGGTACCTATAGCGACGGAAATACCAAACAGGATATTACATACACAGTGCAACATTATTTTGCTGGTCCAATGATTTCAACTCAGAAAGAAAGGCTTATAACCACACGGTGAGCTTAAACAACTTATTATGAAAAGTCAAAGTAACCAAGATATTATTTCATGGTTGTATTCTTGGACATATTAGAAGATGTTCTGAGCCAAAATTGAAATCATTCATCGGACACATTTTGAGAAATTCCATGTTTTTTTAAAATGGTCAATTTTTTCTTTTCATGCGAGCCCCTGTTCTTTTTATGGCACCCACGGTAAAATGACTGTTCTGTTCTTCTAGTATATGTATAAGTGTATAGTAAAATTCATTACAGTAAAAATACATTTTAAGACGTTTATTATTTATTATTTATAATATTTTAATATAAACATAAAAAGGTTGACAGTTTTTTTTAAATATGAAGAATATTATATTCACATACAGTTTTCTTCAAATTCTCCATACAATTTGGGGTTATTTGGTCTAGTTCGTAGTATAATCCCATGTTTTTTTGAAATCATAATGTACAGCCTCCATGGCTTGCTCTGAATGATACCCTAATCCTATTCCCTGCCTTGAACAAAAATCTTCTATATGAAAAAAAAAACTGTATGCACTTTTGGGGTTGTGGGTATAGAAGGATCGTTGTCACTCTTTCGGAAATTAGAAATACAGTTAATATAATTACTTCTCAAATCAATAGTGAAGCAAGATTCGACCACTGAATGAAAATCGTTAAAAGCTTTTACGTATTTTAGGCGCTCTAAAGGAAATATACTTCTTAATACATCGGTATTTTCCAATAATTTCTTACAACTATTCCCATCAAAACCTGAGCAACCACGAAAAATCTTTTATTGGACATAGAACTTCTCAGCCCACATTAACGCAATAGTTGGAAGAAATTATTGGAAAACACCGATGTATTAAGATGTCTATGTCCTTTAGAGCGCCTCAAATACTTAAAAACTTTTAACGATTTTCATTCAGTGGTCGAATCTTGCTTCACTATTGATTTGAAAAGTAATTATATTAATTGTATTTCTAATTTCCGAAAAAGTTACAACGATCTTTCTATACCCATAACCCCAAAAGTGCATACAGTTTTTTTTTCATATAGAAGATTTTTGTTCAAGGCAGGGAATAGGATTAGGGTATCATTCAGAGCAAGCCATGGAGGCTGTACATTATGATTTCAAAAAAACATGGGATTATACTACGAACTAGACCAAATAACCCCAAATTGTATGGAGAATTTGAAGAAAACTGTATGTGAATATAATATTCTTCATATTTAAAAAAAACTGTCAACCTTTTTATGTTTATATTAAAATATTATAAATAATAAATAATAAACGTCTTAAAATGTATTTTTACTGTAATGAATTTTACTATACACTTATACATATACTAGAAGAACAGAACAGTCATTTTACCGTGGGTGCCATAAAAAGAACAGGGGCTCGCATGAAAAGAAAAAATTGACCATTTTAAAAAAACATGGAATTTCTCAAAATGTGTCCGATGAATGATTTCAATTTTGGCTCAGAACATCTTCTAATATGTCCAAGAATACAACCATGAAATAATATCTTGGTTACTTTGACTTTTCATAATAAGTTGTTTAAGCTCACCGTGACCATAGATATAACAAAATCGTTCGCATTTTAAATATACCAAATTTTTGATTTTCTAGGAAAGTCCGAATAAAATAGCATTTAGTAGATCAATAGACCAGTAAATTACTTATCATAGAATTTTGTTGCCCAGAAAATTTCATAAGTCATGCTCAGACTAAATTTTGATACATAGAACATAACAGACGGCAGGAAATGAAATACAAATGAGTCGCATTGAAATATGCAACAAATTTCTTGTTTGTTTTATAATTTGTTTGTTAATGTACTGTTAGTACTATCCGAGGGTTATTCTGCGGAGAATGCGTTACAGTTATTAAAATCATCGCTATCAGCAGAATATGTTTGTTCCTGTTCATTATATGGTATATGAACTCACTTTCGTTTACTTATGTTCATGTATCTGTAAGCCTATTCTACGTTCTAATGCATTAATTGACATTTGGCTTAGGCCAAGCAATTTGCTTACGTTTTGTACAGTTTGCTTGAATTTGCCAATTTCTTCAACATTCATTCTAAACATAACTACAAAAAAACCTATCTACTTTCTTAGTACAAACAACTTCGTTAAATAACAAATTGGAAAGATTTGAATTCTCTGATTTGTTGACAATCTCGTTCAGCATAAAAAGGATTTTAATTGCAAAAACTAAGCAAAAAATGTAAACTTTAAATGACTTTAAGTTACAGATTGAGTCTTTGCGATATAAAAAATACTTTAACCAATCTGCAACTTTTAACATTTCTTTCTATATTCCTTCCGTGTTTGACACACCCAAAGTCAATAGTGTTACTCGTTTATGCCATTTTCCATATGCCAAAATATTTATTACGATGCTTTTAGTTGATGTTTATAAAATATGAAAAATATAGTAAATGATTAACAACATGCAAAGGCAATACAAAATTTAGCGACATAGGACAGCGGACGACAATGACAACAACAACAATAGCATGTGCTCAAATATTTATTCTAAAAACAAGTAAAAGCGCGGCTGTCTTCGGCCGTACCGAAGACTTCATACCTTTCATGAGTGGGGAAATGAAAAGTTACCTATGTATGTACATAGCCGGATTAAGTTTAATTTATAATTTTAATTCTGTGGGTTATTTATGGAAAGATTTATTAGAAAAAATGGTGTCTTTACTATTTAAATGGAGGAGTTATACACCAAAATGTGCATATCTGAACAATCGGTTGTATGGGAGCTATATGTTATAGTGGTCCGATCTTGACAATTTTCGGTAATCCCGTTTGGGCCCATATGGGTACAAATACTTCAAAATTTCACACCGTTAGCTGTTAAAATGGAGGAGTTATACACCAAAATGTGCATATCTGAACAATCGGTTGTATGGGAGCTATATGTTATAGTGGTCCGATCTAGACAATTTTCGGTAATCCCGTTTGGGCCCATATGGGTACAAATACTTCAAAATTTCACGCCGTTAGCTGTTAAAATGGAGGAGTTATACACCAAAATGTCCATATCTGAACAATCGGTTGTATGGGAGCTATATGTTATAGTGGTCCGATCTTGACAGTTTTCGGTAACCCTGTTTGGGCCCATATGGGTACAAATACTTCAAAATTTCACGCCGTTAGCTGTTAAAATGGGGGAGTTATACACCAAAATGTGTATATCTGAATAATCGGATGTTGTGGAACTATATGTTATAGTGGTCCGATCTAGACAATTTTCGGTTACCTTGTTTGGGCCAAAATGGGCACGTCTACTTCAAAGTTTCATGTCCTTAGCTGTTTAAATGGGGAAGTTATGCACAAATTACTTCCAAAAATTTCATGTATATCTGAATAATCGGTTGTTTTCTATATGTTATAGTGGTCCGATTCGGCCGGTTCCGACAAATGATCAGCTGCATATAACAACATACCTGTATTCCGAATTTCATTCAGATATCTCAAAAACTGAGGGACTAGTTTGCGTTCACACAGACGGACGGACGGACAGACGGACAGACGGACATGGCTTAATCGACTCAGCTCGTGATTCTGATCATATCGGTATATATTTTGGTGGGTCCCCCACGCTTCCTTCTGGTACTTTCGACAAAAATTTTTTGGCACTAAGTTATAATACCATTTCATTCTCATGAAAGGTATAATAATGTAAGCAAATATCGATGAACTCAGTAGACCTTTACATACATATATCAAATGCTGACCTCCAGCACGTTCAGGTGATATTTAGTTGACTTTTATAATAGAGAGTTTGCTTTAGCAAAGATTTTGTATGTAGTTAGCTTCCATGTATATGTAGGTATATGTGTGTATACTTATACATATGAGAGTTCATTGTTCTTGCTATTTATTGTCCGTGTAGTATTGGAGAGACGAAAAAACTTTATCTTCTTCTACATTGTGCTGCTTTTTCTCCTCTATCACACATTTGTCGCACATATAATAGTTTTGCATTTGCGGACATCAATTTCCTTGTCTTTGTAGCTTTTCTTTGTTATTATTTACTTTTTGGCTGCAGAAAAAGCTATCCGATCTCAAGGAAAACTATATCATGGCTTGCTGTTTATTTGGTTTCATCATCGTACACCAAAAGAAGGATATGAATACCGTGTAAACGAACAACGTACAGCAAATAAAAAAGTTAGAGCTTTTTTTCTTCGCTAGGCATGGAAGTCATTTTAAATAAAAATTTTAAAAGTTCAGAAGGAGAAGGAATATCCATAATAAGAGAATTTCCCTAAGCCACTATTATTTCCTAATCTCACTATCGATTCAATATTTAAAATTATACCCGTTGGCTATAAACTAGAATATTCACTATTGTTTCTATTGACAATTGACTATTGACTATTGATTTTTGACTATTGACTATAGATTATTGACTATTGACTATTGACTATTGATTATTGATTATTGAATATTGACTATTGACTATTGACAATTGACTATTGACTATTGACTATTGACTATTGACTATTGACTATTGACTATGGACTATTAACTATTGACTATTGACTATTTATTGATTATTGAATATTTATTGATTATTGACTATTGACTATGGACTATTGACTATTGATTATTTATTGACCATTGACCATTTATTGACTATTGACTATTGACTATTGACTATTGAGTATTGACTATTGACTGTTAACTATTGACTGTTGACTATTGACTGTTAACTATTGACTGTTGACTATTGACTATTGACTACTGACTATTGACTATTGACTATTGACTGTTAACTATTGACTATTGGCTATTGACTATTGACTATTGACTATTGGCTATTGACTATTGACTATTGACTATTGACTATTGACTATTGACTATTGACTATTGACTATTGACTATTGACTATTGGCTATTGACTATTGACTATTGACTATTGACTATTGACTATTGACTATTGACTATTGACTATTGACTATTAACTATTGACTATTGCCTATTGACTACTGACTATTGACTATTGACTATTGACTATTGGCTATTGATTATTGACTATTTACTATTTACTATTGACTATTGACTATTGACTATTGTCTGTTGACTATTGAATATTGACTGTTAAATATTGACTATTGACTATTGACTATTGACTATTGCCTATTGACTACTGACTATTGACTATTGACTATTGACTATTGACTATTGACTATTGGCTATTGATTATTGACTATTTACTATTGACTATTGACTATTGACTATTGTCTGTTGACTATTGAATATTGACTGTTAATTATTGACTATTGACTATTGACTACTGACTATTGACTATTGACTATAGGCTATTGATTATTGACTATTGACTATTGACTATTGACTATTGACTATTGACTATTGACTATTGACTATTGACTATTGACTATTGACTATTGTCTGTTGACTATTGAATATTGACTGTTAACTATTGACTATTGACTATTGACTATTGACTACTGACAATTGAATATTGACTATTGACTATTGACTATTGACTATTGACTATTGACTATTGACTATTGGCTATTGACTATTGACTATTGACTACTGACTACTGACTACTGACTATTGACTATTGACTACTGACTATTGACTATTGACTATTGGTTATTGATTATTGACTATTGACTATTGTCTGTTGACTATTGAATATTGACTGTTAACTATTGACTATTGACTATTGACTCTTGACTATTGACTATTGATTGATTGACTATTTCCTATTGACTATTGACTATTGACTATTTCCTATTGACTATTGACTAATTGACTATTTCCTACTTACTATTGACTATTTCTTGACTATTGACTATTGATTATTGACTATTGACTATTGACTATTGACTATTGACTATTGACTATTGAATATTGACTATTGGCTATTGACTATTGACTATTGACTACTGACTACTGACTACTGACTATTGACTATTGACTACTGACTATTGACTATTGACTATTGGTTATTGATTATTGACTATTTACTATTGACTATTGTCTGTTGACTATTGAATATTGACTGTTAACTATTGACTATTGACTATTGACTACTGACAATTGACTATTGACTATTGACTATTGACTATTGACTATTGACTATTGACTATTGACTATTGGCTATTGACTATTGACTATTGACTACTGACTACTGACTACTGACTATTGACTACTGACTATTGACTATTGACTATTGGTTATTGATTATTGACTATTGACTATTGACTATTGTCTGTTGACTATTGAATATTGACTGTTAACTATTGACTATTGACTATTGACTATTGACTCTTGACTATTGACTATTGATTGATTGACTATTTCCTATTGACTATTGACTATTGACTATTTCCTATTGACTATTGACTGATTGACTATTTCCTACTTACTATTGACTATTTCTTGACTATTGACTATTGATTATTGAATATTGACTACTGACTGCTGCCAAATTATCCATTATTTATGATTCTTGGCTTGTTACAAATTAATTCTATTACATTTGTATATGTCCATTAAGTATTTTTGCTTACTTTTTACTAGAGCTCTAGATACCCGGGTATTAGAGATGAGTGAAACTGCGATTTTTCGATATCTGTGATTTCGGTGATTGCTAATTTTAAATCACTGTGATTTTAAACTGCTATTGCGATTGCATGGACTGGTATAAAATCATCAGTTACCGGTAGAGATTAATTTTGCGTTTTCTGGGCGATATAACCTGTCTTTCTTTTATGTTAACAAAATGATAGCAATAACAACGTATTCCGCAGTAATATCGCTGTTTGTAAATATTTTTCAAAGACAAATTGTAAATTCAATAATTTTTTTTTCTTATATTTCTATATATGTACGTATGTGGTCTGCTCAAAAGTGTAAACAAAAAGAAATTTATAATGGTTTTGCGATTGCGATTCACATAGGTGAACTGCTTACTTGGTACATCGATAGCAGTTCCCAATAAGTAGTGAACTGCTACTTTGAAAAAGTGATCGCAATTGCGATTTGTGATTTTTTATTCACAGTGAAAAAATCACCGTTTGCGATATATCGCTCATCACTACCGGGTATCGAACAAATCGAATTGATCCTTTTTGTTTGAAGCCCGTTTGTTGTTCAAATACCCGTACAAACATTCGAGCATTCGAGCTTACAAACAAAAAAATATGTATCGAAAAAATAAAAATAAAAACAACTACATATGGAGAAGAAAAAAAATAATAAACAAAAGAAAAAAACAAACTTCAAAATGCCCGAATTGTCCAAATGCCCGTACAAACATACGGGTAATAAACAAACAAACTACTGTTCGAGCATTTAAAAGACATTTGTTCGGGCGACTCGAAAATGTTCAAAAAAAATCTGGAGCTCTACATTTTACTATATAGTTTTCAAAACATATCATCAGAGAAAACTTCGACACCTTCTTTTGCCTGAGATGTTGATGGTATTTATAAATTTGCAAACATTTGTAGACAATTTCCGTTTATTTCTTTTCTTGCTGAATGTTTTCTTTTGATAACTAAAGTAAAATAAAAAAAAATAGCATCAAAAATAGCGCAAAATAATTGCGGAAACGTCACACGGCATGCAAAGGATATGGCGGAAAGCAGTTGTATCTTGTCTTTGAAAGCTTAACTAGCCGTTAGGCGGAGCTTGTAGCTGCGCTCAAAGAGCATTACCCAACTGCAGTAAAAGCAACAACAAGAACTACTGGTCATTCGCTGAATGAATTGCACGCAACAATTATGCTGCCTATAGGAGGTCAAATTCATTATTTTTATGTGTGTCTGGCTGCGAGTTGTTCTGCCAGTTTTATTCTTCTATTTACTTTCGTTTTTCTGTTTTGTCTTTTGCTCTTTGGTTTTTATTTTTTTGTTATGGTTTGTTTTGTAAACCCGTTTTTCAATGTCACTTTTTGCTGCCCACAAATTAAATTATTACTATACATATTTTTTAGGGATATAAAGATTAGGTAGCAGTAAGGATAGAAGTGGATTTATCACACAATATACAAGGCTCAATCAACAGCTTATGAGTAGCAAGTGTTATTTTAACAGCACTGCACTCAAAGAAAGGAATTTCAAGTATTATACTTTTTGTAGAGTACAAGTTTATTCAGATTCCATTGTGCAATATCAGATTAAATGACGTTAAACGTTTCACGAAAAAACAAAAAAAAAAAAACAACGCGCCCACAGCAATCAAATCGACAACCCAGAATTAACCACACTCGCACAACAAAACTTTCCGACAAGGAAAGAAAAACACAAGAAAGAAAAGATAAAAGAAAGTCATTGAACAAGGCAAGTTATCATTGTTTGTTTCTCTTTCGTGTTACAAGCGCTACTATCGCCACCGATTGCGGCAGTATGGCGATACACTTGAGATAAATAAGATTTCGCGGAAAATAAATGAATGTAAAATGGAAAGTTTGAAATACTTGAAGTAAAATTGCAACTATGAAGGAAGTAGGTTATGGTTTTGTTAGCAAGAAATAAGCCAAAGAGTGAGAGTTTTATTCACTTGGAAGTTGCGGCAACGAATAAGCACGAAAAAACTGAAATTTTGATAAGCTTAATAAGCGAATAAGCAGTGCTTATCGAATTAAAGACTGACAAAAAAATTATAAATTGCCTTAATTATTTGAATAATTTGACTGCAAACGAGAGGCGAATGTCCGCTTCTCCGTATAGGACAATCGCACGGAAATAAATAGATTAATTTAGAACTTCCACGAGTGAGAAAATTTTTATTTGCTAAGGCTTTTGATAGTAAAAAAACCAAAAAAAATTACACATACAGTCCTTGCATTCAGTATCCGATTCAATTTCTGCACTTTCTTTTGCATTTCAAACATGCCACAACCATTTCAGCTCGTGCAGCTCATGCAGCTGCATCAGTTCAAGGCGAGTGAGATGGTAAGCTGCTCAAATGTGGTAGGCATTAGTATAACAAAATAACAACCACAACAAAAATAAAATTTTCTTTTAGTCACTCATACGCCATGGTGATTATTTAAGCATAACTAGGTTAGTAATGGAGGCACGATATCTAATGTTATGGGTACGCGCGCAATTTTGACATTAAATAAATCTTATTTTCTGTCGACATTTGGAAATACAACTTAACTCTAAATTCGCAATTTTACAGGTGAGCGAAAAACAGTGCTTTGCATCATAATTCTTTAAAGAAGTAAAAGCCCGTCTCCACATAACATGATTCACCAGAGAAACATGTAGCAAAACATCTCGCTCAATAACCCGTCTCCACTTGGCTAATCGTGATTCAGTTTGACATTTCTCTTTCTTGTTCTTCTTAAATGTTTGCATGTTTGCTTATTTTTGCGTCTTTGTTTTGGTCTGTGTGAGATTTCGATAGATTTTCGATACAAAATTAGAGAAGACATCGATATCATCGAGGTTGGCAAGATGATTCAGAATGAAACAGTGTTTCAATCTTCACTCGCTCTCAGAAATTTGTGTGGAAATTGGCGAGTTTCGGCACTGGTTTCCGTCTCGAAACAAGATTGAGAGAGAAAATGCAGAAAAAAAGAGCGAAACACGTTATGTGGAGACATGGTATAAGATCGTGATAAATATGATAATGTAATATGTAATCTGTTGTTTATTAATTAAGTTAATTTTAAATCGAATTTTCTTTCTTAGTGTAATGGTAATGGTAATGGTAATGGTAACGGTAATGGTAATGGTAATGGTAATGGTAATGGTAATGGTAATGGTAATGGTAATGGTAATGGTAATGGTTACGGTTATGGTAATGGTAATGGTAATGGTAATGGTAATGGTAATGGTAATGGTAATGGTAATGGTAATGGTAATGGTAATGGTAATGGCAATGGTAATGGTAATGGTAATGGTAATGGTAATGGTAATGATAATGGTAATGGTAATGGTAATGGTAATGGTAATGGTAATGGTAATGGTAATGGTAATGGTAATGGTAATGGTAATGGTAATGGTAATGGTAATGGTAATGGTAATGGTAATGGTCATGGTAATGGAATCGTATTTTAAAATGTGTATGATAAGAAACACTGGAAATACAAGTTTGATGGCGCTTGAAAATATATCGATTTCTTTGAGAAATGTTTTATTATTCTGTGACACATGATATGCATTTAGTAAACTTTTCTACAGATTTTGCTTGCTTGTTGTATAAACGCATATACACAAAAATGTTCACTCCACCGCTGGACTCTTATGAATATTGTTTGTTGCTTTCAACTTCCGGCTTCAACTGCAGCAACAATTACTCTGCTTAGATAAAAGTGGTGCCGTAAATAAAAAAGCATCCTGAACAAAACAAATGCAATATCGCACAACTTTCACTATACGATATGTCAATGCAACTTTTAATTATTTTATTCAATTAACTTCATACACTTCATCACTAAACATCGTAAGCAGTGCTTTAACTTCAACACAATTTTGGATTATGACTGCTCATCTACCATAAACATACAAGCATACACAAAAATATTCACCAACATACATATATATATCGTTTTAAATACGTTTTCTTACGACAAGATCATAAAAGTCATTAACAAAATGCTTTCAAAACTATTTGCCTTTGCTGGTTTAATTAAAGAAAAGCAAAAACAATGCAAGCAAAATTTTCACTTTTCTCAACAGCAAATCAGCAAGAACTCACTGACTAACTGACTGCACTATCAGTCCTCTAGAGCTATGCAAGTGTGTAAACTCATTCTTTTCATGGATTTTAAGATTGTTGCCAGTCAAATTTGTTTACTTTGTAGTAATTCCGTTGATTGCTAAATTGCAATGTTCGTACGTTCGTTCGTTCGTCTTATCATATCTGCTACTAGTTTGCGCAGCTTTGGTTGCATATCCCTCGCTATGCACTCTATATGTCTAGTGTTGCTGTTGTAAGGATTGAGTAAAAGCACTTAAATCTTAATTGAATTGGCTTTTATGCTACATTTTCATGCAGCATATCACTTGCGAATTGTGAGTAAAGGAACACTGACTTTATCTCGTGTTGAATAAAAATGTAGGAGAGGAATGAACTTAAAGTATTTTGTGTTAGATATGTGTGTGTGTGTTATATAAGTTAGTTTATAATCTTTTTAAATTCATGCAAAATCATTTTGTGTGCTTTCAAGTGGATAATAAGCTTGAACCTTGTGAAATGTTGAGCTACTTACATCCTTGACATAAGATGTTATTACTAATAAACAAGCATATGTAGCTATATATGTACATATATTTACACTTACGTATGTGTGTATGTTTACATTTCGTCTACTAAATCATGAAACAACGTATAATGTATAGGGGAATCATACAATATATTTACGTTGTTTCATTATTCAAGCGACGATATCTAATTCACTGCTTGCATTTTGGTTATGGTGAAATGTTACTCATACGCCGTGGCGCCTGCAACAGCGTGTTGCTTAGTAAGTAATGCTTACATACATATCTTTAAATCTTCTTATTTTTTTGCTGTAAATGGCTTACAATTTACAGCTGTTTAAGCATATTATTGCTCTTTTTAAATAAAATCTTTATGTAATTTTTTTGTTAAGTAATTCCAAGATTTGGTAGTAGCTGAAATATATTCATACAGTGCATGGCATACATAATGCAAGTTTAAACTAAATTTGAACTCGATTTAAATTATGTGCTTGTGAGTGCAATGTCTAGTGGTTCGCTTAATGCCCCTATATATGCAGGTGTTACAAAAAAAATTATTTATTAAAAGGAAAAATGTCAAGCAACTATTAACAGCGTTGGTAGAGGTGATAGCCATTTCAAGGAAAACCAATTCTGCATCATCAAAAGTAAAGTGGCTTCCACCAAGTTTCTTTACTTCTTATTTTTTTTCTTCTTTATTATTTTAAATTTTTCTTTTTTCCAAGCAAAAAGTTGCCACAATTGAAAACCAGCCGCTAACCGCCCGTATATATTGCGTATTTGCTCGGCGAATTGCAAAGTGAATATGGGTATTCACCATGCATATTTTTATATATGAACACATTGAAGTCACTTGCATCCAATCACATTGCATAAGCAAATACGTCAAACAAATGCACACATGCGTGCTCGAAACACGCCAAAATTTGATGACGGCGTATCGTGGTATTTTTCGTGCCAACAACTTTTCGTTTTTAATACCATATAACCGTACTTCAATATTATATATACATGTAGCTGGGCTCTTTGCGTAAGCTTGTAAGCGTATTATAAACACTCACGCAAAGGGGCATATGTATGTATGTACGAATTTGTATATTTTGTATTTATTGCACAATTTTTGCATAAGTCTTGTTCCAAGCAGCTCAAGTTTCCAAATTTATCTCTTAAAAACGCATTTTTTCGCAGAATTTTTTTTTGGATATTCAGTGGTAAGCATTGTGGTCGTAATATGCGGTGGCAATTGCATGATTTTATATTTGCTCTTACTAGTATCTATAAGTTGCTTGTGCATTTGCATGTGGCTAAATACATACATATATGAAGACTTTCGCTGCGAATTAAAAAAAGTTAGTAATTTACGCCTGCAGTGCAAAGAAGACAACTCATTGAATACTACGGTAAAATTTGTTATTATTCTCGATATTCTAAAGCAGGGCTGCTCAACGCTCTCGTATTGAAAGTACAAAACTCAATACGTCTACAAATATTGTATATGCACTGAAAAATTTTTTTGCTCATTTAAATTTTTTTATGAATTCCAATAAAATATTATTTTAGAATTTATTTTCAAATGGTAGTATCACATACATAAACATTTTTTTTATTTTTTATATGAAAGTTTTTTGAATACAAATTTTTTACAGTGCTTTCATTTTTTGAATTTTTTTTTCATTACACATTTGTTATTGTAAATTTCGATTTCTTATGGGAGTGCAAAGAAAATTTTATTTTCATATTTGAAGTGAAAATATGTAACTGTGCCTATGATTCGGAACAAAACAAAAACAATTGTGCTTTGAGTGCCTATGAGGTGAGCCCTGTTCTAAAGGCAAAATTACACAGAAGTAGAAAACTATTTTTGTTGTCTATATTAAACTTTTATCTTATTTGTGCTGCCTACCTATTTCCCTCCCTATTTTCTTCATTTTTTTTTTACCAATAAATAAGCTTTTGACAAAGTTTGTGCGAAGGCCTAAAATGGCATGTCAAAGTTTTCAATCAAAACACAAATTTTTTCTGGTTTAAGCAAACATCTGTCTGTATACCATCTCATCAGAAATGTGAGTCACTTATCCGTGTTGCTTATATGTATGCCCTTTTGGCACATTTCCCAATTGAATTTTTATGGCTGTTCTATTTCAGCATAACTTTTTTACAATTCAATTCATGACCTTTTTTATGGGCGGCCGTCAATTGCTTTGTACTTCTCGGAAAGTCAGAAACAATTTTTGTCATGTTTTACAAGCGCGATTATCGAGAATTGGCAGATTAAGCTGAAAGCGAAAAGTTCATCTGTTAAGTAAATTTAATTATAGGCTATTGTGAAAAGTATTTCTTATTTCTTATTTCTTATTTCTTATTTCTTATTTCTTATTTCTTATTTCTTATTTCTTATTTCTTATTTCCTATTTCTTATTTCTTACTTTCTATTTCTTATTTCTTATTTTCTAGTTCTTATTTTTTATTTATTATTTCTTATTTCTTATCATTCTACTCTCCGAGTATATTCTCAGTTTTTTCTTTCAATATAAACCATAAACACCCTTGCGGTACATGACTACAAGCAACTCAGCCTATACGAGTGTATCAATCACTGCCTATTGATTAAGGTTTTTAAACTTAATCTACGAAATGGCAATAATGATAATGACAAAAGCTGTAACTACAATTGCAAAAGTAACAAAGCAGTCGAAGCTTGCAATTCTACGAAGGAATTTAAAAGAAAGTAATACAACACGTACACAGAAATTATAAGAAGAGAAAATACAATGACAACAAAAACAACAATAACAATGGCAAAAATGATGACAGTTTTAAGAAAAAGTTTTACAGAAAAGCTTCATCAGAAGTAATCAACAACAGAAGGCAATTAATACATATACATACATATATATCTGCGGAAACTATCTACCTCCGCTTGTGCCATTAATCTGATTACTTTTGCTTTTTATCATCAATGAGGTTGACGACGACATGAAGATTATTGAAAAATGTTTTTAAACATTCAACATTAACATGCTTATGTACATATACGTGAGTATGTGTACAAATTCTGAGTTAATATTGGCAAGTTGGCATGAATGGCGTATATATGACAATAATAGAATCTTGACTAAATGATAATTATCAATAATTATGATTATTGTTGACTATAATCAACGCAATAAGGGAGGAATATATGTACGCAATTAAAGGAAAAATGCAAGTGTCATCTCATCTGATGTTGATATCGTCCATGCTTCTGCGATATATTGAGCTGGGCGGCGGGAGCTATAGGACAGGAGGAATAAGTGATTATAAAAATCTCACTTAAGCGGTATGTATCCCAAGAAGTTCATGATGGGTGACATGTAGAACGTTATTTCTGTTCCTCTTCTTCGGATTTCCAGGATGATTTTTTGTGTAATGGCAGAAAGTATTTCGTTATTCTCCTTATTCACCATCAAAACCATTCTGTTAGCATATTTTTATTTGAGTCTTTGCAAAGATTAAATTATGCATAAAAAGAATAACCGAATGTTCAAGAGAAATCAAACAAATTATGTGCAAATTCGTATTTCAGTACTTTTACTTGTGTAACGGTCTTTATTTTGGGCATTTTACTGAATGTAACTACAAACATTCGCAAATATTCCAAACATCTTTTTGTTCAATCAGAAATATGACGCCATAAGGTCAAAAATATGGCAAACAATGAACATTTAGGAAATTGGCTATTTCGCACTTGATGACGATGGTCTGTCCACAAATTGGCCGCAGCAATCGAAAATCAACAGCAATTACAAAGAGCATTACTCTAAGGCATAAGAAAATTGCACACATCCTGTGTTGCTTTGATTTGTGGCAAGGAGGTGGGTACTTATACATATTGATTTCGTTATTTTTATTTTTTTCTTTTTTTTAGTAACTAAGATAATTAAGCTATAGTAAAAAAGATAAAAATTATAACAATTCAAATATGCTCCTTAATTTTTTTCCTACAAATCCTTTAGTAAATGAAATGTTTCGTTTACATACGCAAGTTCTAACTACAAATATTTATATCTACTCAAGTATTTCATACATATGTATATGCAAGTGCGTCTGGGAATTTATTAAACATTCGAATGTTTCACAGAATTGTTAACTCACACACATTGCACCTACGTACACACCCACACACACGCAGATAATTCTAATCCACAATTTCTGTCAGAAGCATTTGAAAATGAAATGTTTCTGTCTGTAGTTATGCGATAAGATTTATTATTATGAGTTATGATTTATTATTTAACCAACTGGACAATTGTTCCATATGAAACTGAAATGTGCATATGTACATATGTAAGTATGTGTTTGCATGATGTAGCATGTGTAGAAGGATATATGTAGATATTTTGGATACAATCTTGTTTTTAGTGCGATGAGATAATTGTGGTGTGAAAGCTAAATATGTACATATAAGTATGAAGATACGTAATGTTCATTATAGCGAAACGCAAGTTACGAAACGTTAGCAAGATTCTTCAGAGCACTACTTAAAAGTTTTTTGGTTATGTATATGGAAATACAAGTCTTATAAAAGTGGGATAAATTTTTCTCTCTTAAGGATAGTACTGAGTTCGAGGTTCACGTGAAACTGCTGTGAAAATCCATACAAAAAAACTGGCTGTGAAACATGTGTGAAATTTCACAGATAGTTGTACTGAGTTTCTGCCGTGAAAACGTTGCGCAACATGCTAGACACATCATGCCAGCAACATTTTTTCACCCCAATTTAAATATACAATTCCATTTATTTTCGAGTGAAAAGTGACATTTGTTGAAATTGAAATTTATATTTTGTATAAAAATTTTTAATTGGCCAAAATTTGAAAGTTGGTTCTGAGGCGATGCACATTTGGGTATTTAATCAATCTGGGCGGCCAAAACTCTTTTTTGGCTTTAAATTGTTAATTATGTTACCCATGGTGATTTCAATTCAATTTAACATAAAAAAACTGTGGCTTTACATTTTTAAAAAGTGATGTAGTGAGACCAAACCGACCTCAGATTTGGATTCAGAACGTCGAAATACATGTTAGTAAGTTAGGTCGATGAAATGTGCCATTTGGGGCTTTTTTTTAGCTTTTCACAATTTTCGGGGTATATTGGACAAGCGGACTTTGGATTCGGAGCACGTCGATGTATATGTTGCTAGATGGGTGTTCTCGAATCCACAAACAACTAATTTTTGAAGTTAACTTCTTAGGCGGCGATACAGAGTTTTTATGGAGAGTGAAATTTGAAATTTGATGCAACGGAAGTTGCCCCCGGAAATAGCAGCCATTTTAGTTGATTTTTAATTTTTAAAAAAATCAACCTTGATATCGCGTTACCCTTTGACACAACTTGCGTAACTAGCGCAGTAGCTCAGCTGTAAGATGATTGGCTTCCAATTTAAGTGAAGGTGGTTCAAGTCCAGGTCGAGCCAATTTTTTTATTCCTTTTTTTTCTATTAAATAATTTTCTTTATAATTTTTTATTAAATAAAAGTACCACCCGAATATCGGGAATTACAAACTAGTTAATTATTAAAATAAAAACGACCAAACAACCTATATAAAAACTAATCGGATGAGCCTGCCGATAAACAAAATCTAATAACAAGAACAAGCATTGCCTTTTCTATAAATAGAATTTTTACAAACAAAAACACACAACCACATGTATGTACATGCGATAGTTTTCATTGTAATATCCCTGCAAAAAAATGTGCGATTATTCCCGATATACATAGATTTGTCCCGGATTGATTTCTTTCGGGAACAATCGGTCCACAATTAGTCCCCGATTGTTCCCGAACGGGTATAAATGTAGACTAATTGTGGACCAATTGTTCCCGAACGGGTATAAATCTAGATTGATTATATGTAGAAATTTTACAAAAATATTCAATGTAGGTATGTATTGAAAAAACAATAGGTAAAACTAATTGAACATGCTTTCTTTTAATAACAATGATGAATAATAATTTGGACAAGATTTTACCAAAAATATCCATTGAAAAATCAATTACGATTATACACTGAAAATGACTATTTAAAAAATTTTAATTTATTGAATAGATTCTTTTACAAAAGTAAAACTTATTGTATAATCTTTATTTAAATAGGCATGAACATTTATAATTTTTAAAGATTGTTATAAAAAATAGCCTTGGCTAGCAACTTTGAAAAATTCCTCACATATCTTTAAATATTTGGAGAAAATACTTAATTTTTTTAAAAGATTTCACTACAAGATGAAATCTAATCGAATAAACTCTTCTAATATATATAACAATTTATAATTTTTAGAAATTTTCATAAAAAATAGCCTCGGCTTACAACTTTGGATGAAAGCGATTAATCTACATTTGTACCCGTTCGAGATAAAAGAGATTGATCTACATTTGTACCCGTTCGGTATGTTAGTGATTAATCTACATTTGTACCCGTTCGGGTATACAAGTTGAACAATTAGTCTCTTCATAGGACATGCTCGAATAAATGCGATCAATTCGCTCCATATAAAGGGAAGTAAAATTGTATTAGTCGCATTCTCCCTTACGATTAATCGCATTTTTTCAGGGATGTATTTTCAAATTCGCTTGTCATATGATATGTATATGAAACTTGTTACTTGTTGCTTTCGAGCCAATATAAATTGAAAATACAATTATTTGAAATATTGAACAAGATGTAAGAAGTTAACTTCTATCACGTGTACTATGCTACACGCGAGTTTTTTTTTTTTTTGTGTGGTGGGGTCATTTTTCCCAACGTGAAAAATCGCCTGTTTTTCTTAAAACCGGAAAAACCCGGAACCGATCTTTCTTGAACTCAAAATAACAGGGAACAGACTATCTAGAAAAAAAGAGTCAGTGCCGGGCAATGCCGGGCACCTAAACAAAAACCCTTTTGAAAACAAAAAATTGGGAAAATTTTTTTTAATACATCGTTTTTTAAAAATGTAATTAAGAAGACGCTAACAACTAACTAAATCTCAATAAACATGAATTTTGTACTCGATTACCTGTATTATAAGAATCCATAACAGTATTCTAAAAAACTTCACTTAAAACCGTAAAAATATTAATTGGAAATGTTGAAATTTTAAGAACGTTATAAAATGCCGCGAGATATACACGAATGACCAAACTTTCATTGACTGTAAAAACTTTGTGTTTGAGTTTTGAGAATAAGCTTTTATTGAAAATGATGCGTTAGGGTCCTGGCCTACTAAAAAATTTTATTTTTTGGAAATCGGGCCAGTTTTAGGAAATGAGGTTTTGGCCGCCCAGATTGATAAAATACCCCTATGTGCGATGCTCCAATTTTTTTCTTTTTACATTTGCACAGTTTTCGTTTTGGCATTTATTCTCATTTGTCAAAAAACTTTCTTGAAACATTTCACGGCAAAATAAATGCATGTTGCTGGCGAAATTTGACGGCGGTGAACTCAGTACCAGACTTTAGTTCATAGCTGTAAATTGATTTCAACGATTGCTGAGATTTTAACAATGCACCAGCGCTTCATATCTTTGTTCACAGAAGAATATGTATACTTTTAATCAAATTGCTTTAATAGCACATAACAGTTTTACAGAAATATAAACGAACAGCATTAATATATATATAAAGTTGACCGTTAACAAGTGGAAATCTGCGTAAAAGGCATTTTTGTGCACTTCGTTTATGATATGATAATGCTGGCGAAAAGATTCAAATCAAAGTCAAAAGCAGCTGTAGCTCTGCATATTGTATAGCGTGCAGCCAAGGCGAAAAAAAACAACTTTTGTTAGCTTTTGTTTTTATCAAATTTGAAGCTCTGCGGAGTTAAACAGCCGGAAGAGAAGCCAGTCTGGTGAAGACAAGTGCAATAAAAAATGAATAGGCTGCGACTGCCATAAGCTCTAGCATGAGCATGTACTTCTATGTATATACATAGATATATACATGTGTATGTATTAACCGGATAGTCATGGAGCTTAAATTGTATTAAAATAATAAAATTATTTCCACTTCGTCTACGAACTTTGTCTGTGTTATCGAGTAGCATTTGCTAGTAATTTTTAAAAATTAATATTTAATGGAAAAAATTAGCGAAGCGTTTAAGTGAAACTTTCATAACCGCCTATACGACAAATGTGCCAGAAATTAAATTCTCCAACCCCGAATTGAATTGATAGAGCTGGTCGCCAGGTATCTTACTTAAAGAATTATACTCGCCAAACAGTTTTTGTTGCCGACAATAAGAAAACAAGTCGCTTAGAAAAAAAGTTATTGCCAGCACAATGGTCCACAGATCGTAGCGTTTATAAATCAAGTCGAAGAAGGTAATAAAACAACTATTGAGCTTTGAATTTAATTTTTGAAGTAAAAAATAAAAGTTATTAGTTGAAAAACGAATACGTAATACAAAAAACCGAATATTCTGTATTCCTATTCGGTATTAATATTCGATATTCGGTACTAATATTTAGTATTCAGTACTAATAACTGTTGACAGTTATCGCTGATTCCCTTATTACACCCTTTTCCCTACAAAATGATCCTTTCCAAAGGCCTTAAGTGCTTACAATGGGCAAATATGTCTCAGTGCTTGGGAAAGCCAAAGTTTTTCCTGGCCTACCACAATTCTATTCCATTCCATTTCATGCTATTCCACTAATAACTGCAATATTTCAAAAGATTTATAATTAACAATATCCGCAATTATTTTTGGTATCTGAATATTATAGAAATATCTGATACTAAAATGCTGAATTCACACGCTACATAGTGTTGGTATATAATGCCTTCCAACTAAAGTCAGCTTATATATCTCTGCAAGATTAGTTACTTGTTCTGCAATTACTTATTAATGAAAATATGTGCATAATACTTTCTTCACATTTCTTTTCAATTCATGCGTTGCAAAGATTTTCTTCACACCTTCCATTAACACACAGAGAAAAAGCTCTGGCTTGCTTAGTGTTGTCACTTTTTGTGATTTATTACTTCCTACTCCTGCTAATCGCGCATTTTGCTAGGCAAAATATTTTACTCATAACTGTAGTATGATTATTTTGCAAACTTGGTGTGTTTGTTGATGAAAAACATATGAACTTTTAAATACTCTTAAGTCTTACTTTGCCATGCGTGTTTCTTCGGCTTCACATTTGACCTCCTCAGCCTCAGGATAATGACAAAACTTTTTCACTTAACATGGCTTGTTAAATAATTGTTCGCTTTTAACAAACTTTAAAGTTCTGTGAGATGAAAATGTTTGCGTTTATGTAGTAAATATTACTCACATACGAACATATTTACCACTTTTACGAGATAAACCAAATTGAATTGAGTGTCATATGGGAGAACATTGAAGAATGCTTGGTTCCAATTTTTCATTTTTCAATTTCAATTAACTTACACAATGGGTCATATTAATAAAAGCCAAGCATTTGCTTTTGCTTAAGATTTCAGACCTTTTACTCAAATTTTGAAATTTTTGTTCATACAAATTAATGTCAAATTTCTGTAATTTTGAGTAAAGGCATTTGCTTGGATTTTATTAATATGGCCCAATATTTAACAGAGAGTAGTATACAAGAAGCTTTTTTAACTTTTACTAATTTAAAGAGCAAGTTTTTATAATTACGTTTGAAATGATTGATGGAGTGAGTTGTCTGGAATATACAAAATTATCTGTTTGTGAATTAAAAATTCGTAAAAAAAATTCACAAAACAAAATCCATAAAAAAATGCATAAAAAAGATTAATTGTTAGTTGAAAGCTTTTTGCGCTTATAGATATTTTATTATACAAAATTATTCTTACTTACCCAAACTGGAAGCGACTGACGCTCATTAAATATTAATCAAGCATTTAAAATAGTCAAAGAAAGGCGAAAGATAAATTTATTAACTTTTGAATGACTTAAGAAAAAAGTTTGTTTGAAAAGTTTTCGCAACTAAGCAATTTAATGCGTTCCCCTTGAAACATTCACCTGTATTTGTGAAAGCTTCGCAAATCTCCAAACGATAACAGATTTTGAAGGATTGCAGGTCAATGAGGTGCGGAAAATGTGAATTATTTAGCTGTAACTTTTTAAATTTAAGTTCGCTTTAATTAGTTAGGGTATTAACATTATCTTTGTGGTTAATAACACAGAAATTTTATTGAATTAATAAAAATGTATAGAATTTTTAATTTCCAGTAAATCGCACATACTTCTACTATAGTCACATATTGCACAATTTTTTCAGCTGACGGTATGCACTGAAACAATGTAGTTATGGGGAATTTTCTCCGTTTTCTACTCTTAAAAATCACCTGACACAAACATAAGACTTCCGTAAATTTCCTAAAGAACTTTTCTCTCGAATATCTCAAGTGAATGTCGTTCATGCTTCGGCGTTGAATATCACAAGGGATACGATCGCCCACTTAGTTTAATTCTCCTTTTCATTCTTCGTCTGATTTTTCGAATCTGAAATTCTATTCGGTTTTGTTGCTGGTTCTCAAATAGGCAAAGTCCTTACCAATAATGTCGACTTAGGTGTCGAGGTGTAAGTGCACTTATTCTTTGTGTGATGACAGAAGGTACTTCGTGTTGTCCTCCTTTGCCGCCAAACCTATTCTCTTAGCCTCTTTGCTCAGTTTGGAGAAGACAGAATTTTCAATAGGATTGCTAAGGTAAAAAAAATGTCAATATCCTGGGCAGCTAAGTTGTGCAGCTTGAATTATCTGCTCCAGGCATCATACTGAATAAGTTACCCTGTCTGTAATATCATTTGCAGCCGAGCGGCTCGAAGAGGTTATTTCAAATTCTAGCCAAACTGATTTTGTTAATCAAAGTCATTTCGAAGCATAAAAGTATATATGTATCTATATGTGTAGAGGTGTTTATGTTCGAGAACTTTTCTGGTAATACTACGGACTTACCCAGCCCTAATGTTAGGCAATTAAAGGCCAGCTAGTCTAAGCTAACCTAACCTATATGTATGTGTCTTAGATAAAGACAAAAGTGTATATTAACGCTGATGATGGCACCTATACTGACCATGAGCAAACATTTTCTTCATATAAAATAATTACTCCTATAAACATTTTAATTTAATATTATTATTGCTCCGCTTTTGATTACTTACCCTTTCATAAAGCTTATTAAATATGAACATAAGAGCGCTTTTAACTTCTAAATGATGTGAGTGCTTTTAACTGCTTTACATTTAAGTCTACGCAAACGTAATTAAATAACAGAACATTATTCACAGACAATCTCAATTAATTTTAAGCATAATTCCGGGGAAAAGTAGCGCATAAATAATTGAATGCTTTCTCAAAAGTAAAAGCTTCAACAAAATAATGGGCAGCTAAACAAACGGCAAAATTGAAAATTCATGAAATTCATAGTTCGTTGGAGGGAAGTTTTGTGTTAGGTTAGATATTCAACGTTCTGAAATAACTGAAACAAAGTTGTTTGTTGTGCGATAAAATGATATTAATAATTGTAATAATACGTGTGGTAAAACTTCTTAGCTCACTAGGTCAAACAAAGTAACGTTGAAGTACAGGAACCAAAGCAACAAATGGGCAGCAAACACTCACTTAAAATAGTCAAAACTTACGCACAAACAACAATTATTTACTTCTGCTTTAAAATTAGAGCTCTGCTATGTAGTTGATTGTGTTTAACTGCACTTGAAATTTGTTTAAGGCAATGTGTAAATAAAGCGAAAAGGCAACATCAGACGCCATCAGCTAAAATGACTGTTACTGTCTTTAGAAGAAGTAGCACTCAAGAGATCGTGACTACCTTAATGTAAATGTAAATTGTCGTGGCCGCTGTGGTGCAGTGGGTAGAGTGCTCGCCTGCTATGCCAGAGGTCTCGGGTTGAAACCACGGTCCGAGTAAAACACCAAAACAATTTTTCTAATTAGTAAAAATCCAATTATTGGGTTTTTAAGAGCAGCGGTCACCTCTCGGCAGTGGGCAGCATACCCTCCGAGTGTATTTCTGCCATGAAAAAGCTTCTCACAAAAAATGTATTCGCCGTTCGAAGCCGGCATAAAACTGTAGGTCCACCCAATTAGTAGGAAAAACAAAAAAAAAAAAACAGCACACCGCGAATTGGGAGAGAAGCTCGGCCATAAAACTCGTCAGAGTTATAATAGCGCCATTGTATTATATTATATTATAAATTGTCGATGAACATGTATGTATATTAGTAGACAAACGAAGAAGTCAAGCTCTTAATCACATGCATCAGTTGTTGGCTGATAAATATAAACGCTCCTGACATGAATAATGTACTAAATTAACCAACAACTATCAGCCAAACAAACAAACAAACAAACATATCCATTGATACATCACACAAATTTTTTTGTTTACAAACAAGGTCACTTGCTACTTTCAGAGCTGACTGAAGTATGTTTATGGATACTAATTCACTTCATAATCTCAAATGCTCTGCAAAACGTTGGCTTGTAAAGAAGAACATTTGAATGATATAAAGGGAAACATAAAAGCAGTTGTTGCTATGATAAATATGTGTGTTATACATAAAACTTGCAACTCATTATTAATGTAATATAAATGTAGTACAATGCCAAAAGTTAAGCTTCTACTGATGCTCCAGAAATGACGACAAACTTTAATTCAAATAAAGTACGTGAATTTGAAACTCTCTTTCATCTCTTGCAATTGATGCAAATCCTTTGCACTGTAGTAAGTATTTAGAGAAATTGAATAGAAGTTAGTTAGAGTTAGATTTGAGCGTTAAATAATGCAGTTTGTGTATGATCATAGACAGTCTAGACGCCGTAAATAAAACATAGACGAATACGAATAGGAACTAATGACACTGAAAATATCACAACGCAGAAATTGGTTTGTTTCGAAACTAAATTTGACAACACTCATACTCGTATGTAGGTATATGGATCTTATACGACGAACAAAGTCGCTTTTTTATCATAACTAGCCGCCATTTAACAACTGAAAACAGGCAACTACATCAAACTGCATTCCTCAAAGATGTTGCCACATTACTTGTGACCGTATACAAACTGATGAAATACCCATAAACTGAAGGCGCACAAATAATAAGTTAACTGACAATTGGCCATCAAAAAAAAAAAAAATCATCAACGTCAGCAAAAGTGGCAAACACGATGACGAAGAAAACGCCCATAAAGACGATGATAATGGCGCTAAAAATTGTGACGGCTGTATTGTATGTACTTTTGAAATGTCAACAATTTAACGCTGATTATAAACATCAGCAACAAAAACAACAAAAAAAAAAACTACAATATACTTGCCTCAAATATCAATTTAATGTCAGTTAACAAACGGCACAATTTAACGGTATGTCTATGCTAGCGCATGTAAGCTATAAATATTTAGCATTATTATCATGACTCACTTTGTTTGTTTGACAAAAAATATCGCAAAAAAACAACAACAGCAAAATGCATATAGATGCCTTGGAATTTGCCTATTCATATACATAAATAAGCAATGAGAGTATAGCTTAAAAAAAAAACGGAAATTGAATAATTGAATAGAGGTAAAGATGAGAAACTGAACTGCTGATATGTTTAAATTTCAAAGTTGGCATTTTAGTTGATAAAAAAATAAAGTAATTTGGATTTAGTTATCTTTGGTGTCGCTTCCTATGAACTTTTATTGTTCGGTATAATTTGAGTAGCTGCTTACAGGAAGGAGTGCTAATAAATGTACTTACATAGACTTCCATTAAATTTTTAGTACCTATATCGACATTTGATTGAAGGATCACCGTAGTGCAAACAAGTTTTCAGAAATGCCACAGTTCAAAATTTGCTTCATAAACGCCCCATTTCAGAGATATATTCATATCGCCGTTTAAACTCCATAACCGCCTAAGTGGGACATTCATAACACCTAACCGATATTTGTGTCAAAAATTTAAAATTGATTTCCTGATTGCTAACTCTACGACTTCAGAAATGAAAAGAATATTAGAAGGAAATACAGAATTTCACAAATACCAAATTTATATTGTGAATCGATAGAGCTGGGCGCTAAGAGTTAAAATTTGGCAAATCTCAATTTTGGCATAGGCGTTTATGAAAGCTTCACTTACGCGGTTACGAAGTTTAAACGGCGATAAACATATCGTCGCTATAGAAGAAAAAAGACGCAAATTGTTTTGTTGAGGAAGAAAGACGCATTAAAAATATTTTTCGAACGAAAGACTTTATTTTTTTTGATAACGAGGAAAGACGCTTTATTTTTTTTTACTATAAAGAAAGACGCATTTAAATATTTTTTAGGAAAGAAAGACATATTCGATTTTTTTTTTCTTTGTCAATATTAATGCTAATGCGTCTTTCTTCGCAGTTAATAATGCCAATGCGTCTTTTTTCGTCGAAATAATTTATAATGCGTCTCTGTTCTTCGAAATATTTTTTAATGCGTCTATATTCGTCGACATGTTTTGTAAAGCGTCTTTCTTTCCCGACATATTTTTAATGCGCCTTTTTTCGTCGACAAATTACTGGCATACGTCTTTCTTCTTCCGGAGCGACGATATGTACATGTAGGTATGAAATTTTCACTGAAGTGGCACATTTTTGTATCAAAACTTTTTACTGAACTGCGGTGATCTTTCACTGAGGTGTCGATGTACAATATTTATTAGAGCCAATGCCATTTATAAACTTTCGTTGTTTATCTGAGGAGCTGCCATTCACGTGAAGAGTACCTGCATATGTAGATAGTCCAAATTATCCCCTCGTGTTGAAATTGATATTAAGTAAGTATTACATTGCGAATGTACACATAATTACTGTAATCTCGAATGCATGTAAGCTTATAGGTATACAATTCTTGTTAGACTGATTGCTTTATAATGAGTATAATTACTTAGAATTGCCAATAGCGCGCAAATAATTGGTAGTTGATATCAGATATTGCTGCTGTGCGCGGAATTTACATATATTTACACGAAATTTGGTAAAGTCTATACACAAGCTGCATCCAGGTTTATATACGCACATTTAAGAGGTCTGCACTGCGTATAAGTAACACAGTATGAGTACCTCCCAATAAACACAGACGCGAGGATGATATCGCGGCGAATTCGAGGCGAGTTCGCGAAAGCAGATTTTCGCGAATGTAATTTCTCGGACTCGCCTCGAGTTCGCGGCAAGTTCGAGAGAACCAATTTTCGCGATGTAATTTTTTTCTATTTTTTTTAAGTTGTTTTGCACTAAAAAATCATTATAGTTCTGAAATTTTACATTTATACCTGAACTCGAATATCACAATTCCGCAGATGCTATCGTGGCGAGTTCGCGAAAGTGGATCAAATCGGTTTATAATCAAATAGATACGCGTATGTAGAAAACCCAACTCAAAATTGTTTAAATAAGGAGACTTTATTGCTTAAATTTATTTGAAAAGCCTTTGTTATTTCATGAAAGTTAAAGTTTCTTTATAAAAATATTTTAAGTGCTTTGTATTATTTTATACGGATTTAACCCATTGCAAGTAAACCAAACGCTGAACTTTTAATTTTTCGAAACGCCATTTATAAAAAAATCTCGAATCGCTAATGAAAAAATTTTCGAATCGCCAACGATCAGAGAAATTAAAAATTCTCGAATCCCTAATGATAAAAAATTCGGATCGCCAGCGATCCGAGAATGAACAAATTCTCGAATCGCTAGTGATAGGTGACATGCCTACGAATTCGGATTCGCCAATCTATCGCCGCGAACTATTGCCGCGATAATATAATCAGAGAAAGCGAATCCGACGCGAATTCGAGGCGAATCCGTTGTGTTTATTGGGCTAGTACAACTGTAGGTAGGTATGTAATACACCCACTTGTATGTATTTATAGCTAAAGCTTTATGATTTTAAAAAAATAACCATGAAATGCAAACTGCACTCATTGAACGACAGGAGAGTTCCAATCCTAAAATTTATGTCACTAGTACATATCGCACCCTTAATCATAAAGTGACACAACTCAAAATTTTTCGAAATCGGGTTTCTTTCATAAATTGGTACACAGAATATATCTATAGCGACTGCCAAAAAATCTTTTCCATCCGAGTCCTTTTCCCATATCATTGCCAATAAAAAATAAAATGTTTTTTGGCTCTCCTGAAAATTTTTGAATTTTGAGTTATGTCACTTTATGATTTAGAGTGCGATATGTATGATACAACCCTCTACCTTCTCTACATACAAATTTATGCTTTGCTTTACGTGATCTCATCATATGAGCTAAACGAAATGTCAAGATTTATCCAAAGTGAATAGCATAAAAAACGCGTTAAAATAAAAGTAACAAAATAAAAAAAAAATAACTACACAGCAAAAATTTTAGTTTAATTTTAATACCATTTTGGTATTTTTATATAACAATGCCAAAAAGTATAAAATTAAAACCATTCTGGTTTAAAAAAAAGAGGAGAGAATCTGAGAGACAGAAATTATTCTTGGTGTCAAATTAATATTTTTTTGGAATTAAATCAAAACCAAATTTTGCTTATTTTTAGAATATTTTTGGTATTAAAAATAGTTGAAATTGTATAAGATCAATCCGATAATTCGAATAAATTTTATACTTTTTTGGATTTAAAAATCAACCCCCATAAAATCTCCAGTGGATATACCGCAAATAACCCTTTATCCCAAAGATTAATGAGAAATTGAATAAGGTTAACATAGTTTATTTACATAAAAATCCAAAACAGTAGTAGCAAACACTAAAGTACCTTATATATCGAGCCCTAGTCCTCACAAAAGTGTATCCAACAAAAAGTAAATTTTACCGGACACAGTTTTTTTAATTTGTTTTGCATACAGTTTGCATGCAGCCTTGAAACTTATTTAGTCTCTAACTTCGAAACTGCACATTTCACAGCTATGCAATTTTTGGGAGTTCATGCATGTTATAATAAATTGTTGATTTCCATAAAAAAGCTGAAATCGATAATTTTGTTGGGTACACTTTTATGGCAGTTAGGACTCGATATATGTATACACATATTGTCAACTTTTACACCAATATTTTGGAGATGTCCATGGAAATTTCAGCACCATCACGGTTCTTGCAATGATACTGCAAGAGAGACCTTCTATTGCCTTATACCTGTAAAAATAAAGCAAAATTTACCCCCATGCTATTTTATTAATTTCCTGCATTACTTACTTGATTCAATTATTTCATCAGGCTTGAAAAATTCGGGCCATTTATTTTACTAGATTTATTTACTCCTTCTCATTGCACTTTTAGAAACATTTTGTTTATTTATTTTGACTTTTTTCTGATAATTTTTTTTAACCCTTTGCTTAATTTTGTACGATATATCGACCAAATTTTTCGTGTCCCTTTACATGATTTTTTTGTTAAAACTAAGCACTATTTTTGCCAAAGAAAGCAATATTATATTAATTTGAACTCTTCCCTATCTAATACAGCCAGAAATTATATAATTTTTGTAAAAAGTTTCTCAGAAAAAAAAAACATATTCTTCACATGCTCCCTTTCAGGAATGCAATTGTTCTAGGAGTCACCATAAAAATCGATTTTTATAAATTTAATAAAAGCAAAGGTGCCCAAAATTTATGAAGTTTTGTGTATACAATGCCCTACCGAATATAATAAAAATATTAAATAAAATAAATATACGTAAAAATTAATTTTAGACCTGCGCAAAAAAAGTGTACGTTTTATCGTACAAAATTAGGTAACTCAAATGTACGATATATCGTACATAATTAATTTGGTCGATATATCGTACAAAATCCGCGAAAGTTGCTGCTCAGTGCTGCTTGTTACGTTAAATTCAAACGCAAATTTTTCGACGTTGCGTGGCACGTAGCTGCTTTAGATAGTTATACACAGCGCAAAATGAAGTTTCAGAATTTGAGCAAACTCAAAATTTTTAAACTAAAATGTTAATTGAATTACAAATAGCCATAGGTTGCATGCGACGTGGTAGAATGACAACATTTTGGTATCCTACGATCTCAATACAGATTTTTAAGGATACGATGTCACTAAAAAGCTTCATATTGTTACGACAGAATCTACACTCAAAAAAAAAAAAAAAATTACTCAGATTGTGGAAAAGTGGGAATTTTCATTGTTTTGATGTACAATTTTCTTCAAATCAAGGAATAAAACCATCGTTTTAAAGAAAATTGTACATCAAAACAATGAAAATTTTCTTTAGCGCCGAATCATTCCCACTTTTCCACAATCTGAGTAATTTTTTTTTTCAGTGTACATTTTATTGACAAATTCTATAAAGTTCGTCCGTTAGTCGAATCAGTACAAAACCGTTCAATATTCACTTATGTATTTAAAAAAACACTAGAAATAAAATCTTTTTTCTTTCCTATCGAATAAATACATGCATATGCATACACTAAAAAAACTTCTCGCGATCTAAGATATATTTTTTTTTATTATTTTGAACACGCGTTCCAATACATTATTTTTCTTTGTTTTCAGTAAATTATCTTAAAAATATTCAAACATATTCGTTGCAATGGTGATTTGTTTGAAAATTCAACTTATCAAATTAAGAAAATCAAATGTTCAAAACAAGGACAAGTTGGGAATGGAATGACGCTTAAGAAATTTTTCCTTATTTTGATGTATGAATTTCTTTAAAACAAGTATATGAAACCATGTAAGTAACTTTATTTCATAATCCTTTTAACATGTTTTAAGGAAAATTTGCTCAAAACAAAGAAAGTGTTCAATACAGGGAAGTAATTCCTTTGAACGCTAAATATAACGTTTTTTCTCTCAGTGCATACATATTTTTATACAATTTAAAAATATGTGTCGCAATGAATTTTGTATTGAGGTTACAGCTTTTAAGTTTAAAATTATATTTTTTTATTTTGTCTTTACTAAATTTTTTTTAATGTATATATGTATTTTTTATATATAATAATTATGTATTTAAGTATGAATTTTATTAAATCTGGATAGAAGTCACAATTTTTAAGCTTAATATTAAAAATATCTTTATTTCGTTGCTTTAAAAAATGTTTGTTTAAAAAAGTCTAAACAAATTATAAAAGCAAAATTTGCAAGATTTTGGCTCATTTCACGAACTTTGTACGATATATCGTACAAATTTCAAAGGGCTGTAAAACCTAAACTAATTAATTTTTTTTTAATTTTCTTACAAATTATGCTTATTTAGGACTAAATGAATGAAATATGTGCCAATCGATTTTTTTCCTCCACGGGTAAAGAAATTGAAAACAAAGGGTTAATACTTTTTTTGGTTTTGATTTCAAACCAAAAATACTTTGATGGTAATATATTTGAGAAAGAGAAATTTTTTTATACTTTTTAAGATTTGTTTTTAAACCATAAATGATTAAACTGCTTTAGAGAGAATTTTAATACTTTTCAATACTTTATTTTGAAACTATTTTGGATTAAATAAAATTGTAAAACTTCTCATAGTTTCAAAATAAGACTTTTTGGCATTAAAATTCAAATTTAATTCCAAGAATGATTAAACTAAGTACCAAATGATATTAGGAATAAACTATAATTTTTTACTGTGTAATCTGCAAACGGTAAAATTTCCTTTTTTTGCTCAGCATATTTTTTTTCAGATAATATAAAATATCCTCACAACTTCAACACTTTTTGCATATTTTCCATATTCCTTTCGCCTCCTTGAAATTGCAACTCTGTGCAATTGTATGTGTGTTTGTGTATGTCTGCATATTAAGTTAGACAGGCGTTGCAGTAAAATGATGTCACGCATTGAGTGAACACTAAAAAAGAGCTTAGTTGAAGAAAAGAAAGTGTGTGCGTTGCACAGGAATGCTGCTGTCATTTGAATTTGTATGCAGATACTTACTATGTAAAGATTATATACATACATACCTACATAAATTGCTGCGCATTAAATGCATCATTACAAAATGATTATCTACTTTATGCTCAACAAAGTTTTCTTGTAAGTTGTTAAGTTCTTAACGTGATATGGCAGTTTGTATAGTTAAATTAAATTTAGTATATACATACATAGTTAAGTGCTAATAAATTATTTAAGTGTTAATAAGTGATAAGCAAATAAATAAAAAACTTAAAAAAACGAAAAGGAAGCATATATAGGAGATTAAGTTTGGGAAGGTACTTTCTGTTATCACGAACCCGATGCTGTCGGCACTTTGGAGCATCTTCTCTATCCATGTTCAGCTTTTGGCAGACTCTGCCTTAAATACCTCGTTTCTGCACACTTCTCATCGCTAGAAGGCATATCAGGATCAGCAAATATACAAAATACTAAAACTTGCGAAGTCCTGCATTCCAACGTTAACATAAGGTCTCCAATACTTTGTTGGCAACACCAAGGATGATATGAGGGCCATGTGAGGGATCACTCTATCCTAGCCAGCCAAACATAACCTAACCTTCTGTGATAACAAACGAGTCAGCGCCTTTACATTTGAAACCGTTGAGTCTTTGGTCTATTTGAGAACTACCGACTGTCCCTATCAGGAAACGGTATCTCAATGTGCCCTTAGGTTGCGGAAGTTGGAACTCTGGAAGGAACGCACATACAGTCACGGTCGAATTCTGCTCCAAGTAACTGACTTCTACATCAATACAAAAAAATTTATATCTATCCTATAACAGTCTTCGATACAAACTATGAGATTATCTTTCCATCTAGCAAGGACTGTGGAGATGGTAAACTTGCTCATACATTCGATGTTTCAGTTTTCATGGACGGGTCAAAGATGACATTCATAGTGGGATCGGCTGTCTTCGCAACTCATCCGGACATTTCCATATTAATTGGGCTCCCGGACACCGCGAGCGTCTTTCAATCCGAAGTTTTCGCCATACAGGAAGCCTGGAGGACTCTACTTGCAACGAAAAGTGCCGATGACGGAAACAGGAGAGGAAATTTCTCGGTTAGTCAGTTGGGTGCTCTGGGGTCTTCAAAGCTGTCATGAAGCCAGGTCAGGCAGCGCAGTGAGTGGGTCATGAGCTTGGGAAGTCGACATAGCGTATCCCTGCTCTGGGTGCCAGAGCACCGCGACATCTAGAGCAAAGAAATAGCTGATGAGCTAGCCAGGCAAGGTTCGGCTCTTGATGTCGCAGAGGCGGAGGTTCTTGCCCCTCCCCCCACTGGACTTCATCAAGGGCCCAATTTCTCGGCACTGGCTCTAGGAGGCTACAACCAAATAGAGGCGGTTGAAAGTCTGCAGGGTCTGTAGAAGTCTGTGGCCTCCATACAGTGAGATGTGATCCTCAATCATTCTAAATATGAACAAAGGAGACATTTCACCGCTTAACTGCAAGGAAAGTTCTGAATGCTTATTACAATGATTTAGTTTATAATGCAATTCGCTGAAACTTGTTTAACTTTATTATTTAAAAAAATTAATTCTAAAATTTAGTACTCTCTGCTCTATATTTTACTGCATGCTCTAGACGAAAAAAAAAAACTAATTGCTTCCTAAATTTAATACACATCACAAAATTTCAGGTTGTTGTGGAACAAATTTTAAAGTATCACTTCCAACAGCACACCAAATGAGCGACAGCCAAAGCAACCGCCGTAAATAATATTTTTGTGTTAAATAAATTTTCGGCGCCGGAAATTGTTGACGGATACTGTTAATAACTGTTAAAATACTGGCAAATAGAAACGTGCAAAAATCGCAGCATTGAAAATATCACAGTCTCCACACTGACACTACGGCAATTGCAATTGAAACGTTTTTTGTTGCAGCTGTGAGTGAATGACCAGTAACAATAAAAACAATAAACACATTATAAATATGGCAATGGCAGCACTTGCTTTAGTGTGAGTGTAATGGAGTGCACTACAAATACGAAACAATATGCCTTGACAGGAAAAAACTGGTGCATTGGGTGAGGCGCAAACAATATGCAATGGCTTGATACACAATATTTTTTTGGTTACTCATACGCAATGTGGTACCTGCTGCCGCAGGGTATGCAATTTCAGAAATGTCAGAGATTGGTGGGCCCGTCCGTGAATGTTATTACAGTTGAGTGGCGAGTGATTTTTGTTCAATATAAAATAGTGTATTTTTCCGTATAGGTACATAATATTATGTAAATAAAAGTATATATATTATGTAAATAAAAGTTTATATGTGTTTTTTGTTCGCACACTCAATTAACCGCTTTATATTTAGAACATAACATTATTTCTTATCTTACTTATATCTTTCCTCTCACTTTTATTTTCCATTCATAACATAAGTTACACTTCCTCTTGAATGTAAACCCATCTGATAAAAAGAAATAATAAATTTATTTAAAAAGTTTTTGAAAACATTAAAACTATAACCAGTAGAAAAGTTTTTAAGATCATCCCCTATGAGACATTAGCAAATACCCGTCCCGCTACGCCGAGACAAATCCAAGCACAGAAATTCAAGAAACCGAAATCCAAATACAGTTAAATTATAAAAACAGAAATCTAAAAGACCGTCCCAGTTTGGTATGGAAGGTACCACATGCCCTTTTTCTTTAAGATTGGTTGAAAATGTAACTATAACCTTTCCGGGGCAAAAATAAGCAAGAGTGGGATACCGTGTAGCGGTTCTCAAATTATAATATATAATATTCACATCTCTGCAGCGCTCCACATGGTGTACTTTCTGTACGAGTTGGCAAATCAACTCCATTTATAAGCGAAAAATAATTTCTTACATTAGAAATAATTAACGAAATCATACAGGCCCTATAGACATTTTAGAAAACAATCCTTAAGTGTTTCTTAGACCGTCATTTCTCTACAGGGTAATTATAAATACATATCGCTGTTTAAACTTAATAACCGCCTAAGTGAAACTTTCATATCGACGCTTCCAAACAATACTGTACTAAGTCGACTTAGTACATTTTCCCGTTTTTGGCATTTTCAAGTATTACGTGTCTTAATTTAGACTAGTATCGCCGGTGATCGAAATTCGTCCATGCAATTTATTTTTTCAACTTTGTATTGGTACAAAAATTATTCCTTTTCGCGGAGATAAGCAACAATTTCCAAATTCCAGTTGTACCGCAACACTGATTTGCCCTTTTGATCACGGTCCGACGCGAAATCATGGTCAAAATCTAGGCAGATCTAGGAAGGTAGGCCCGGTGGCGAATTCAGAAATTTCCCATGTATTTTGTTATTGTAATTGGTAGAGTGTAATGTCAAAATGATATTTCGCCGTGGTTAAAATCTGAATTCGCTTGGGGCTCGTCCATTCCTATTGGCCATGATGTGAATTCGCTTTGATTTTGACATTACACTCTACCTTTGTAATTAAAAAAAGTTTTTCAATTCGCCGCCGAGCCTACCTGTTATATATGCCTTGGTCAAACTTAAAATTACCCAGTGTGCTCTCCCGCCCTCTCTCTCAATTTTCGCTTTAATGGAAAAGCAATAGGAGATATTTGGCCGCCTTGATTTTGATCTGAGCGTAAACTTGGCCAATGCATATAAAATAGAGAGAGCGCTTTTAAATTAAAGCGACTCTTCAACTGTGTTTACAATATTTGTAAACATTTTTACGATATCTATTTCTCTTAACTAAAAACTTTATTTATTAACTAGCCGTACCCAGCCAAGCTTTGCTTTGGCCCACTTCCTATTATAGGAACTTGAAGCGAAAAATGGCACACTGTAAAATATGTTGGAAGTATCTAGAAACCGAAATTACCTTGGGGTGCAGAGCCCAGCACAATTCAGATAAGTTTAAAAAAAGTGAAGGAAAAAGTTGATATTTTCAAAAGTTTGCCCTCTTCATGTTCTTATCCCATTTTTCTTCGTATTAGTCTCCAACTGCCTTTCCCTCTAATTTTTTCTTTCTCTTTCCCTTTCCATTTATCTTTCCTTTCTTTTCCGTTTCCTTTTTCCTTTCCAATCACATTTCCGCTTCCCTTTCTCTACCGCTCTCTCTTACCTCTCATTTTCTGTCTTTCCCCTTTTTATTCCCACTCTTATTCCTTCTCTAATTCCCTGTCTTACTGTTTCTCTCCATTTTTATTATATTTTCCCTCTCCTTTTCCGTCCCTTTGCCTTTCCCAGTCTCATTACTCTTCCCCTTTCCCTGGGGAACTGGGTTTAGCATAACATACCCTGCATTCCACTTCTCATTTGATACCATCATTACTTAAAAACATTCCGTGGCGTCCGAATCGTCTCTTTTACCCATAATTGGGTATCGGGACTAAGCATAACTATGAAAATATCTCTATATAGCAGACCCGGACAACACTTTCAATTTATATCAGTATTGCTCAGAAGCATCCCGGGCTCATCCGGGTCCACTTATTGACCCACATCTGGGAACTTGACCTAGGAACCATAATGGGTACGGTATCTGGAGACTTGACCAAGAAATCGTAATGGGTACGGCCCTACATGAGAGTCCGCTCAACACCTTTCATTTGGTACCAATATCCCTAAGATATATCCCGGTGTTATCCGGGTCCGCATATTGACCCATACCTTGGGATCCCAGCTAGGAATCGTCATGCGCCGTGATTAAATAACAATATCGCTGAGAAATTATCCGGGGCCTAACCTAGGAATCATAATTAGTTCATCTCTATGTAAAAGCCCTGCCTTTCAGTTGACACCAATATCGTTCAGAAATTTTCCGAAGCCATCCCGGTCAACGTTTTGACCCACATTTAGGGACCAGACCTAGGAATCATAATCAGTTCATCTCTGTGTAAAGGCCCTGCTCAGCACTTTTCATTTGGTACGAATATCCCTGAGAAATATCCCGGTGTTGTCGGGTGCACGTGTTGACCCACACGTTGGGACCCGACCTAGGGATCGTAATGAGTTCATTTCTATGTAAAATCCCTGCTCAAAACCCTTCATTTGATACCAATATCACTGAGAAATTTTCCGGGGTCATCCGGGTCCACGTTTTGATCCATATTTGGGGACCCGTCCTAAGCATCACAAATAAAATAGTTCTATGTTGAAGTCCTCATCAAGACCTTTAATTTGATACCAATATCGCTCAAAAACATCCGAGGGTCATCCGGCTCCACGGTTTGACCCATATCTGGAGACCCGACCTAGGAATCACAATAAGTACTATTCTATGTAAATTCTCTGCTCAACACCTTTCATTTGATACCAATATCGTCCAAAAATATTCAGGGAAAAGCCGGATCCACGTTTTGACCTTTTGACCTATATCTCGGGAACCGACTTCCGGATTTGAAAAAAATATGTATATAAACCATCTACGGCAAGGTACTAAGCTGGTGTGTAAATTTGGTCAAAATCCCTCCACGCGTTTGGGCGAAAGTCGGCGACAAAGGAATGGGCTTGATTTTTATATATATATATAGAATAGATTATAAAGAAATTAAATAATTTATAGAAAAAATGGTATGCCTATGCACTGCTCCAATTTTATGTGGATATGAGTATATTAAATGTGCTAAACAGCCTGGTAATTGTTTGTATGGGGAAAATATTAGCCTATTAATATATAGATGATGTCTAATTTTGGTATCAATCGGAAAATCCAATCAAAAGTTATAAGCAAAATATAATACAACTCGAGGTTTTTACAGAATAAAAACTTTGAGAGCTTGCCATGAAAAAAACACAGTTTTCAGGCAGTACAGTTTTGTTTCGAAGCGTCGATACGCGCCTCACCGAAATTTGTGCCAAAAATTAAAATTGAAATTCTGGAGCTCAATTCTAAGACTTAAGAGCTGAAAAGGACATTATAAGGAAAAAGAGCATCCCAAAGACCACAATTATGGTAAGGAGCAATAGAACATATGCAGTTTAATTATTAACACTTAAAACACTTATGTCCGTATATATGCTTCCTTTTAGTCCCGTTGAATCGTAGAATAGCCACGTAAAGTTGGACAAATCTCAATTTTGACATAGACAGTTGAAACCACGTCCAGCCGTTATAATTAGTGTAATTTATCATGTTCATTCATCGGACAATTATTGCCAACGGACGAGAATGTACTTCTTCTATATTCTAGCTTCTACTCGTATCATTCGTAGCGTTTGCATTGAGCCACAATATAAAATAAACAAAAAATTAATGTCTGTTTTACTGAATTTTTTTTTTTCTGCTATACTCTGATGCATATATTCACTGCGTTCATTTGTAATATAGTTATGCAAAAACATATGTATGAATCTATATACATATGTGTTGCTTTATGTACAAGAAGAGAATGGGCAACTGCAAGAAACAAAACCTTAGAAAAATTCGCTGATATAAATCAGCAGTGCACAAGCTTACAAGTGTCATAAGCTATTTTTCCCTCTCCGCCGTCTTCTTCTTCTTTATCGCACTGCTTATGAGTTATTGTCTAGCGTTGACTCCGTGCATAAACAATTTATTTTACTTGCCAAAAACAAGGCAAGAGTCTACGCGCGCTTTAAGCTTTTAGTTGTGCATATAAAGTTTTTCTTTTTTTGTTAAATTTTCTCTTGCAAATATTTTATAATTTGCTTAAACCATGTTTTGTAATTTTTTTTCAAATTTCTATTTTTGTTTCTATTTTTATTATTTCTTATTTTTATTTTATTTTCTTTCGCCGTCATTCATCATAAGCACACCAAAGGGGGTAATTGTGTGTTGACGCAAAACTTTTTGCGCGTAAACTTTTCAACACTGGAGTATGTATGTATCAACAGCAGCTTCAGCCATGCGGTGCCGCAGAGCTAACCTTGTCGCTGTTATCTACCTGTGGCACAAGCGAAACGTTTTGCAAGTTTTTCATATGGTCTATTAATTTTTTTTCGTAATTTTTGCTTAAACAGCAACTTTTTTTATAATGAAAAAAGAAAAAGGAAGTTTTCTTATGGCAAAAGTTGGCAATGAAGTTGGCTTTAGTTTGCATGCGCAGGTGTTTATGAAAAGATGTGTGTGTATGGTGCGACTTAAAAGCGTAAAGTATGTTAGTCCCATAATTTGGCAAATTATTACCAGAAATTACACAAAAAGTCAAGGTGGTCCGTACAATGACTTTAGTAATTACTAATTAGAGCCTGATGTTTTTGTATGAGCCTTAGGCTCCCGGCGACTTTGTACATGCCAGAGCACTAACGATCCAACCAAATATCAACAATATTTACAAAATATATTTTGAACTAGAATTTTAGTGAATCATGATTAGTATATATTATTCTAAAAATATCCATTCATTAAGTTACTTAATATTTTTCAATTTACCATAACCTTTCAGCACAGTTAAAATTGAATTTACGACTATATAAATATTAGGTACATACGTCTCTCTTATATTATTTTCATTTGCTGGAAACGGCGAAAAATACTTAAGTATATTTAATGATCTAAGTATTCAAATTTCAAATGCTAAAATTAAAGAGTTAAGAGTTATGCACAAGTGACTGAGAGGGTATGAGCTAATCTGATGTATAAGCAGGTACATTTATGTATGTATCTAAGTATGCACTTGATGCCTGAAAGCAATGATTTAGCAGGTAAATTTACTAAATGATTTTTTAGACTGCAAACAATTCCACTCTTTTGACTTTGAAATTGATAAATTATGCTCGTGCCGTAAAAGTCAGGTGTACATACCTACACTCAGGGAAAAAAAATTATAGAAACATATGAAAATGTGCTTCAAATGGACAAAAACGCATTTAAAAGTGATGTAAATACCAACATTCTTATTTTAAAAATGTTCATTGTAAAATTGTTAAATGAAGAAAAACATTTTAAATTTAAAAATATTTATTTTTATTTTAAGCACTATGAGAAAAAAAAATGCTGCAGTATTCTCTATATGATTTTTTCTTCCGGATTCGAAATTGTATCCAACGGCATTATCTTCATCTTCCCCCAATCCCAGTCCCAACTACAAAAATGTAGCCTCCGCTTATTCTTCTCTTCTTTTCTACTTCGCCTTAACTGTTTTGCTATCTTTATTTCTTATTCTCCTTTTTTTCTTCTTTATTTTATATTCTCCTCCGGATTCGAACCATGACATCAATCCAACGCCATCACGTAGTGAAACATTAAACATTATATTGAATTGTAGTAACCTATTTATACTTACCTTTTCCTAAAAAAAATCCATGAATTATATGAATAATTTTGACAACAAAATTTAAAAAAATCGATTCTCATTATTTGTTGGATTTCTCACAAAAAAATTTTGAACAAAGAGCGAGTTTTTGAATCAACATTCATTTTCATTTTTAATTTAAGTATGTTTCTTTTTAAATCGAAAATGCAATTTTACTTCAAAAATTTCATTCTTAATTCAAAAATTTCATTTTTAATTTAAAAATTTTGTGCTAAAATAAAATGGTTGGTTTAAAACGTGCATTATTAAAACAAACATTTTATTTTTGATTTTAAAATGCTGTTTTTCCGTGAGTGCATGCATGTACTTATGTACATACCCAATTAACATAACGGATTTTCGTCGAATTCGAGACGATTTCGTTGCTATGATTAGATACATAATTGCGGCGATAGTTCGCGACGATAGATCGAATCAGAATTCCCAGGCGAGTCACTTATACTTAGCGATTTGCGTATTAGTATATTCTCGGCTCGTTAGCGGTTCGAAATTTAGGCTCATTGGCGAACACGTTCTAGAAAATCTTCTACTGCTAGTGCTTCTCGAATTCACCACGATATCACCCTAGCTATTGAATATCTTTAATAGAGTTTTAAATTGTAAACTTAAGTCCAATAGGGAATTTTGTGGTGTAAACCAAGATTTAACAGAATAAAAAATTTTATTGCGGGTATTGAGTTTTCTTGAGGCCAGCTCAAACTCGACACGCGTCCGAAAAATTACATTCACCTCCACGAATTCGTCTCTAATGCAACGACATCATTCTCGCTTTTGTGTTTGTTGGGTACATAGACATACATATGTGCATATGTACTTATATTTATATTCGTAGTTAACAGGTTTAGAAAAGTGTATGAATGACTTTTACATTTGTGAATGATTGATTGAGTTAAAGCGCTTAAGTGTTTGTATCTTTTTGGAGTGCAATTTAGCCAATTACTTCATTCAGCTTTCGCACAAGAAGTACTTTGTGGGAGATTTATGGGTCTCTACTTGGAAAATTTTTTCAAAAGATGTAAAAATTTCAACGAATTCGACTTTTATACCGTTCTATCGAACTAAATATAGTGTAATAGAGCTTATTTTTAGCTTATGAAGCTTGTTCTGAGATGCAGCAATAAAAGCATTATACGAAGGCAGGAGCATATTAAATGTTAATGCCTGCAAGAACGAAAAACAAGATTTCAACAAATCAAATGTTGACCAAATCTCTGACTTAAGTTCGATCCTCGGTTGAGGCCGCCTGAAGATGTCTGATGAGGGGATGTGGTGGTCTCCGAAATGGATCCATAACTTCTACCAAAATTTTTTTTCAATTTCAATAAAATTCATATAAAATTCACATAAAAGCTCTGAAATTTTCTAACATTTTTACTCTATTTTACTATTTAGCCTAAAGCGGAAAGTTTACTTCACAAATAAAAAAGCAATGTAGATAAAACACTAAAGCATGTTTTTGTTTCTCTAATTTTCACAGTCAATTATGAACAACAAATTCGACTCTATAACAAATTACCACACATACTAAAAGTGGTTTCATAGACATAAATACAAATTTTGTTTATACATATAAGGTTGTTTTTGTATGTACAAACATACATATCGCACGCTTCATGCAATAGGGATTTAACTCGAAATTTTCGATTTCTGGGATTTTGCCATATATTTCAATAACTGGGTCATGCCTTTGAGTCTAGACTTATAAAATACCCAAAAATGGCGGAAATAAAAATGATTTTGTAGTTAGCCGTAGAAGGAAACTATTCGAAATTATAAAAAATTTTTTGCGTTTTCCCAAAAAAAATTTTTTTTTAGTTAAGTCCCTATTAATTAAAACGTGCGGTATATACCCAGCAAACAGACTCGTAAGCGTAGCTAAAGCAAAGTTATTCAACTGTAATACGCTGGCAGCGCTGCTGCTGCTTGCACTCAATCTTTCTGCTCCAAATGTCTTAAGTGGTTAAGTGCGCGCGCTTATCTCTTTCCGATATATATCCACAAGTACATATCGAGCCCTAACCGCTATAAAGGTGTACCCAACAAAAAGCAAATTTTACAGGAGAAGACATTTTTTTAATTTTCTTTGCATAAAGTTTGTATGTAGGCTTGAAATTTATTTAGTCTCTAACTTCCAAACGGCAGATTTCACAGCTATGAAATTTTGGGAGTTGATGCGTATGATAATAAATCCTTGATTTCCATAAGAAAGCTAAAATCGGTAACTTTGTTGGTTACACTTTATTGGCGGTTAGGGCTCGGTATATAAGTGTATGAATAACGTTTCAACCTTAGCAGAAACGCTTAAATTACTAAAAAAATTTGAATTATGCAGCTAAACAAAAAACACCTTATTATTAAAACATTTATAAGATGTTCATACACCAAGTAAGGCCTAATATCAGGCCATAATAAAGCATTGAACTTTATTTTCCTGTGGGATAAGCCTTACAAATAAGGTTTGCTCTCAGACAGAGAAATAGAGAGAGAGAGAGAGAGAGAGAGAGAGAGAGAGAGAGAGAGAGAGAGAGAGAGAGAGTATTCCTTATGACCTGATGACATCAACACAGGAAAATCAGCCGTATTTTAAGCCTTAAGCCATTCAAATTTGTCTCCCTTATATTTTCAGGCCTTATTTCAAAGGCCTTTAAATCTACTGTAATAATTCTTAACTAAGGCGTAGATTTTTTGCTGGGTACCTATATATTTTACTGCACTGTTTATCTTTATTTTTATTTGCAAGCATTTTCATGGCTCTACTGTTTATCCTCTTCATCACTTTTGCTAACAAGTAAGTAATAGCTTAGTAAGCTTGTGTGTATTGGGGGGCTAATTGGCAGCAAAGTCATCTTCTTAGAAATGTTACTACTTTTTCTTTCGCTTTCAGTGATAAATAAAAAAACGTTTGTTGCTCATATTGCTATTTACTAATATGCTCGATTGTTGTTGCTGTGTCATGTTATTCTTCTTGTTTTTTGGGTTTATTTGTACCTACACTTGTCATCAATATTCTGAAATAGTATTAGTCGTAAGTAGTCACGACAATGGAAGACAAAAATAAATGGCGAAATATGTGGCAGCCTGTTGAAGTAGTAAGACTTATTTATTATCACAGCTGTTATAATTCATTTGATTTCTACATGCGTGTATGATTATCAATATGTTTAGTAGACAGTGCCAAACTTGTGTTCTTATAGTTGCTGATATATGTAAGTCATTTATATGAAGATTTTCTGTACATACATAAGTGTGCGAAGATGAAGATGTTCTTGACATTTTTCTTATAGAATCAAAGATTTTTGGTCACATCGTTTGGCTCTTCTTTCTACCATCTGCGCAAATCTTTTTAGAAAGAAGCGTTTGCGTTGTTTAATATAAAGTCAACGTTAAAATAAATGATTAATCTACATCGTCATATATATATATATATATATATATATATATATATGTTTGTACGTGTCTCTGGAGAAATTTAAACTAACCAAATTACATAAATCTGTTTTTGATTAAGTGGACGTGTCATAAAACAACAAACATACTAAACATATGTACATACATATATCATGCACGTACTGCAATCAGAAGACAGTAATCACAGCTGAGAAAATCAATTTACGTTACACCCCAAAATGTCATACTTAGATTAACAATGCAAAAGCAAACAGCAGCGAATGCCATACGGGAATAGTGAAATTGTCATTCAGATCACACCAAAAGTAATTTCAACTGCAATTGCTTAAAGAGAGAGAAGGAATTCGTATGTATGTATATGTCAATGAAAAAATATCTACTTATGAATGTATGTGTAACGCAAACAAGTTGGTTGCTATCGAGTATATGAGTGCATATAGAGTCATTCTAATGTTCATTTTTGAGAACAGAAAAAAGAAAAAAAAAAATAAACGCCTTGGTGACCACAAATGACACAGAAGCACGAAATTCCATTATAGTACTCGCAATGAGAGAATGGAGAAGAAAAGTGCAAAGACAAAAAGCTCACTGGACTCAAGCCGATTCATTGTTATGTGAGAAAGAAAAACAAAGAACGAGTAAGAAAAAATTCAATTCAGAAACTCTGAAAGGAAATGTCTATGGATTGGCTTTTTTCGCATTCAATTATTTACAAATAACGGTTGCTTTTGTCGTAGATAAGTGCAATTAGTGATTCGGATATGAGAGTTGTGACTTTTGTGCAGATAAAGAATTCATTACATCTGCATGAGAGGCAACGTGTGCGTGTGATGCCAAAACGCTACATTGATGACTCAAATGTCAAATAAATTGGAAAGTGTGGGAGTTAATTTTAACCCAGCATCCAGTTTCGAAAAAGTGGAAGTCTAAAAGTTGAAATGAATTTCAGATTGATGACAGGTTCGAACATGAAGTATAATACAAAATAGACAACACTATAAAGAAAGCAGTGAATGCGAAGAAGGTTCCACAATGAGAGCAGAGGTGAACAAGCGGAGGTGAAGCTGCATATTTGTAGGTACTGGGAAACCGAGAGGGGATGAAGAAAACTGGGCCAGGGAAGGAAAATGAAAAAAATATATATATCTTTTGGTTTTAATAGTCATAGAGGGAGGAAAAAGGGTAATAAAAAGTCTTTTATGACTCTTATTCAGGCTCATATGAAATTAGGATCCTTATGGGTCGTACAACCCAAGAAAAGAAATACATAAACTTCGTACTCGAAAAGGAGCTCATAATGAGTGTGATAGCTCCGGTTAGGATTCCTTTCTGACTATTTTATGACTCGTAATGCTTGCTGGGAGTAGGAGAGGGAGTGAAAGAATATGTTTTTTTTTTTTTTCATTCATTTTTTATTAGATAGGGAAGCACCAAATTGTAACAGCTTTATTATTTGTAGCTGTCCAAGAAAATCGCGTTTGCTGTCAATGAGATAAATAAATTTTGATTTAGAGCTTTCGAACGAGAGAAGTACTCGTACATTAATGCAGTCGACAGCTGTGAGTTTTACTTTGGTGCGGATTGTACGTGACGTTTAAATTGAATTATCATGATTTTTTACTCCCAATGATAGCGAATGTACTAGAAGCACAGCATCTCAAAAACTTAAATATTCCCTGCAGAGAAGGCTAACATTCGCAAGTAATAATATTTTAGGAGAATCAGATTTCAAGTAAAAATGGAACATTCAAGCACATATGTAGAAGCCATACCTGTTAAATAACACTGGATCACAAAATGAAATTTTTTGTCTGTACTTTGGACGTGACTATCCTATATATATGTAAAATCGGTCGCTGATTCCGAAAATCGGCTTCATTTTTAATTCTATGGGAAGGTTTTTGAGATATAGGCAATTTACCGTTATTTGGCCAATGGGTCCACTTAATCCAGTATATCTCTTTAACACATTGAGTTTAGAGTTACACCAAACGAAAGAAAATTAAATTTCCTTTTCACGGTTCCTATAACATTTTTCTCTAACTTGTATAGTTTCTGAAATATTGACGATTAAATTTGAATTTTTTAAATTTTTTACGATTTTTTGAAGAAAAAATTGACTTTGTCAGACAATATCTTTAAAACCAGTGTCTTCACCTTCTTTTACGTGAAGCTCCATTCTATTGGGAAAAAGGTAAGCTATCAACGAAGAAAATCCATTGTAAAATGGAAAAGTTATAGGCGATCAAGTAAATACAGCCAAGTCGCGCAATGCCTCTGCACGGGTATATTCTATGCATGTTATACCCGTAAATGGGCTTGTATCTACTGCGCTGCCAATGTGCTGCTACTTCAGATGTGTAGGTATTGGTACAATATGCATAGAATGTACGCGTGCAGAGGCATTGCGCGACCTGGCTGTATTTACTTGATCGCCTATAACTTTTCTATTTTACAATGGATTTTCATCGTTGATAGCTTATTTTTTTGGTAATAGAATGGAGCTTCACGCAAAGGAGTAAAACCGAAGGTGAAAACATTGGTTTTAAAGATATTGCCTGACAAAGTCAATTTTTTCTTAAAAAAATCGTAAAAAATCGAAAAAATTAAAATTGAATCGTCAATATTTCAGAAACTGTAAGAGCTAGAGAAAAATGTTATAGAAGCCGTGAAAAGTAAATTTAATTTTCTTTCGTTTGGTGTCACCCCAAGGATGATAACTCACTGTGTTAAAGAGATATACAGGATTAAGTGGAACCATCGGCCAAATAACGGCAAATTGCCGATATCTCAAAAACCTTCCCATAGAATTAAAAATGAACCCGATTTTCGGAATCAGCGACCGATTTTACATATAGAAAGGATGGTCGCGTTCAGAGTATTTTTTGGCTGTAGAGCAGTGTAATGATTACACTGTGCTACACCAAAAAAATGCAGGGGCTCTCACATGGTTTTTTGGTTTCACCATGGCCCATAAACCACTACCTCATTTGCGGTTTTTCCCCATCACTTCGTTTTTAAATTTTTTGAGTACAAATATAATACAACTCTGAAATTATTGAAATTACAACTTCGAGATGGTATAACTTTCTTGTTTCTTGATCGAATTCAATTTTTTTTCTTTTATTTGAAAGATGCTACTTTTACCTTTCAAACAAGCAAAATAGTTTGCAAATCGACCTAAAAATGACCAATTTTTGGTCTTTTATTCCAAAAAAAAAAATTAAATTTTTCTAAAAATATTGGTTTTCGGCACGTTTCTATTGGATTTTGAAGTTACAAACAACGGGTTTTAAACCTTTATAACAAAATACATAAAATCAGCTTTCTAAAAAGCAAAAGTAAATTTAAATTGATTGAAAATTACGGTAGTAGTGTTTCATAAAGTGAGTAAGCCTTTGTTTTTGTGTTTTAAAAATGTTTTTTTTTTTATAGATTAATATTTGCATACAAAGTAGGTATGAACTTTCACAAAACTGAGTATGGAGCGATCTGAGTGTGCTCTTTGTTACTTGTCAGAATTGGTCAGTTTACCTACTTTAGATTTTTTCCCCAAGAGATTGGCGTCTATTCATCGACGGTTCAACAAAAAGTACACTTGAAATGTTTATTATGTAATTACATATTCTAGTTTCATTTAATTTTTTAAGGTTTGACTGCTGTGCTTTTATACAACACTGGCATATATCCATCAGTCCCACTGGCCTACGCTACCGATATTAAAGAATCATATGACAGTATGCCTAATTGTAGCTGACTTCAAGGTACTCAATATTTTAAATGGTATTCAGGGTGGAAATACGAAGTATCCATGCTATTTCTGCGAATGGGATAGCCAATCAATTAGCCTACACTACAAACAAAAGGATTGGGCTCCACGTACATCGTTTGTAGTTGGTAAAAAAAAATACTATAAATATTCCCTTAGTTAATCCCAACAAGTAAAAGCGCGGCTGCCTTCGTCCGTACCGAAGACTTCATACCTTTCATGAGTGGGGAAATGAAAAGTTACCTATGCATGTATGTACATAGCCTGATTTAGTACGTATAATTTATAATTTCAATTGTGTGGGTTATTTATGGAAGGATTTATTAGAAACAAGTAAAAGCGCGGCTGTCTTTGGCCGTACCGAAGACTTCATACCTTTCATGAGTGGGGAAATGAAAAGTTACCTATGTATGTACATAGCCTGATTAAGTTTAATTTATAATTTTAATTCTGTGGGTTATTTATGGAAAGCTTTATTAGAAAAAATGGTGTCTTGGCTATTTAAATGGAGGAGCTACACACCAAAATGTCCATATCTGAACAATCGGTTGTATCGGAACTATAATGGTCCGATCTTGACAATTTTCGGTAATCCCGTTTGGGCCCATATGGGTACAAATACTTCAAAATTTCACGCCGTTAGCTGTTAAAATGGAGGAGTTATACACCAAAATGTCCATATCTGAACAATCGGTTGTAGGGGAGCTATATGTTATAGTGGTCCGATGTTGACAATTTTCGGTAACCCTGTTTGGGCCCATATGGGTACAAACACTTGAAAATTTCACGCCGTTAGCTGTTAAAATGTAGGAGTTATACACCAAAATGTCCATATCTGAACAATCGGTTGTAGGGGAGCTATAGGTTATAGTGGTCCGATCTTAACAATTTTCGGTAATCCCGTTTGGGCCCATATGGGTACAAATACTTCCAAATTTCACGCCGTTAGCTGTTAAAATGGAGGAGTTATACACCAAAATGTCCATATCTGAACAATCGGTTGTAGGGGAGCTATATGTTATAGTGGTCCGATCTTGACAATTTTCGGTAACCCTGTTTGGGTCCATATGGGTACAAATACTTCAAAATTTCAGGCCGTTAGCTGTTAAAATGGAGGAGTTATACACCATAATGTGTATATTTGAATAATCGGATGTTGTGGAACTATATGTTATAGTGGTCCGATCTTGACAATTTTCGGTAACCTTGTTTGGGCCAAAATGGGCACGTCTACTTCAAAGTTTCATGTCCTTAGCTGTTTAAATGGGGAAGTTATGCACAAATTACATTCAAAAATTTCATGTATATCTGAATAATCGGTTGTTTTCTATATGTTATAGTGGTCCGATTCGGCCGGTTCCGACAAATGATCAGCTGCATATAACAACATACTTGTATTCCGAATTTCATTGAGATATCTCAAAAACTGAGGGACTAGTTTGCGCTCACACAGACGGACGGACAGAAGGACAGACGGACATGGCTTAATGGACTCAGCTCGTGATTCTGATCATATCGGTATATAATTTGGTGGGTCCCCCACGCTTCCTTCTGGTACTTTCGACAAAAAATTTTTGGCACTAAGTTATAATACCATTTCATTCTCATGAAAGGTATAAAAACAAAAAAAAAAAAAAAACAAGGCCTACTCACTTTATGAAGCACTACTACCGTAATTTTGAATCAATTTTTATTTACTTTTGCTTTTTGAAAAGCTGATTTTATGTATTTTGTTATAAAGGTTTAAAACCCATTGTTTGTAACTTCAAAATCCAATAAAAACGTGCCGAAAACCAATATTTTTAGAAAAATTTAATTTTTTTTGGAATAAAAGACCAAAAATTGGTCATTTTTAGGTCGATTTGCCAACTATTTTGCTTGTTTGGAAGGTAAAAGTAGCTTTTTTCAAATAAAAGAAAAAAAAATTGAATTCGATCAAGAAACAAGAAAGTTATAGCATCTCGAAGTTGTAATTTCAATAATTTCAGAGTTGTATTATATTTGTACTCAAAAAATTTAAAAACGAAGTGATGGGGAAAAACCGCAAATGAGGTAGTGTTTTATGGGTCATGACGAAACCAAAGAACCATGTGAGAGCCCCTGCATATTTTTTTTTTCTGATTTTGTAGCACTGTGTTATTAATCGAAATGTTTGCCGGTTTGATTGATTATTTTTTCAACTTCCCATATAATGATTGATAACCAATTGTTTTCAAATTTTAATGATTATTTTGCAATTACCATTAAAAAAAAACCAAAAAAATCATAAAAAATAAAAAAATGAAAACTAATCTTAATTTTTTCGATTATTTTTGATTTTTTTTTGATTATTTTTGATTTTGTTTTGGTTTTTTATGATTATTTTTGATTTTTCTTGATTTTTATGATTTTTTTGGTTTTTTTTTTATTATTTTTGTATTTTTATGATTTTTTTGGATTTTTTTGATTTTTGATTATTTTTGATTTTTTATGATTTTTTCAATGGTAATCAATTAAAATTACCTTTTTTTGCAAAGGAAGGTAGTGAAAATTTGATTTGCATTACCATTCACTATTGAATGGTAATGCAAATGTGGCTTGCACTACCATTCAGTAGTGAATGGTAATGCAAATGTGGCTTGCACTACCATTCAGTAGTGAATGGTAATGCAAATGTGGTTTGCACTACCATTCAGTAGTGAATGGTAATGCAAATGTGGCTTGCCCTACCATTCAGTAGTGAATGGTAATGCAAATGTGGTTTGCACTACCATTCAGTAGTGAATGCGAATGCAAATGTGGCTCGCACTACCATTCATTGCATTCCCACTACAAGTATGATTAGTGAAAACCTATGATCATAGTTTAGGCATGAAGTAGCTAATAGAAGGCTGCACGAATGGATTCGAAACGGCCAACAAAATATTCGCGGCCGTCCAATTACAGTACCTACTTCATTTCATTTTCATTTCATTTCATTTATTAACATTCGATGTACAGTAAAACAAGATGTCTTTTGTTGTACAAATTATCCAATTGAATTACTAAGCTTAGTTAAAATTATCAATCTACTTAAATTAATTAAAGTTTGTTATTATGTATTCATAATTAATAATAATTAGGTAGAGGAGTGGTTTGTAAGGTTATGTAGGAGGGTCAAGGGCCAAGGAGATTTGTAACTGCTATCTTGAAGCATCCAAACACTTCTAAACCTTTAATAGAATTTGGCAAAGAATTCCAAGTTCTGACAGCACTAACAAAACACAATCTGTTTCTGTCGTTTTAGAATAAATGCAAGTAGAGCACAACCATAAACAGAACCAATACAATTACTTATTCGTAGCGACAATTACATGACCTTAAAAAGGTTCTGCAAATAGTGTACACTACTTGCGAATATTTCGAATATAATCGAAATATATGTATGTACCCTGCAAAAAATGCGATTAATCCGGGACGTGTCCGGGATCAATCGCAAGGGAGCATGCGACTAATACAATTTTACATCCCTTTATATGGAGTGAATTGATCGCATTTGTTCGAGCATGTCCTATGAAGAGACTAATTGTTCAACTTGTATACCCGAACGGGTACCAATGTAGATTAATCACTAACGTACCGAACGGGTACAAATGTAGATCAATCGCTTTCATCCCGAACGGGTATAAATGTAGATTAATCGCTTTCAGCACGAACGGGTACAAATGTAGATTTTTCCTTAAAAAATTGTAAATGTTCATGCATATTTAAATAAAGATTATATAATGTTTTACTTTTGTAAAAAAATCTAAATAAATAAATTAAAAAAATTGTAAGTTTTGAGTATGCATTATATGAGTGTATTGTAAAGGATTTTTTCATAGGATATTTTAGGCAACATTTTGTTAAAATTGTTATATAAAAAGGGCGTTCAATTCGTTTTACCGGTTGTTCTATAATTTTTTAAATACATTGCATATTTTTGTAAAATGTCTACATTTAAGGAATCTGGATTTGTACCCGTTCGGAATGAAAGCGAGTAATCTACATTTATATCCGTTCGGGATGAAAGCGATTAATCTACATTTATACACGTTAGGGAACAAGTGGTCTACAATTAGTCTACATTTACAATTGAATGGTAATGCACTTTGAATGGTAATGCAAAAATGCCCATCCTTGCAGTAAATATAGGTACTTATAATATTAACAAAATTAATTTCACAAGCACATCAAAAAAATTTTGATAAGTGCTTCAAGTGCACGCGAGCATATATGTATGTGTCAGTGGCGGAGGCTTCGTACAAGCCGAAAAGCCCAGCTTGCCTAAATAAGTATTTTCGTTCATTTAAATTTACGAATTTCTTTAAAATCTGGATATTTTAGGCTTGAAATATGTAAACTATTTAAGTTTCTAAATATATTTACTACTTAGGTTCTGATGACACGTTAGCCCACCAACAACATTCACGTGTATTTTGTTTGTACAAGCAATCACAGCACAACGTGGGTTAATGAGCGCAAGCTTTAACGGTTCCACACATGGGCTTTTATAAGGCTTTCAAAACAGAATAACATAGCTTGTTTTCACGATTTCTCTAAGAAGAAGTCAATTGCTTATTTTCAGAGTTAAATTAAAAAAAGGTAGCAAACCACTTTTTTTTATTTTTCACTTCATATTTGTATGCGAATGAAACGCTGACTTGGCGTGAAAGCGTTGATTTTGATTTTTGGCAACTGTTTATTTTGAGTAAAATAAAATCAGCACGATATGAAAATCCGACAAAAGCTCAATTTTTAAAAGCGACGAAGATCAAAATTAAATAATATGCTAATTTTACTTTAGTTTTTCAAACACTAAAGCATCCAATTTTTATATATATTCTTATATTATATTATAGTGCTATAATAAGCAAATCCACAAGCTACTTCTGAAATTACCGTCTTTATAAGGAAACAAAAATTACTTAATAGGCTTGATCAGCCAATTTACGAGTTTGATAGACCGCCGCTTGCGTGTGTGTAAGTAAGTGTCACTCTGTCGAAAATGAATTATGAAACATGCAAGCAAGTCATCTTCTGAGCTTAATGAATTATAAAACACAAAAGCTGATAAAGATAATATTTTAATAAGTTTGCTTGATTGCGTACACTTTGAAGCATAAGTATGCAAGTTGTTAACCTTAATCTGTCTAATATTAATGAAACAAATGAAAATACACGTACATGGGTAGGCACAATGTAATTTCAAATTAGGCATTTCTAGAGAACTATTAACCAATTAAATAAATGAGAGTTGGCTTTTGGTCTTGCCGCATATCCCCATACATACAAAATTAATATGATAAGTTCCAGGAACAATACATATTTTGTTATTATTATTATTATTATTTCAATTATTATTATTTTAAGCACTTACAAGGATTACTTACTCGGTCAGATAACAGCAAATTTGCATACATACTTATATTTTAAAGTGCAAAATCAATTTACTAATTCGCATTAACAAAACTAAATAATTGCCTAATTTAATCACCATCTTCAATAATGAATATTGAACACTAATAAGTGTATCGTCATCCACCTGTTTGAATAATTTTCATTTTGGGAATTATTTTGCTAAGAAGCTTAAACGCACAATCAAAAGCGTACAAAAGCACAATCAATAAGCAACAACAATAATAGCAGCAATTTGTTTAACAATTGAAAAGCAATAATTGCAAGGGTTGCCGTGCATGCTTAATTAGAGTACTATTGCGAATTTTACATCAAAATGTATGCGAGTTTTACATATATATGTATGTATGTACTAAAGCTGAAATAAATATGCATGCATTTATGTACAAAATAAAAAATAATTAAGAAAAAGAATAATTAGCCACAGAATTAATAGATAAACCTTTCTCAATACGTTTTAAGCTATTTGCCTTTCCTCTACGATTTCTATAAAGATCTAGGACTAGTTACATACAGTCTTTCAATGGGATCTTGCATGATTGATTGAGGTTTCGTTTACTTGCAACTAGAATTCATGATTGGTAAAGAACTATTCATGTAAATAGCATAAATGCTAATACGACTACGATAGCTGCATGATAAGCAAAATTAGCATATATATTATTTCTAATTGGTGTTTTTTTTTTCAATCCCTTTTTCTGTGGGGAACCGCAGCAAACTCAAATATAGATATTCTCCAAAGATTCCAATCGAAAACCATTAGAATGATTGTAAATGCGCCCTACTACGTCACGAACGACAAACTACACCGTGACCTAAAGATACCTACTATCGCTCAAGAAATCAGAAAGTATGCTGCATCATACAAAATGAGATTATTAGCTCACCTCAACCCACTCGTTCTAGCCCTGATGGCAAGACCAACTAATTTACAGATCTTTATTGATGCACTACAATAAATGGATGCGCTACTGAGAGCAATCCAAACATGCCCACTAGATAGGGCCGAAAAAAAATGTTGTAAAAGGCCGCCCCTAAATTTGAAGCTTATGTTGAGAGGGTTAAGGGACACAAAAAAAAATTTTTTTTTTTGACCCCGCGAAATACCGCCGAAATTGTTTTTTCTTGTAACTTTGTTATTTATCATCCGATTTTTAAAATTGATACGTCATTAGTTTCGTATTTTGAAGCTCTACACTTCCTTCTAATGTCCTTTTGAGCTCTGAAGTCGTTTTCACATAGTTGGGTCAGCTAACTTATTTGTATGTCCACGAATTATCCTCTTTGTATTGCCAAATGAAAGTGCTTCAAAATTCATGACAATGTTGCCTTGAAACGGTTTTACTAAATTAATAAACAAATAAGTTACGTCACAAAGAAGTTATTTAACGTAGATATTATTTAACTATTTTTTTTAAGCAATTCAGTATATGTAAAGTAAAAGTCCGACCCTAAATTTGAAGCTTATATTGAGAGGATTAAAGAAAAAAATTTTATTTTTTTTTTCTGATCCCGCGAAATACCGCCGAAATAGTTTTTTTATTGTAACTTTGTTATTTGACTTCAGAGCTCAAAAGGACATTAGAAGGAAATGTGGGGCTTCGAAATACGAAAATAATGACGTATCAATTTTAAAAATCGGATGTTAAATAACAAAGTTACAAGAAAAAAACCATTTCGGCGGAATTTCGCGGGATCAGAAAAAAATTTTTTTTTTGTCCCTTAATCCTCTCAATATAAGCTTCAAATTTAGGGTCGGACTTTTACAACTTTACATATATTGAATTGCTTAAAAAAATAAATTAAATAATAGCTACGTTAAATATTCGTAGTGACGTAACTTCTTTGTTTATTAATTTATTAAAACCCTTTAAAGGCAACATTGTCATGAATTTTGAAGCACTTTCATTTGGCAAAACAAAAAGGATAATTCATGGACATACAAATAAGTTAGCTGACCCAACTATGTGAAAACAACTTCAGAGCTCAAAAGAGCATTAGAAGGAAGTGTAGAGCTGCAAAATACGAAAATAATGACGTATCAATTTTAAAAATCAGATGAAAAATAACAAGGTTACAATAAAAAAACGATTTCGGCGGTATTTCGCGGGATCAAAAAAAAATTTTTTTTTGTGTCCCTTAACCCTCTCAACATAAGCTTCAAATTTAGGGGCGGACTTTTACAACTTTTTTTTCGTATGGGGACCAACCCTATCTAATGCCCACCATGTTTATTAAGTCATTATTAATTACTAATTACTTTAAACGAACCACAAAATTGTTAGATGTATTTTATTTATACAGTTGGCAAAATATATTGGATGCTAAAAAAAAGAAATATCTATGCCACTTAAGTTTTATTCAGCATGAAGTAAATTAACCCGGATTTTCCCAGAACTTTTTTTGTTTCAGATTTTCATAAAAGTATGTACACCAATAAATTTCGACCTCCTGAGCATGAAATTGAAGTCCGTTTTCCAATACCTTGTGGCACTTTTCCGGAAAATGTGAAAAACTAGCGTTACCATATGGTAGCCGTGGGTCGCCTAGGGTACAGGTTTTTGTTTAAAGGGTAAATGATGTTTGGAAACTTTTTTTTTTAGTTTCACAGGAAAAAACACATATATAATTCACTTTATTGAGATTTAAGTAGGTTTTAAGTAAAGTTATGCAAATAACATATTTTTTTTTTAAATACTTCCATATGTAGGGTTGGCCTATTCTGGCCAATAGCATATATTGCACTTTGTTAGCAAATGTGCTTGATAAATAATAACAATAATTAAAAAACTTCTCTAATTGAACATGACGTAGTATATTACGACAATCTTCGTATTCGCCAGTGGAAAAATTGGAAGAGGAAATGGTGAAATATTCTTCACCCATTCATCTTCTTGGACAAAATGGGGCAATGTCGAGCTACCAGCCATTACAACTTCTCAGTTGCCTTTTAGTTGGGCCGAACAAACATTATCTGGTTTACCCACACATTCCTCTTCAGTATTATCTTCTCCAAAAATGTTGTAATATTGATGAGGCTCCATGTATGTACCTAAATGACAGTTGGTATGTCATTTAGTCCACCATCGTCGAATGGCTCATCTTGATCTTGAATGAAATCATGCATTTTTTGTAATGTTAAACCTCTAAAAGCAGAAAATTTATAAAATTCTAACAAATTAATAACATTACATTAGTTAAATTTACACAACGGCAGAGAAAATCACGCGAAGCCCAACAAAAAAAACCTGTACCCTGGACGACCCACGGCTACCATATGGTAACGCCTTTAGAAAAATGTAAAAAAATGTTGGAAAGAAGAATTTTTTCTTTAAAAACTAATTTACATTACATACATAATTTCATTAGCTTTCACAAAGTGTAATTATATGAACAATTTATTCTAAAAGTTATAAAATATACTTATATTTACCGAAACGCCATATCTGAAAACGGGAATTTTCAGTACTAATTTTTGTCACCTCATTTTCACACGCAATAGCTTCGACATTTGAGCACAGAATAACACGATCTTTACCTTTTTGCAAAGCCACATTAATTTTTCATTGAAAATTGGCATTTTCCTGGTGTGTTTTCTTTTCCTTTTGTTTATTTTCTTGTAAATGTAAGGGCATGTTTAGCGTTACCATATGGTGCTCGTGGGTTGATTCGGGTTAACTTGCTTCATTTAAAAGTATTTCATTGGCCTAGCAAAACATAAGCAATTCCAAAATATCTGCATCATCAAATAGTTATGCTGCAAACGTTAACCAAACTCATTCAAAAGCCTGGATTAGCCTTTCTTGCAACGATCATTTACGCATAAAACAAGCTAAAATAGCAATTTCGGAAATTTATATTATGATTTACGTTTATTTTACTATTCAAGTAAATCCAAGTTTTTATTGGCAGTGATTTTCTAATTATGTATGTAATAATTACTCATACGCCATGGCATACCAAAAAACTGTGCAGACGAAGCAAATTTTTAAACAACAATTGCACAGCAGCCCAAAACCCACGCCATAAATTAAAAAAAAAAAAAACAAAAATGTCAAAAACTATTTTCATAATTTTCAATTGTCGGAATTCAATTAAGTGCAACGCCGCACACTGGTCTCATTTGTATGGAGAGTGGGACAAAACTCAATTTCTTGGAAACGGATGGACCTACCGAAACCAAATTTGGCATATTGGTGTCCCACTATACGACTCATCTTTCAGAAAAAGAGAAGCATATATGTTGTAATCCACGCTACCACTAACGCTAGTTTACAGCCAAAAAAAATACAAGAAAACCAGGAATGGGGGAGGGTAGGAATTGACCTGCTGAGCTTAGAACTATTTTTTTAATTTTTTGTATAGTTAGGTTTTTGAGATAACGGTAATTTTGTGTTTTTGTTTTGTTATCACTTCATTCAAAAATTATTTTCTCTGGAGTTACAAATGCGATAAACGCAATCGGTATCTTGTTCGAAAGGCACTTAAAATACGCTTCAAACGACGTACAACTTGTAGTGGTATAATAAAAACTCGCTGAGCGAAAGCTGGTCAAAGTCAAAAGTTTGTGGATTTTTTGCGATTTTTTAAAAAATTTTGATTTTCAAATTAAGTTTTTATAAAAAGTTGTAAAAATTAGGGAAGTTTTATTACTTTTAAAATTCTCCCGTTTAAATACAAAGACTTTAAGCGTAATATCAGAGAGATCCGATAAATATTTTAATTTTGACGAGTTTTTTCTTGTGAAACAAAAAGGATATTTTGGACGAAAAACTTGGTTAGGTGACTTAACTATTTGAAAACGACTTCATAGGTCAAAAGGACATTAGAAGAAAATATAGAGCTTCCAAAGACTAAACTAATGACATTAACGATTTTAAAAATCCGATGTCAAATAACAAAGTTACAATAAAAAAATTTTTTTCCGCGATATTTCGCGGGATCAAAAAAAAAATTGTATGGAGAGTGGGACAAAACTCAATTACTCACATTTTATCGAAAATAAAGTTTTATCGAAAACAGTCGATGTAAATAAGTATGTACCAAAATCGTAAAAGGGCAACAATATTTTGTATAGACTATGATATTTTAAGAAAAAGGGAAAAAAGGGAAAAATATATAAACAGGCTTCTTAAGAGAAGTCTTGAAAGAACTCAAATATGCTTATAAGACCTGGTCCAGAGTGGTCCTTAATTGTTAAAAGTTGAAATGAAAATGCTAATGCTTGAAAATTACGCTTATAGAAATGCCAAGATTTCTTCATCTTGTATTTTGCTAAAAATAAATTGTTTTCACTGTCCTCTTTCACTAAATCGTGAAACATACGTTTTTCTTGCGTTTCCATAGTTTTCCGCATTTGTTTAGCACTCAAACTTGAAATATCGCAAAAATCATAATACACTTATTTACACAAACTTTTTCCAGAAACAATTTTTTTCAAATGTGTTGACTTTAAATGAGCCAAAGTAACATTTAATGGTGGCCATTGCGTATAGAAGGAGGTTTTCCATAAAATTCGATATATTTCCCACGGAAATGCATGACAGAAGTTTCTTTTTCAAGCACCAACGTTTTTGACTTTTGTGTATGGGGGCTGACCAGTGTGCGCCGTTTTAGTCCCTTAAATCCAAAGCTAAATAACGCAGCGCATTCTACTTAAAATGCATTTCATTAATTAAAAATTCCCACTGTTGCATAAAAGCACTTTAATGCAACAAAAATCGCTGCGTGGCCAGCAATTTGGCCACTCAATAAGCATACAAATATTAATGTGCGTTTAAATATGCAAAATCTCATTTCGCCGTTTATTGCAATGCTTTTTTGCATTTATTTATTTATGTATGTAAATCACAATTGTAATTCAATGAATTAATCAGAGATCGAAAATTTCAGTCGATATTTTCAAAAGGTTTTTAAAATAATAAAAAACAGTTGGAGACAAGCACTCATTGAAAAATTGATAGCAAAAGAATATAATTATAATTTTTTTCAGTGAGTAATTTTAATCCTTTTCTATTATGTTTTATTTATAACCAAAAAAAAAAAATGGTGAAAGGAAAAAAATCTATAGCAATTGCTATTTATTGAGTTCGGGTTATATGAGCGAGCCAAAAATTAACGAAAGATAAAATAAAAAACTTGTATACAAATCAGCAGCCGCTGTGGTGCAGTGGGTAGAGTGCTCGCCTGCTATGCCAGAGGTCTCGGGTTCAAACCCCAGTCCGAGCAAAACATCCAAAATTTTTTCTAATTGGTAAAAATCCAATTATTGGGGTTTTTAAGAGCAGCGGTCACCTCTCGGCAGTGGGCGGCATACCCTCCGGGAGTATTTCTGCCATGAAAAAGCTTCTCACAAAAAATGCATTCGCCGTTCGGAGCAGGCATGAAACTGTAGGTCCACCCAATTAGTAGGAAAAAATAAAAAGAAGCAAACCTCGAATTGGGAGAGAAGCTCGGCCATAAAACTCGTTAGAGTTATAATAGCGCAATTGTATTATTATTATACAAATCAGCAAGTGTTAAAACCCGAAATTTTTGCCACCAAAAGACAGAAATGAATAACTTTAAAAATATTTCACAAGTAATAATTTTTATTTTCAAATTTTTTTGTTTTTGTTTTTTTGTCTGTAAAAAGCTAAAGTGATTTAAGATTCACAATTATTTTTAGGCTCTGAAATAAAAATTTAAAATTGTATTAATGTTGCCAACGGACGGACGATCATGTTTACCTGCATGTGATCTCATCTTAGCTTTCGTGTAAACTGAATACTTTAATATGCTTTCAACACTCGAGCATACTCGAACATATGAACATATGTACAGTAAGAATATGCATGTGCCTGAGCATTTTCATACACGTGTAAATAAGTAAAAAGTGAAACATCGGAAAAAGGGATTACGCTTCGCAAGCGTGCATACTCGTACACAAATTAACTACTTATTTATCATGAAAACAAAAACAATAATAATAATTAAATTCCTTATATACTTTTTAAATATTTCACTCAATTACAGGGAAATGTTTTAAATTCTATTAAAATGGTTGTAATTACTTATGTGTGTATTTGAGAATTGCTGCCATTACGCTTCGCTGAGGTAAATCCAAACATAAACCAAGAGTTGAAGAAACCGATAACAGAAATACAATAGCCAAAAATCCAAAATTCGGCAAATCTAAAAGACAGAAATCCAAAAAACTGATAAAAGAAGTCCAAAAGACCCTAAATATTTGCATAAAGATATTAAATTTTAACTTTCAATATTTTTCTTTTCGTTGCATGTTATTTTCATTCATTTTTGGGGTACGAAGTATAACTTTAAAATACTATTGAAGCTAAAAGTTAAGCTCACAACCAAGTAACATTGCATTTCAAGATATGTTTATATATAGATATAGTACATACAATGTGACCTCAAATACCCACAAGAAAATATTTAACAATGTTAGAATTTATGTACCTCTTGGCTTTTCTTATTATTATTTACACATTTCTTAAGCCTTAAATTGTATCTCTGGCATTTTGAATGAGAATGATAATGACCCGCAGTTAAGTAGGTGAATTCTATTAGATAAAAATATACAAAAAATAATTCAATGAGTTTGTTAAGTTTATAAGTAGCACATAAATTACGATATAAAAAGCGCAAAAAAGAGGCAATAAAAAGGGAAAAAAGGAAAAAGGAAACCGCAGGTGGTTAGGCTTTGCTGTTTGCCTGCTTTTGGGTTTGCGTTTAGTATGACAAACTAATACATACAAGTAATACTTAAGTAGATATAATGCCGGAAAAAATGGTTTGCTTAGACGGAAATGGGAAATGTATTATCACTTTCCTGCACTTCGCGCCCGTCAAACTCTTCCACCGCCCATCGATTTATTTCAATTCCCTCTTTGTTACGGCCTTTTCGGAAAACTCTATATTTGCTTGGCTTTTTGCTCAAGAGCAATTTCCTCAACAAATTGCGGCTACCAAAAAGTTAAGGACGCTCATCTTGTTTTTAGTTTTTTTTGTTTATTGTTTATGAAAATTAATGACAAGCAAGTTTGCTTCTATTTTCGATTCTTCTTTGCTCTGCTGTTTTGTCTCAACTTCGAAACGCAGTTAGTTTTTGTTTGTTTGTGTATAAGTCAGCTCTGAGGTCATTACCAAGCACAAATCGATGCCAGAAGATAATGTAGTTTGATTTTATGAAAATAAAGTCAACAGGTATGCAAATGTGACTGCTGGTGTTTAGAGCTCATTATGGACTTTTAAATCGTTGGGACAGTTTAAGGTGTTGAATGGTATTTATTAATAATTTCATTAAGTTTCGAGCAAGGCTTAAATAAAAGCGTTCTATTATAATGGAATTTTAGGAAGAAAACTGCAGTTAAGCGAATTGAAATCTGAACAAAAATTTTATTTAGCCGTTTGCTTTTGGCATAAATAATATGTCACGTCATATCGTGTTAAATAAACTTCTCATCCCTCATTTACCATAGCAAACATTATCAACTCAATCAATAAATTGAATTGAATATTTTATTAGCGCAGACCGTTCGTTCTTCTATATTTAGGCAGTCGCTTGGCATACTTCATCGGTTAGAATAATAATGCGGCAATAATAAATGAGCACGTGATTTTGTGTAAAAACAACTAAATAGATACACAATACCGATATAGAACAAAAAACCAAACTGTCAGTGTGACTAACATAATTCGATTCGATTGTTTGGTGGACACAAATAATATCCACGCTCTTGAGCGATCTAATTGCCCAAAAGCGTTGCAAAAGGAAAAAACCCAGTGGTAGTGACAGCTAATCGGTGTCCAAATTGAGTGATAAATTGATGTGACGGGACAATATTTATTTTATTATAAGGTAGTCAATATGTACATACATAAATATATACATATATATGAATGTGTGTTTTTACTTGATTTTGTGTAGTAAATATTCGTTAGTATTGATTATGTCTGATTATCTAATTGTCTGCAGAGCACAAATATCAAATAAGTTAAATGTTGTATTTTTATCGTACTTCTAATGAGTGTAAACACTCCGATTTAGGACTCCTTTCGGGTTCTTTTATAACCCACCAAAAAACTCGATGACCGTGGAATTAAGAGGGTAATTCAGAAAAACCCTGGCAATCGCTTCCATATTCGTTGACATAATGCCTGACATTAGCATGGGCTTGACATTGGAAGGAAGGACTTGCCCACTGCATTACCGCCGAGCGAATAAATCACGCAATACCGCAAGGATTCTAGTGAATCAAATAAAGAATACCTTACAGGGAAGCAGAGAAAGAAGGCGAAAAATGTGAGACATGATGGCAATTTCCACTGGTTTTTATTCCAGTTCATTTTTCGCACTCCATTCTACTTTGCATTACGTGGAATGGAAGCTCATTCCACTCTGTATTACTGGCAATGCGTGAAAGAAGTGATGAACTCTCCAGATGTTCCATGGCAAGGCCTTCTATCATGCCTGACAGGTTATAGCGATGACCAGATATTTGCTGGGGAGTCTGATTGTTTGCTGGGAAGATACACATATCTAAATATCTATGTATATTGATTTCCGATTAAATTTCCTTTAAAGAAACGTTAAATTTTTCATTTTAATTTCCATATAACCAATCAGCACTTAACCCGAAATATATTAAATTATTAAAAGTTCACAGCGTCAACGCCATCACCCATATATAAGCACCTACATATATGTATATGTATGTGTATTTATCTCTTGCCCAAAGTCGTTGCAATCTTATACAACTGAATATACAAATTAACTACTTGTATGTGAGTTGATATTTGAATACACTTTTTATACCCTTCATGAGCATGGAATGGCATATTGACTATCTATATGTTATACGATTATTCAAAGTAGCAAAAGAGAATTTATATACCTACAACAACATACCTACACCAATATGATCAGATCAAAATTTGATTCAAAAACGCCTCAGTTCACAAAAAATTTCTTAGAAAAAATTTTACTGTGGCTCTTTTTCAATTAAATTTTGAACTTGGGTGCTTTTGCAATATATTTTGAAATAGGGTGATCTTCCCTTCAGGTGTCGATATATAACTCAAAATAGAGAAAATCTGACCACGTAATTTTTCATTTCTTCATTCATAAAATGAAATGAAGTCTTCGTTTTTCACTATTCATGTAAGCGCTGGTATTACGTTGAACCCACAGACAACGGCGACATTAATTATTCGTACTTTTACGCTTTACGCAAAAATTACGTGGATATTGTAATCCGAATGTATAAATGGTGTTAATACTTATTGCTGTCATTGGTAAAAAAAGAACTTTATTTTAACAAGTGTAAGACTATTTGTCGAGATAAAAATTTCTTCCAAAGCTAATATATTTCACTGTTGACTTTGCTCACTTGTTCGAAATGCCTCTACCTATACACTTTGGCTTATCTTTATATATATTACGCTAAGCGATTTTTTGTAAGCACCATAACTTATACACCGTTATATCGATTTTCGAAAATGTGGTGTCACATGAAAGGGCTTTACCTTTAGATGTGCAGGAAGGTTTAATTTTTTTGAAAAGGGTTGCCAGATGTTTGAAAATTTAATTTTACTTATAGTTTGTTTGATTTTAAAATTTTTTGGCACCATATGAAAGCAGTGTTTAAAAAACTGCAGTCGGAATTAGCAAGTCGTGAAATGTTTGATTTTATTTGATTCTGATATTCGTCGCTTTTTAAAATGACGATTTTGCCTGATTTTGATTTTGCGCTGATTTCATATTGCTCAAAATCAAAAGCGGCCTGATTTCAAAATGAACAATTTTGCCTGATTTTCATTTTGTGCTGATTTCATATTGCTCAAAATCAAAAGCGGCCTGATTTCAAAATGAACGATTTTGCCTGAATTTGATTTTGCGCTGATTTCATATTGCTCAAAATGAAAAGCAGCCAAATATCAAAATTAGCGATTTTGCCTGATTTTCATTTTGTGCTAATTTTGATTTTGTGCTGATTTCATATTGCTAAAATCAAAAGCAGCCAAATATCAAAATTAGCGATTTTGCCTGATTTTCATTTTATGCTAATTTTGATTTTGTGCTGATTTCATATTGCTAAAATCAAAATCAGCCAAATATCAAAATCAATGCTTTCACAGTTTTGCTATTTACGCTTACATGAACACATGTGTGTATGTACATAATTTCTTACCCTCTGTATTACGTTTGTATACATACATATGTATGTATGCAAATGTAAGCGTAAATAGCAAAACTGTGAAAGCATTGATTTTGATATTTGGCTGCTTTTGATTTTAGCAATATGAAATTAGCACAAAATCAAAATTAGCACAAAATGAAAATCAGGCAAAATCGCTAATTTTGATATTTGGCTGCTTTTGATTTTAGCAATATGAAATTAGCACAAAATCAAAATCAGCACAAAATGAAAATCAGGCAAAATTGCTAATTTTGATATTTGGCTGCTTTTGATTTTAGCAATATGAAATTAGCACAAAATCAAAATTAGCACAAAATGAAAATCAGGCAAAATCGCTAATTTTGATATTTGGCTGCTTTTGATTTTAGCAATATGAAATTAGCACAAAATCAAAATCAGCACAAAATGAAAATCAGGCAAAATTGCTAATTTTGATATTTGGCTGCTTTTGATTTTAGCAATATGAAATTAGCACAAAATCAAAATCAGCACAAAATGAAAATCAGGCAAAATTGCTAATTTTGATAATTGGCTGCTTTTGATTTTAGCAATATGAAATTAGCACAAAATCAAAATTAGCACAAAATGAAAATCAGGCAAAATCGCTAATTTTGATATTTGGCTGCTTTTGATTTTAGCGATATGAAATTAGCACAAAATCAAAGTCAGCACAAAATGAAAATCAGGCAAAATTGCTAATTTTGATATTTGGCTGCTTTTGATTTTAGCAATATGAAATTAGCACAAAATCAGCACAAAATGAAAATCAGGCAAAATTGCTAATTTTGATATTTGGCTGCTTTTGATTTTAGCAATATGAAATTAGCACAAAATCAAAATTAGCACAAAATGAAAATCAGGCAAAATCGCTAATCTTGATATTTGGCTGCTTTTGATTTTAGCAATATGAAATTAGCACAAAATCAAAATTAGCACAAAATGAAAATCAGGCAAAATCGCTAATTTTGATATTTGGCTGCTTTTGATTTTAGCAATATGAAATTAGCACAAAATCAAAATTAGCACAAAATGAAAATCAGGCAAAATCGCTAATTTTGATATTTGGCTGCTTTTGATTTTAGCAATATGAAATTAGCACAAAATCAAAATCAGCACAAAATGAAAATCAGGCAAAATCGCTAATTTTGATATTTGGCTGCTTTTGATTTTAGCAATATGAAATTAGCACAAAATCAAAATTAGCACAAAATGAAAATCAGGCAAAATCGCTAATTTTGATATTTGGCTGCTTTTGATTTTGAGCAATATGAAATCAGCACAAAATCAAAATCAGGCAAAATTGTTCATTGTGAAATCAGGCCGCTTTTGATTTTGAGCGCAAAATGAAATCAGCGCAAAATCAAAATCAGGCAAAATCGTTCATTTTCATATTTTTTCATATTGATTAACTGCGACTTCTGATTTTTTAAAAGCGGAATCAAAATCAAAATCAACAGAAATGAAACTTATGCCAGTTTTTTAAACACTGTATGAAAGGGCTTGACCTGATATTGAGTAATTTAATAAAAATTTTACAAAAAGGGTTGCCACCTGTTCAAGAATTCAGTTTTACGCTATAGTTTGTTTGATTTTTAAATTTGAGGTGTCATATGAAAGGACTTGGCATGGAAATGAGTAATTTATTAAAATTTTTACAAAAAGGGTGCCACCTGTTCAAAAATCCATTTTTACCCTACAGTTTATCTTATCTTTATAATATTACGCTAAGCGATTTTTTGTAAACACCATAACTTTTACACCGTTATACCGATTTTCGAGAATGTGGTGTAAAATGAAAGGGCTCGACCAGTAGATGTGCAGAAAGGTTTAATTTTTCTGAAAAGGGTTGCCAGCTGTTCGAAAATTTAATTTTCCTGTATTGTTTGTTTGATTTTAAAATTTTTGGTACCATATGAAAAGGCTTGACCTGATATTGAGTAATTTAAAAAAAATTTTACAAAAAGGGTTGCCACCTGTTCAAGAATTCAGTTTTACGCTATAGTTTGTTTGATTATTAAATTTGAAGTGTCATATGAAAGGGCTTGACCTGATAGTGAGTAATTTAATAAAATTTTTACAAAAAGGGTTGCCACCTGTTCAAAAATTCAGTTTTACGTTATAGTTTGTTTGATTTTTAAATTTGATGTGTCATATGAAAGCGCTTGGTATGGAAATGAGTAATTTATTAAAATTTTTACAAAAAGAGTTGCTACCTGTTCAAAAATTCAGTTTTACGCTATAGTTTGTTTGATTTTTAAATTTGAGGTGTCATGTGAAAGGGCTTGACCTGATAGTGAGTAATTTAATAAAATTTTTACAAAAAGGGTTGCCACGTGTTCAAAAATTCAGTTTTACGCTATAGTTTGTTTGATTTTTTAATTTGAAGTGTCATATGAAAGGGCTTGATCTCATAATTAGTAATTTAATAAAATTTTTACAAAAAGAGTTGCCACCAGTTCAAAAATTCAGTTTTATGCTATAGTTTGTTTGATTTTTAAATTTGAGGGTTCATATAAAGGGCTTGGCATAGAATTGAGTAATTCATTAAAATTTTTACAAAAAGGGTGCCACCTGTTCAAAAATTCATTTTTACGTAACAGTTTATCTCATTTTTAAATTTGGAGTGTGATTTTTACAAAAAGGGTACACTGAAGACGGATAATAAAAGGAAAGGGAAGAGGAAAATGAAAGGGACGGATATGTCGTAGGAAAGGAAGTGAAAGAAGAAAGAACACGGAAAATAAAATGGATAAAAGGAAAAGAAAGCGCAAATAGGGGGGACTGGGAAGAGAAAGAGAACTAGAAAGAAAAATAGGAGCGCCAAATGGCCTTTTGGAGGTCGCTTTAAGGTTACAATAGTCTAGAAAAATATTCGGCACAAAACTTCACTATGCCCCTCGGACAAAATCTGTGTATAAAAAATCTAGGTCCACAGAAAATAAAAATAACCAGTAACTATGAAGGTATATCAAAAAATTTTCAAATGTGGCAATAAGTGGTCTTCCACCCTCAAATTGTAGCACAGTGAAATTGAAAGCCACAGCATCGCGTAGCCGGGTTTACTAGTGTATTTTATTTCGTTTATGAGTTTTAATTATTTCCACTGTATTGGTAGAGCACAGCTAAAAAAGAAAAACAAAGAATTTCATAATATTAAAATAATATAATTTCAGCTAGTCAATTCGGCGCACAATTGCTCAATTGATCTTTCTTAATCATGGCCATGACTTTTTCGGTCAAACTAATTTTTTTTCTAATATTTTGCAATTATTTGCGGTTCATTTAGTTTTAATGAAATTGATATTTATCACTAAAAAGTCCAACTTATAAAGCCATTGATATTCCAAAATAAATTTTTTTTTTACTTATTAATTAATAAATATAACTTTCCAATTTGAATTGTATTTGTCTGCTGCATTTGTTCATTGTTTGATTTCCATTTTCCCAAAACTTTTGCACTCACATAAACTGTTTTTCTAAATTAAGGTTTAGTGCATTTGTTTTGTTTTATTTTGTGTGTATATAAATATGTATGTATGTATGGTTGGATATGGTATTGTTAGATATTGAATTCGGTGTGGGCTTTACACGTAAAAAAAATTTACGACTTATATGATACTTTTAAATGATACTTTTTAAAGTGGGTAAAGTTAAGTTTTAATGGCTGAAATCTAAAAGAAATGTCATTTGCATGAAGTATTCTTTATATTAAGCCTGATTTTGCTGTGTTGATGACATCAGTTCATAAGGAGTGCTTTCTCTGTATCGCTCTCTCCCTCTCTCTCTCTCTCTCCCTCTCTCTCTCTCTCTCTCTCTCTCTCTGAGAAGAGCCCTTATTCCTATGGCTTATTTACCATGGGGAAATAAGGCTTATGTCATTCTTTATAATGAGAGCTTATATGAAGTTTAAGTGCCTTATCACATATTATTAATTTAAAATATTTGTTCGGAAAGAAATGCAAAAAATAAATGGAAAATGTACAAATTACAACCAAGAATAAAAAATAAAAATATGAAAAAAAATACAAAAAAAAAAAACAAACAAAAAAAATAATAAACTTACTTACTCCGCACAAAACATGACCGAAAGTACTATTAGAGGTTTTAGTTTTCACATGCATGATTTTTTGTTAAGATGCATTGTATGTTTGGTAAAAGAAAAAAAAAAAAACGAGGAAAAATTAAATTTGTTGAAGACCAAAACTTTTTTTATTAACAGAGAAAATCAGCGCGTAACATTAACAATTTTTTACATTTTTTTCTAGTAAAAGAAAACTAAGTTTTAAAATTTTTTGGCGCAGAGCGAATGGGCGCATAACAACAAGCAGTGTCGCTGATCTAAACCTTATATATTTAAACACCTTATACCACTCTTTGGAGCGCATATAACATAAAGTGCTCTTATAGCATTTTCAGGTCAAATGAAACCTTTTTCAATACAAGTGAAACTTTCTTCAAGTCAGGTGAACACTATTTCTATTGAATTGAAAACTTTTTCAATTGAAATTAAACTTTCAATTACATTTCCATTGATAAATGTTTAATTTCAATTGAAAAGGGTTTCAGTTCAATTGTAAGAGGTTTAACTTGACTTGAAAAAGGTTTCATTTGACCTGGAAACGCTATATAGGGATCTTATGTTACAGAAAGTATAGCAAGAAAAGTAACAAACTTTCTCTCAACAGGGTATACATTTGATGTGCAATTAAACTCAATTTTAGCTTTGTTTGCTTTCAATTATTTAGTTTATTATTAGTTTTTTTTCAGTTTTGTTTCTAGCTTTTGTTCATTTAGCAAACTGTTGTTTATTGCTGTTTCAGGCATTTTCATTGGGAATTTATTGAATTTGGCTGTTTTTATTTCTTGAATATACCAAATGCTTTTGTTCACAAATCTCTCAATTTTGTGGCAATTAATTGAAGCATTTGATTAGGCTTTTATTATGATTGAGTGATTGAAATGCGTACAAACATACATACAGTTTAATAAGTTTATAATGAAAGCAAATTGTGATTTCTTGAGCATACATATAAAAGCTTCTCACAAAAAAAAGCAGTCACCATTCGGAGCCGACATAAAGGTGTAGCTGCTTCCAATAGGTAAGAAAAACAGGAGCAATAAATTATTTACCTTTTTATACTCAGCTGTACTAGTACACAGAGTATTATAGTTTTAATCACATAACGGTGGATTGTAACAGAATGAAATAATCGAGATAGATATAGACTTATATATATCAAAATGATCAGGGTGAAAAGAGAAATCGATTGAGCCATGTCCGTCCGTCCGTCCGTCCGTCCGTCCGTCCGTCCGTCCGTCCGTCTGTCCGTCCGTCCGTCCGTCCGTCCGTCTGTAAACACTCTAACTCGCGCAAAAATTGAGATATTTTGATGAAATTTGGAACGCAAGTTGGTATCGAGACTGGGACGGTTGGTATTGAAAATGGGCGAAATCGGACCATGACCACGCCCACTTTTCCTATATAGAAAAAATCGGAAATTTGGTATCTCAGCCACTAATATAGCTAGAGTTTTAAAATTTTACCCACGTATTGAGCTCGGGCCCTTATGAAGAAATTTGATGAAGTTTTGGAAAATGGGCGGTGCCACGCCCACTTATTAAGGGTCAAACATTGAAAGTTTTATATGTCATAACTCAGAAACCGTTGAAGATATATCGATGAAATTTGGTACGCGTAATTTGCTTACATAGACAAATGTTTTGACGAAAAATTATCAAAATCGGTTTACGGCCACGCCCACTTTTATATATGTGTATTATAAAGTGACCTAATAAAACCATTTTAAGCGATATCTCTGTCAAATATAAAGATCTATCATTGAAATTTTGTCGCATGAGTCCAACTATGGACATAAAACAAAAAACACAAAAATTTTGGAATATGGGCGGTGCCACGCCCACTTATTAAGGGGCAGACATTGAAAGTTTTATGAGTCATAACTCAGAAACCGTTGAAGATATATCGATGAAATTCGGTACGCGTAATATAATTACTTAGTCAAATGTTTTGGCGAAAAATTATCAAAATCGGTTGACGGCCACGCCCACTTTTATATATAGGAAATATAAGGGGGCCTAATAAAAACATTTTAAGCGATATCTCTGTCAAATATAAAGATCAATCACTGAGATTTTGTGGCAGGAGTCCAACTATGGACATAAAACAAAAACTACAAAAATTTTGGAAAATGGGCGGTGCCACGCCCACTTATTAAGGAGCGAATATTGAAAGTTTAATAAGCCATAACTCAGAAACCGTTAAAGATATATCGATGAAATCTGGTACGCGTGATATATTTACTTAGCCAAATGTGTGGACGAAAAATTACCAAAATCGGTTGACGACCGCGCCCACTTTTATATATGTGTATTATAAAGTGACCTAATAAAACCATTTTAAGCGATATCTATGTGAAATATAAAGATAATTCATTGAAATTTTGTGACATGAGTTTTACAATAGACCGGAAACAAAAAATAAAAAAGTTTGGAAAATGGGCGTGGCACCGCCTCTTTTTAGACAAAGGGATATATGAGATTTCTTAGCCTTTAACTCGACAAATAATTGAGATATTATGACGAAACTTGGTTTATACACTTTTATAACATGTGTTAATAGACACGCAAAAATGTATTGAAATCGGTTTATGACCACGCCTACTTTTTAACAAAGATATTTCTGGAACACCCTTTTGGAATTTGTAACGTGAAGTCTTTGTAACTAAAAGTCATAGAGGGATGAAATTTTGCACTAACAATAATATTTGTATGCTTATTTGGATGATTGATATAAATTTTGAAAATGGGCGTGGCTGCGCCCTGTTTATGCAGCACTCGTTTCATATAAAATACACCCTATATCGAACAAACGCAAACAAACAATGAAAGCATACAGCTGAGTATCTAATGTTCGATTGCACTCGAACTTAGGCTTCCTTACTTGTTCGTTTTAATTCTATTTACTTGTACTAATTCTTGAAGACCGCCCATAACTCCCAATTGATTAAAGTTATTTAAAACTTTCCAAATAAAACCAATTGCCCCCTAAAGAAACATATTCCCTTATTTTGTAACCCTCTAGACTTTACTTTTTTTCTCGCTTGTTGGTCCTTTACATTTATAAATTGTCTCTTTCATTTGCTGTTTTACGGCGCCCAATAAAATATGAGCTGAAAAAAGACGCAAAACACCTAAGCTTAGGTAAAAGTCATCAAGTGTATGTAGTTATGCATTTCGAATAGCAAACACCACGATAGAACACGATAGAGTCAAGTGCAAATAAAAATATCAGAAGACAGTGTTTCACGGACACACACACGCCTGAGGATAATGTTCCCTGTAGGAAATTTAATTAATTTTAAATCACTTTATAAACTACTTTATTTTCAATAACAACTAATTGAAAATGTGACTTTTTCCTTTGCAATGAACTGACTTTTTTAACACGGCGATGTCATAGCAAACAGTCCATTGCTCTATCCTGAATTTGTTTTCAACTACTTTACTAGTAGTTTAAAATAAATAACTTTATCTTGAGTTTCTTTTCAACTACTTTACTTGTAGTTTAATATAAATAACTTAATCCTGCATTTGATGTCGAAATTCAAGGAATGGTAAAAATGCGAAGCAAATTTTCCTCAAATTTCGCAAATTGTTCTCAAGTTGATAAACAATATTTGAGAAACAATTGAATTTATCTTAATTTTCAAATGATAAATATGAAACAATATTTTCTTCGTTTGAGAATTTCGTTTTCAGTGTTTAAGCAGGGTATCCACATCACAAGAAATGCTAAAACTCCATATAAAAAAAAGCTTAAGAAATGGTCAAGAAATTTTCTTGTGTCAAATTTTCTTTAGGCAGTATCCACTTCACAAGAAAATCTATTAAAAATTTTTACGAAAAATGGGGTTGGCAACGCTGGTTTCGCCAAGAAATATATACGATTGTATATATTTCTTGAAGAAAAAATGAAACGTCAAAATTACTTAAGAAATAAATGCCAATTTTTTCTTGAGCAATTTCTTATGATGTGGATACCCAGCTTTAATGGGAAGTGAAGCTTAAAAACGGTAACCAAAAAAAGGAAAAAACAATCTTGGCATACTTAGATCTGAAAACATGTGTTTACATATAAATATGTACATATACAAGAAACTGTCCCGCGCTGCATTTGTTTAAGGCTACTTTAAAATTAATTGAATATAAATCTCTTTTTAATATATTTATTTTTGCAACTAACTTTTTTTTTCCGTGAGGGTTAACACAGCCAGTTGATATTCTTTCAAACCCGTTTTGACACCAACCCCCTAACACCGCTAACACTGTCGGCTCATTCAACTGCAGTTGCGCGTCTAAATTCGCACTCTCCCCTTAGTTGCCTTTTTGAATGCTTTTTTGTTTTATTTTTTTATTTGCAAAACGTAGTAACCCAAAAGCGAGTACAGCAAAAAAAAACAAATATTGAAAATCCGCAAATAATCCGCAAACACATGATAGCTGTATTCGGTATGTATGTATGCGCATGTTTGTGACTTTAATATGCTCCAAATATTGCTCCAAAAGACAATCCCAAACCAACACATCTACCCAAAAAGGGATTTTTCAAACCGTTATTTTAGTTGAAAAAATATTAGATTACAACAATAAAAATGAACCTTTCATGCACATGTGCGTGTGTAATACTTAAAACGATAAAGTTACGCCGCAAAACTATTTGATATGCTTAGCATGTCTTTATTTCTTCCACCTTTTTATACTCAGCTGTACTAGTACACAGAGTATTATAGTTTTAATCACATAACGGTGGATTGTAACAGAATGAAATAATCGAGATAGATATAGACTTATATATATCAAAATGATCAGGGTGAAAAGAGAAATCGATTGAGCCATGTCCGTCCGTCCGTCCGTCCGTCCGTCCGTCCGTCCGTCCGTCCGTCTGTCCGTCCGTCCGTCCGTCCGTCCGTCTGTAAACACTCTAACTCGCGCAAAAATTGAGATATTTTGATGAAATTTGGAACGCAAGTTGGTATCGAGACTGGGACGGTTGGTATTGAAAATGGGCGAAATCGGACCATGACCACGCCCACTTTTCCTATATAGAAAAAATCGGAAATTTGGTATCTCAGCCACTAATATAGCTAGAGTTTTAAAATTTTACCCACGTATTGAGCTCGGGCCCTTATGAAGAAATTTGATGAAGTTTTGGAAAATGGGCGGTGCCACGCCCACTTATTAAGGGTCAAACATTGAAAGTTTTATATGTCATAACTCAGAAACCGTTGAAGATATATCGATGAAATTTGGTACGCGTAATTTGCTTACATAGACAAATGTTTTGACGAAAAATTATCAAAATCGGTTTACGGCCACGCCCACTTTTATATATGTGTATTATAAAGTGACCTAATAAAACCATTTTAAGCGATATCTCTGTCAAATATAAAGATCTATCATTGAAATTTTGTCGCATGAGTCCAACTATGGACATAAAACAAAAAACACAAAAATTTTGGAATATGGGCGGTGCCACGCCCACTTATTAAGGGGCAGACATTGAAAGTTTTATGAGTCATAACTCAGAAACCGTTGAAGATATATCGATGAAATTCGGTACGCGTAATATAATTACTTAGTCAAATGTTTTGGCGAAAAATTATCAAAATCGGTTGACGGCCACGCCCACTTTTATATATAGGAAATATAAGGGGGCCTAATAAAAACATTTTAAGCGATATCTCTGTCAAATATAAAGATCAATCACTGAGATTTTGTGGCAGGAGTCCAACTATGGACATAAAACAAAAACTACAAAAATTTTGGAAAATGGGCGGTGCCACGCCCACTTATTAAGGAGCGAATATTGAAAGTTTAATAAGCCATAACTCAGAAACCGTTAAAGATATATCGATGAAATCTGGTACGCGTGATATATTTACTTAGCCAAATGTGTGGACGAAAAATTACCAAAATCGGTTGACGACCGCGCCCACTTTTATATATGTGTATTATAAAGTGACCTAATAAAACCATTTTAAGCGATATCTATGTGAAATATAAAGATAATTCATTGAAATTTTGTGACATGAGTTTTACAATAGACCGGAAACAAAAAATAAAAAAGTTTGGAAAATGGGCGTGGCACCGCCTCTTTTTAGACAAAGGGATATATGAGATTTCTTAGCCTTTAACTCGACAAATAATTGAGATATTATGACGAAACTTGGTTTATACACTTTTATAACATGTGTTAATAGACACGCAAAAATGTATTGAAATCGGTTTATGACCACGCCTACTTTTTAACAAAGATATTTCTGGAACACCCTTTTGGAATTTGTAACGTGAAGTCTTTGTAACTAAAAGTCATAGAGGGATGAAATTTTGCACTAACAATAATATTTGTATGCTTATTTGGATGATTGATATAAATTTTGAAAATGGGCGTGGCTGCGCCCTGTTTATGCAGCACTCGTTTCATATAAAATACACCCTATATCGAACAAACGCAAACAAACAATGAAAGCATACAGCTGAGTATCTAATGTTCGATTGCACTCGAACTTAGGCTTCCTTACTTGTTCGTTTTAATTCTATTTACTTGTACTAATTCTTGAAGACCGCCCATAACTCCCAATTGATTAAAGTTATTTAAAACTTTCCAAATAAAACCAATTGCCCCCTAAAGAAACATATTCCCTTATTTTGTAACCCTCTAGACTTTACTTTTTTTCTCGCTTGTTGGTCCTTTACATTTATAAATTGTCTCTTTCATTTGCTGTTTTACGGCGCCCAATAAAATATGAGCTGAAAAAAGACGCAAAACACCTAAGCTTAGGTAAAAGTCATCAAGTGTATGTAGTTATGCATTTCGAATAGCAAACACCACGATAGAACACGATAGAGTCAAGTGCAAATAAAAATATCAGAAGACAGTGTTTCACGGACACACACACGCCTGAGGATAATGTTCCCTGTAGGAAATTTAATTAATTTTAAATCACTTTATAAACTACTTTATTTTCAATAACAACTAATTGAAAATGTGACTTTTTCCTTTGCAATGAACTGACTTTTTTAACACGGCGATGTCATAGCAAACAGTCCATTGCTCTATCCTGAATTTGTTTTCAACTACTTTACTAGTAGTTTAAAATAAATAACTTTATCTTGAGTTTCTTTTCAACTACTTTACTTGTAGTTTAATATAAATAACTTAATCCTGCATTTGATGTCGAAATTCAAGGAATGGTAAAAATGCGAAGCAAATTTTCCTCAAATTTCGCAAATTGTTCTCAAGTTGATAAACAATATTTGAGAAACAATTGAATTTATCTTAATTTTCAAATGATAAATATGAAACAATATTTTCTTCGTTTGAGAATTTCGTTTTCAGTGTTTAAGCAGGGTATCCACATCACAAGAAATGCTAAAACTCCATATAAAAAAAAGCTTAAGAAATGGTCAAGAAATTTTCTTGTGTCAAATTTTCTTTAGGCAGTATCCACTTCACAAGAAAATCTATTAAAAATTTTTACGAAAAATGGGGTTGGCAACGCTGGTTTCGCCAAGAAATATATACGATTGTATATATTTCTTGAAGAAAAAATGAAACGTCAAAATTACTTAAGAAATAAATGCCAATTTTTTCTTGAGCAATTTCTTATGATGTGGATACCCAGCTTTAATGGGAAGTGAAGCTTAAAAACGGTAACCAAAAAAAGGAAAAAACAATCTTGGCATACTTAGATCTGAAAACATGTGTTTACATATAAATATGTACATATACAAGAAACTGTCCCGCGCTGCATTTGTTTAAGGCTACTTTAAAATTAATTGAATATAAATCTCTTTTTAATATATTTATTTTTGCAACTAACTTTTTTTTTCCGTGAGGGTTAACACAGCCAGTTGATATTCTTTCAAACCCGTTTTGACACCAACCCCCTAACACCGCTAACACTGTCGGCTCATTCAACTGCAGTTGCGCGTCTAAATTCGCACTCTCCCCTTAGTTGCCTTTTTGAATGCTTTTTTGTTTTATTTTTTTATTTGCAAAACGTAGTAACCCAAAAGCGAGTACAGCAAAAAAAAACAAATATTGAAAATCCGCAAATAATCCGCAAACACATGATAGCTGTATTCGGTATGTATGTATGCGCATGTTTGTGACTTTAATATGCTCCAAATATTGCTCCAAAAGACAATCCCAAACCAACACATCTACCCAAAAAGGGATTTTTCAAACCGTTATTTTAGTTGAAAAAATATTAGATTACAACAATAAAAATGAACCTTTCATGCACATGTGCGTGTGTAATACTTAAAACGATAAAGTTACGCCGCAAAACTATTTGATATGCTTAGCATGTCTTTATTTCTTCCACCTTTTTGGGGTTAGATACGTTCGTGTCTGTCTGTCTGCGCACATACAAAGCCACAGATATTCTTTCGGCTTTGGAAATAAATAAAATTTGAACACTGAGAAAAATATCTAACAAAATGCACAAGCTAATGTTTTTTTTTTTTTTTTTTTTCATACGAGTTCATAGATTTATATATAAGTTTCTCTTGCTCCTGCTAAAAAAACTCTCCTAATATTTGTTGCTATATGAGACTGCAGCCTTTCGGGTAATAAAAAGTCATGTACATATGTACATATTTTTACATATTTATATGCTTGATATAGGTCCTATGCGCTTTAAGTTTAAAAAAGTTTATTTTTTTCGCTTTTTTCCAGTGCCCACTTATGGCGATTAAGGTTAATCCATTAAAGCTACAACTCAAATCGGGCGAGAAAACTCATAAAACAGAGTCAGCGCAGACATGAGAATTTCGGTTTATCTTGAGAGGTAGTAAGTAGCATAAGTAGTGACATATCTTATACGATTATCGAATTAGCACATTAGAACAACTTGTATAAAGAGAACTAGGGATTAGACATACATAATTCCTGTGTTTTTATTTTTTTTTTTTTGTTAAAGAGTTAAAAGGTTGTGAGAGGCATAGAATATATTTTATAAAACTATTAAAAAAATTTATTACTCACACTTGATAGAGACGTTGTGAATTAAAATTTAACCAAACAATTGTCATCAACTCATACCGAGAAAGCTCAAAAGTGAAAGGAAATATTGGTATGATACTTCGTCACTTATGCTCGAATTCATCACCAATAACTCAAACTCTATAGAAAATAAATTTTTACTTTCTTTGTGTAGATTTTTTCCCAGAGGCAGTGAAATATCAAACGTATTTGCCTGAAATATTTTATGCCAGCTCAACTTCATTCCAAGAATTACACACATTCGACCACAGCTAAGTACTAAAAACATTTATACAAATTCATATACCTACAATATGTGTTTATACTAAAAAAAAAAATATATACGCCTTATATGAGGTTTATTTCATATGACGATAAGGTTTCTACAATTTCATGGTTGAAATCTCTAAGGAATGTACTCATATTAAGTCTTATTTTGCTATATTGATGGCCATGTTGATGTCTCACTCTGAGAGGAGCCCTTATTCGTAAGGCTTATTCCTCATGGGAAATAGGATTTACATCATTGCTTATAATAAGGGCTTATATTTTGTATAATTACCTTATAGTAAGGCTTATTCATAATTAAAAATATTAATTGGGAAAAATTGAAGAAATGCAAGAAATAAATAGAAAATTTACAAATAAAAACCAAGAAATAAAAAAATACAAAATATGGAGAAAGAAAAAAAAAACGTGCTTACTTCACACAAGATACTATGACCGAAATTATGTTGGTTTTAGCTTACGTATACAATATTAGAAAAAAGAATAGGGACACGAGAAAAATTCTGCAATTTTTCATTTATTTAACTACATTAAATAATAATTGCAGGTCAAGCCCTTTCATTTGACATCACATTTTCGAAAATCGGTATAACGGTGTAAAAGTTATGGTGCGTACAAAAAATCGCTTAGCGTAATATATATAAAGATACTCATATGCAGATACCAAATAAGCGTGATAAATTCTCTAAAAAAAAAAACTTATAACATAACAGATGTGAGTATATGCGTATGCTCTTTATATGTGGTTACAATGGAAATCAGTTGTCATAAAAACTCATAAAACCCAATTTAGAGATCTAGTAGGTCAATATATATTTGTGCGTGTATCAGAAAATGATTTTATTTCAAACAAAATCCCCATTTCTCACTGAGGGATCCCTTATGCCTAAGGTTGATATATAATGTAAAATAAGGAATTCATAGCCGATTAATGTAAAGCTTCTAGATCATGTTAAAAAACAACGCAAGCACTGTCGCTAATTTATTCCTTATTTCTTTAAAATCCTTATACCACTTTTTGGAGGGTACTCGATGTATATTCAAATATACTTATATTTAAATATGTACATAGGGTTTGTGCAAAGCGGATCATGAGTTTTTATGGAATGGATTTGGAAAAAGGGTTCATTTCACTAAAAACAGGGAATGAAGTTAAATGTTTATTATTTTTTGCGCAAATGAAAATAAGCATTTTGTGTTCTCAGTATTCATATGTTTATGTATATACATCATATATATAGTACTCCTATATTCGTAATACCTACGAGTTCCATCAGCCAACATTACAGTACAGACATATAAAAGAAGAAAGAGAAAACCGAGCAATCAAATTTGAAAAATGACACATGAATTCAAAATAAACCGCAGTGACGGCACATAAAAAAAATTATAGGGAATTTACATATTTATTATTTGATTCTCGTATTAAAAAATTAAAAAATGTCGAAGCGGTGATATATTTGTGACAATAAAAGGGATAAAATAAATAAAATGTTTTTACATACGTAATAGAGATATAGATAGATTTCTTACATCAATATGTATGTATACATATATACTTTTAAAAATCATATAATAATACAGATACAATTTTAATTCTAGTATTTTAGCTTGCTGGTATTTTTGGCTTTATAATCAGCATCGGGTTCGATACATGCCGTGTACGCCTGACTTTGCGCCAGTCCCATCTTGAGATGGGATGACAGTGCCCTGTTAGTATGTGACCGCCAGTCTGCTCCAGGAAAAAAACACTGCAGCTCCCACCCGTCCACCTTTTATCCGCTGTAAATATGTGGAACATATAGCGATTGGTTCGTAGTCCTTTCTTTCATCCGTCTTGTTATATTATTACCTGTTGAGGTCGGTTTGGAGAGTAACGTAGTCTGAACTTTGGTCCTCATATGTTGCTGTGTCCAAAAGTTCGTTGTCTAAATTTTCCTGTTATTCAGTTTAGAAATTCGCAGTACTTTTGCTTAGATCACCGTGCTGGCGGCCTTCGAACGTACATACTTTACAAACATAACCCTCAAACGGCAAAATTCTACTTTTTGATATAATGCCCATGGATCGGACCACAGTATTTTAACATGGAACGCTTTCTGCCGCGATTCATAAAAATATGAGTGCATAGAAAATAGATTTTTCTAGAACATTTCCACTAATTTTCATAAAAAAATTCACAAAAGTTTGCATCTCAAAATAAATGTGGCAAATTTCTTATATTAATTATAAAAAAATTCAAAAACTAAAATCAAAGGGGTATATGTCCCCTAGAACACAATGATGCCTTTCAATTTTTTTTTCAAATACCTCTGAACTCAATTGAATGTATTTGTCACACATATTCACAGATGACATTAAATGTAATTGAGGCACATGCGCAGAACTGCCAGTTGCACAAAATTTTTGGATGAATTCATACACATTGCTCAGATAGAATACTATCAATATAGAAGTACTATATATATGATATAAATATATTTAAATAAATGCATGTACATATGTACATACATTTTATATATAGCTTTATCAATATATGTATATATAATGTATGTACATATATATCTATATACATACATATATATCTCCTCCATACATATTTTTGTGTGGAAAATTCACTTAAATATTCAGGCTGTGTTTATTGTGAAAATGTTTCAATTATGAAGTGTCAAGCCGATTAGGGCCAAAGAGAATACACATGGCGGCAGAAATTATACATGCAGAGTACACGGCCATACACATTCTTACACATATTCATTAGTACATACATATAAGGGCGACAGACAAAAATGCTTGCAGAGTTAGAGGCATTTCGTTTGTTGGTTTATTTGTTGATTTATTTTAATTTGTTGACTTTGGGTAGAGATTGCTTTTGTTGATAAACGAAAGTGGTAATGGAAACAACAACCCTGCAGTATTTATCAGCTGGAAAACAGCACATATTTCCTACTGAATATTCAGTAGAGATGTAGTTCTAAAATCTGAAATTTCCCTTTCGTTTTTATATAAAGGTGGCGTCGAAAATCAACTACCTAAAAACTGCTGAACGAGAAGGGAGAGTTTCTGTAGGAAAAAAGGCCTGAATACGCAGGGAGAACTTCCATAGCATGTATTTCAGTACACCTGATGCCTTCACTGCGTGTTCAGTTGTTTTTTCAGCAATGAATTTTGAACTTAGTTTCAGGGTATTTTTCATAATGAATATTCTACTGAATATGCACCTCCTTACCTCAAATTCTGCTGGGAAATATCTATATGCATTTGTGTTTGTGAATACTTTGTTTTTATGTATAATACCTGTGATTTTATACAAACGTGTCTGTGGCTTAATTGAATAAAACCGAAATGGAGTTATGATTTCTGTGAAGCAAATGGGCTAAAATCATCACGGGAAGGCATATAGTAAAGCGTTTTCAGTATTTTATAACATAAATCTTTGGTCATTTTCAAATATGCTTTTATGTATGTATGTATGTAGGTATGTATTTATGGATATACAGTTCCATTCAGCGTTTGACTTTTTATTTTATTGGCAGTTTTCATTCGTTTCCTCACTTCGTTCTGTGATTGGTTTCCTAACATCTTTTCACTGATATTGGTTGCGTCTGCTATTTTATTAAACTGGCTAAACATCAGAGTATGGGATGGCCGCTGTGGTGCAGTGGGTAGAGTGCTCGTCTGCTATGCCAGAGGTCTCGGGTTCAAACCCCAGTCCGAGCAAACACCAAAAAAATGTTTCTAATTAGTAAAAATCCAATTATTGGGTTTTTTAAGAGCAGCGGTCACCTCTCGGCAGTGGGCGGCATACCCTACGAGAGTATTTCTGCCATGAAAAAGCTTCTCACAAAAAATTCATTCGCCGTTCGGAGCCGGCATAAAACTGTAAGTCCACCCAATTAGTAGGAAAAAGAAAAAGGAGCACACCTCGAATTGGGAGATAAGCTCGGCCATAAAACTCGTCAGAGTTATAATAGCGCCATTGTATTAATATTATTATTATGGGATATAAATTTTTGTATTTTATATAGCGCTAAATTAAAATTGACGCATAGACATATTTTTTTTTATTTTTATCGCTAAAAATATGTAGAAATATAAAGAGATTTCTGTGAGTATCACGATAAGTTGAAATTCAAAGTGAATGTTAAACAAAAATTATGCAAAAGTATATTGAGGAAATAATGGTAATAATTATAATTAACATTGAAATATGATAAAAAATTTATTTTGTACTTTCTAAGAAGTGGAAGCATTTTTGAATGTTATCAAATACTTGAAGAATTTTAGTAATACTCTGAAAAAAAAAACGTTGTAAATCTAAAGACTTTCACTGTTAAATCAACTACTTTCCGCAGTTGAAATGTGCCCAACAACGCTCCGTTGTTGTTTCAAAGGTGCGAGCGTAGTTGATTTAAGTCAATAACGGAGATTGTTGGAAAAAATTTTCACCTAAAAATAAATTTTTGTTTGCATTTTACTCTTCATCTTCTCTCCGCCCGGGTCCCAACTGCAAATATGTAGCCTCTGATTGTTCTGCTATTCTTCTCTCCTTCTTATCATTCACTGGTTGCTATCTTTATTTCTAATTCTGATTTTTCTTCTTTATTTTATATTCTCCTCCGGATTCGAACCATGACATCAACCTAAAATTCTATCCAATCATCACGTAGTGGAACATTCAATATTATATTGAATTGTAAAAACCTATTTATACCTCCATTTCCTAAGAAGGAATCCATGAATTATTTGAATCGTTGTAAAAATAAAATTTAAAAAAAATTGTTCTCATTAGTTTTGTTTACAACGGAAACTGTTGGGTCAAATACTTTTGCCTTTAAATCAACAACGGGGAGAAAATTGTTGCTAAGAATAAACTTTTGTTTGGATTTTTCTCTTAATCTTTTCTCCATAATTATTTTTTTGTTGGTTTTCTCACAAAAAAATATTTTCTCACAAAAAATTTTTTAAAAGCAAGCAAGTTGAAACAACAACGCCCATTTTTGAATAAATTGTTGGATCAAAAACTTTGCTGTAAAAACAAATACTTTTGCTTTTGAATCAAAGACGGAGATTCAACAGCCGAAAGTTGTTGGTTTAACTACGGGTATTTTTTTCAGAGTAGAAAACTGCTAAATTTTTCTTCGAATAACACTATCTAAAATCATTATTACTTGGAACGAACGTTTGAAAATGGCGTTAACTTTTGAAATTGTCATATTCTAATGACACAGTAACAACTTTTGACAACTGAATAATATTTGGCATTTAGATACATTTACATATAATCCCAATCATAATTTAAAAACAATCAAATTCTTGTTTTTGTTGTCGTTGTTGTTATTGATGCTGTTGTTATTAATGCTCCTGCTTCTATTCCGTCAAATTATTTTATAATTAAATTCATTCGATGGCCTTTAGATAAACCTGGAGAGTATACATACTTCAACATATGTGGTTAGTATCTACCAACCAATACCCAAAAACGTAGAGCAGTAAGTAGTGTACAAACGCCAAAGAAGGTACAGGGAGAAAAAACAAAAAAAAAAAACAAAAAAAAAAAAAAAACAAAAAAAAAATATAATAATAAAGAGCAGTCAGTAGAATAATGAAGCAACGTGCTTTTTGAAATGGTGATTGAAGTAGCTGTGGCAGAAGGAAAGAACGGCCATTCAGTGGAGAAAATAGAATGGTCAGAAAATGAAAATATGAAAACAAAAGTTGGCTTGTCAACATACTTTTAAACATTTAGTAGGTATGTATTGGCACCTTTCAGTAAGAAGAATACCAAATGGAAACTTACGTTCAGGCGCTAGAGCATAGAAACGATTACTTGGAAATGTATTGAAATAAATTTTTAAATAAATTTATCAAAAGACAAGCATCTGAAATGGGGGAAATAATGGTTACATTAAAGTGCAAAAAAATAATATATAGCACAACGCTTTGTTTAAAAGAAATAAACATCAAATTAATATTTCACTTTATATGCATACATACAGATACGTCCAAAACTACACTGTTATAAATATTGTAATATTTTTTGATTTGGTTTGAAAGGATTTTAAAACTTTTTTGGGTTAAATTTTGAACCTTCGAAAGTTTAAAAGTTTCTTATTCCTTTTTGGTTCAAAATTCAAACTTTCAAAAGTTTAAATATTTCTAAGTATTTTTTGGGATAAATTTCATACTTTTTTGGTTTAAATCTTACACTTTTTCTCATTTAACAACAACAAAACAAAATAATTATGGAAACAAATAAAATGAAGATGAAGAAAAGGAGAAAAAGAGGATAGGAAAAGATACAATATTGAAAGGATTAAGGGGATGTTGGGGGGAGAACAGTATGGAGGAAAAGGAGAAAAAGAGGATAGGAAAGAGGACACTATAGGGAAAAACATGAAGAGGATTTGGGAGCAGACATTTTTTTTACTTTAAACCAAAAAAAGGTTTATATTTTAAACTTTTGAAAGTCTTAAAATAAATCTTAATCTATATATATAAAAATGATTTGGTATTTAATTGTAACGCTAAAACTTGAAAACGGCTGAACCAAATCAAATACTTCCTTAGGTCGGTTTGTTTGTTGTTACCCCGCGAAGGTTTAGTCGAAGAAAAAATTAAAAAATGTTAGGGGGCGTGGCACCTCCCATACAACCTTAATTTTTAAAGCTGATTATCTCTAAAACAGTTCAAGGTAGGGAGCTGAAAATTGGTATAGAGGTAGGTGATATCAAACCCCTTCTCACTCAGAAAAGTGGGGGTTATCAGAAAAGGGGGCGTGGCACCTCCCATACAACCTTAATTTTTAAAGCTGATTATCTCTAAAACAGTTTAAGGTAGGGAGCTGAAAATTGGTATAGAGGTAGGTGATATCAAAACCCTTCTCACTCAGAAAAGGGGGCGTGGCACCTCCCATACAACCTTAATTTTTAAAGCTGATTATCTCTAAAACAGTTCAAGGTAGGGAGCTGAAAATTGGTATAGAGGTAGGTGATATCAAACCCCTTCTCACTCAGAAAAGTGGGGGTTATCAGAAAAGGGGGCGTGGCACCTCCCATACAACCTTAATTTTTAAAGCTGATTATCTCTAAAACAGTTCAAGGTAGGGAGCTGAAAATTGGTATAGAGGTAGGTGATATCAAACCCCTTCTCACTCAGAAAAGTGGGGGTTATCAGAAAAGGGGGCGTGGCACCTCCCTCACAACCTTAATTTTTAAATCTGATTATCTCTAAAACAGTTTAAGGTAGGGAGCTGAAAATTGGTATAGAGGTAGGTGATATCAAAACCCTTCTCACTCAGAAAAGGGGGCGTGGCACCTCCCATACAACCTTAATTTTTAAAGCTGATTATCTCTAAAACAGTTCAAGGTAGGGAGCTGAAAATTGGTATAGATGTAGGTGATATCAAAACCCTTCTCACTCAGAAAAGTGGGGGTGATCATAAAAGGGGACGTGGAACCTCCCATACAACCTTAATTTTTAAAGCTGATTATCTCTAAAACAGTTCAAGGTAGGGAGCTGAAAATTGGTATAGATGTAGGTGATATCAAAACCCTTCTCACTCAGAAAAGTGGGGGTGATCATAAAAGGGGACGTGGAACCTCACATACAACCTTAATTTTTAAAGCTGATTATCTCTAAAGCAGGGTATCCACATCACAAGAAATGCTAAAACTCCATATAAACAAACGCTTAAGAAATGGTCAAGAAATTTTCTTGTGTCAAATTTTCTTTAGGCAGTATCCACTTCACAAGAAAATCTATTACAATTTTTGACGAAAAATGAGGTTGGCAACGCTGGTTTTGCCAAGAAATATATACGATTGTATATATTTCTTGAAGAAAAAATCAAACGTCAAAATTACTTAAAAATAAATGCCAATTTTTTCTTGAGCAATTTTTTATGATGTGGATACCCAGCTTAAAACAGTGCAAGGTAGGGATCTGAAAATTGGTCTAGAGCTAAATGATATCAAAACCATTCCCATGCATACAAGTGGGGGTTATCGGAAAAAGGGGCGTGGCACCTCCCATACAAACTTAATTTTCCATGCTGAATATCTGTAAAATTGTTTTCGCTAGGGGCTTAGAAATTGGTGTGGAGATAAACGATAACAATTCCATATTAACTCTAAGGTTATCGCAAAAGGGGGCGTGGCACCTCCCATACAAACTTAATTTTTCAAACTGAATATCTATAAAAGCGTTTAAGGTTGGGACCTGAAAATTGATCAGGAGATTAACGATATCAATAGCGTGCTTATGAAAAAAAACAGTAGTTTTGGGAAAAGGGGGCGTGGCACCTCCCATGCGTTCTTAATTTTTAAGGCTAAATATCCTTAAAAGCGTTCATGGCATGTACATAGAAATCACTATGCAGATATACGATATCAATACCATGTTCACCCAAAAAAAAAATATTTATCGAAAAACGGGGCATTGCACCTCCCATACGTACTAAACTTTTGAGGCTGAATATATCTAAAAGGGTTGGAGGAGGGGCCTGAAAACCATTATTGAGGTATACTATATCAATCTTCTTACTTACTTAGTGAAAATAGCCAATACTCAGTGAAAATAAATATCCGGAACAGAAAACTAAAAATGTTCTGTATCGTGCAGCCTTAAACTGAATACTAAAATTATATATTTTTGAAGTTGTAGTAGTAGTGAAAAATCGTTAATTTTCTATTAAAAATAATACCGGTGTAATAACAATTTTTGAAATGAAATTAATAAAAAAATCTATTTTGGGCAGAACGAAGTTTGCCGGGTCAGCTAGTTGGGAATAAAATCGAAACCTTAAAACTTTAAAAATCTTTTCAAAGTTTAAATTTCAATAATTTTTCGGTCGTGTCCTATATCCAAAAAAGTTTAAAATTTACACCAAAATTTATTTCAGAGTATATTCTAAAAGTTCCCTAGGTAGATACACATTGCAAATATACCAAAAAACACTACGATTTTCATACACAATCACATACAATTTATGTCAGCTTCAATAACAAGATATTGATTGACCAATGGCCATTACACCTTGCATTGCAGGAGAGTCATAAATCGTTTTTTGGACATGCACTAATACATCCGTCAATTCCATGTAACTTGTGTTTATGTTAAACTTCAAATAAGTATATGAAATATAGCTGGGTGCGATTTACATACATATTATGTACATATGTAGATAAAAATACTAATATATATATATATAGTTGCATAGGTAAATTTGGATCCATTTGATTGCGCAAACTATGTTAGTTATTCGCCCAGTTTTGTTAGTTCGTCCATTCGTCTGCATGTAATTAATGGCCAAAATTTTTATACTCAGCTGTACTAGTACACAGAGTATTATAGTTTTGATTTCCTAACGGTGGATTGTAACAGAATGAAATAATCGAGATAGATATAGACATATATATATCAAAATGATCAGGGTGAAAAGAGAAATCGATTGAGCCACGTCCGTCCGTCTGTCCGTCTGTGAGCACGATAACTCGCGCAAAAATTGAGATATTTTGATGAAATTTGAAATGTAAGTTGGTATCAAGAAAGGAACGGATGGTATTGAAAATGGGCGAAATCGGACCATGACCACGCCCACCTCCCCTATATAGTAAAAATCGGAAATTTTGTATCTCAGTCACTAATAGAGCTAGAGTGATAAAATTTCACACACGTATTGAGCTCAGGCCCTTATGAAGAAATGTGGTGAAATTTTGGAAAATGGGCGGTGCCACGCCCACTTATTAAGGGGCAAACATTGAAAGTTTTATAAGTCATAACTCAGAAACCGTTGAAGATATATCGATGAATTTTGGTAGGCGTGATATACTTACTTAGGCAAATGTTTTGACGAAAAATTGCAAAAATCGGTTAACGACCACGCCCACTTTTATATATGGGTCTTATAAAGTGACCTAATAAAAACATTTTAAGCGATATCTCTGTCAAATATAAAGATATATCATTGAAGTTTTATGGAAGGTGTCCAACTATGGACATATAACAAAAAATACAAAAATTTTGGAAAATGGGCGTGGCACCGCCTCCTTTTAGAAGCAGGAATATTTCTGAGCCCATAACTCGACAAATAATCGATATATTATGACGAAATTTGGTGTATACACTTTCACTACTTGTAGTAATACATGTTCAAAATTTTAGCAAAATCGGTTGACGACCACGCCCACTTTTATATATGGGAACTATAAAGGGGCCTAATAAAAACATTTTAAGCGATATCTTCGTCAGATATAAAGATAATTCATTGAAATTTTGTGGCATGAGTTCTACAATAGATCGGAAACAAAAAATAGAAAAATTTCGGGAAAATGGGCGTGGCACCGCCTCTTTTCAGACAAAGGAATCAACGAGATTTCGGAGCCCATAACTCGACAAATAATTGAGATATTATGACGAAACTTGGTTTATACACTTTTATAACTTGTGTTAATAGACACGCAAAAATTTATTGAAATCGGTTTATGACCACGCCTATTTTTTAACAAAGATATTTCTGGAACACCGGCCGCTGTGGTGCAGTGGGTAGAGTGCTCGCCTGCTATGCCAGAAGTCTCGGGTTCAAACCACGGTCCGAGAAAAACACCAAAAAATTTTTCTAATTAGTAAAAATCCAAATATTGGGTTTTTTAAGAGCAGCGGTCACCTCTCGGCAGTGGGCGGCATACCCTACGAGAGTATTTCTGCCATGAAAAAGCTTCTCACAAAAAATTCATTCGCCGTTCGGAGCCGGCATAAAACTGTAGGTCCACCCAATTAGTAGGAAAAACAAAAAGGAGCATACCTCGAATTGGGAGAGAAGCTCGGCCATAAAACTCGTCAGAGTTATAATAGCGCCATTGTATTATATTATTATTATTATTTCTGGAACACCCTTTTTTGGGTGAACATGTGTAAGGCAACACTAAAGCATTGTGTGGGTAACAGCGGCAACTGTGCTAGCCAAGTAAAACCGGCAACCTTTGCCTAGCTGAAAGCATAAACGAAGAGTAGTATTCAGTATCCAAACGCGAGTCACAACGGCCATCACGCCCGAATTCATTTCAATATATATATTTTTTTTTTTTAAATATAATGTATTTCTGTTAAAATCCTAATAATAATAAATCAAATAAAAAAACTAAGACTTTACAATTTCAGAAGTGAGACGGTTCACCACGCGTATAAGACGTACTCAATGTGTATTAATATATTTTTCTAATACATACGTGGTGCATGATGTACATATGTATATAACGTGCGACATATACTAAACGTTTCGTAATGTACATAAAAACCTTAAAAAAACGTTAAATGTGAATTGTGAAGTTGGAACGAAAAGTACATTAATGTATATACATCTCAAATATATGCATGTGTACATAAAATCATAAAAGCTTCAGCTAAACGTGTATGTGTAAATGTTTGTGGCAGTCGAAACGAGTGCGAAAATTCGGTTATACATATAAGTACATACATATGTATATTTTGGTACAGTTGCATACGCTTGAAATTCATTAGATTGCGCAGTTGAGTTAAAAACGTATAATTTACTCACACTGCAACGGCAAACGTCGAATTTCTCGGAAATCGCAGTCGTTACATTCAAAGCCGAACCAAAATCGCGAAACGATAGACACGTATAAAACGAAACGCACGCATACATACATACTTGCGAAGTACAGTGAACAATTTAACGAAAATTTATATGTACGTATATGGGTGGTTCTCAACCAAAGTTTGCAAAAATGAGAAAAATCAACTCACTAAAAGTCGCGGAGTTAAAAAAATTGCTCAAAGAGAGAAAATTATCAATAAACGGAACAAAAGATGTGCTCATAAGTAGGTTGACAGATGCGGTCGGCTCAGATGAAATAGAATTCGAAAATGATGCCGATGATAGCAGTGAAAACGAACAAGTGCAACAAGTAGAGGCGCTACAGCTACAAATGAGCAGTGAAAACGAACAAGTGAAAAAAATAGAATCGCTACAGCTACAAATGAGCGAATTGCGTGGTATGTTAGAAAGTGTGTTGAGTGTTGTGCAAAACAACCCCCAAAATAACGATAGGCAAAGAGAAGCGACAAACAGCGAAGATAGAGGTGTGAGTAGTAGTTGCTCTCATACAAATACAAATGTATCAATGTTGCGAAATAACTATTCGGTACGCGAAATAGCTGAGACAATACCCGATTTCGATCCGACAAATGATATTTCATTATCGGCAGAACAATTCGTTGAAAGAGTAAACAGCGTAATTCAAGCATACGGGTGGGACGAAAAATGTTTGCTGCTCGCGGTATACAGTCGTATGAAAGGAGTAGCACGCTTGTGGCTTGACGCGACAGAAAAGTTATATTCTAATTGGAGTGATTTTGCGAGAGAAATAATAATTGAATTTGGCAAATCTCCCGACGAAGCGGACATACACTTTGAAATGCAAAGTGCTGTGCGCAAACCAAATGAAAAAGTAGCTGATTATTGTTTTCGTATTTGTGCGCTTGGGCGACGGTATAAATTAAGCGAAACAGCAATGGTTAAATACGCGAGAGAGGGACTACGCAACCGCGAAATACAAAGTGCAATAGCTGCACAGCGAATAAATAATATGAGAGAGTTAAGAGAAACATTAAAAGAGTATGAAAAAAATATGACAAGTTCGACGCGAAATTTTACAAAAGTTGAAGAGAATAAGAATGTGTATAAAAGCGACAATAAGAATACAGAAACCAAAACAAACAAAACAGTGAAGTGCTACAATTGTGATGAATTGGGTCATATATCCCTCAATTGTCAAAAGCCGCAACGTAAACAAAGATGCGAAAAATGTAACAAAGTACATGCAAAAGGTGAAACACAGTGTAAACCCACTGCAAAAGTGCGAAATGCATTTTGTGTAAATGACGAACATTTTAAAGTTGATGTTGAAATAAATGGTTTACAACTAAAAGCATTTGTTGATACTGGTGCACAGTGTAGCATGATTCGAAAGTCTTTGAGTAAAACGATTGATGGCAAATTTGAAAAGTGTGCCATACAAATTACTGGACTGTGTGGTGGTATGCACCGTGCAAACGAATTGGTGGAAACAAACGTAATAAGTATTGATATCGTATATCATAGTGATTTCTATGTACATGCCATGAACGCTTTTAAGGATATTTAGCCTTAAAAATTAAGAACGCATGGGAGGTGCCACGCCCCCTTTTCCCAAAACTACTGTTTTTTTCATAAGCATGCTATTGATATCGTTAATCCCCTGATCAATTTTCAGGTCCCAACCTTGAACGCTTTTATAGATATTCAGCTTGAAAAATTAAGGTTGTATGGGAAGTGCCACGCCCCCTTTTCGTATAACTCCTATTATTTTGCGTTAATATGGAATTGTTATCGTTTATCTCCACCCCAATTTCCAAGTCCCTAGCGTAAACAATTTTAGAGATATTCAGCATGAAAAATTAAGTTTTAGAGATATTCAGCATGAAAAATTAAGTTTGTATGGGAGGTGCCACGCCCCTTTTTCCGATAACCCCTACTTATATGCGTGGGCATGGTTTTGATATCATTTAGCTCTATACCAATTTTCAGCTCCTTACCTTAAACTGGTTTAGAGATAATCAGCTTTAAAAATTAAGGTTGTATGGGAGGCGCCACGCCCCCTTTTCTGATAACCACCACTTTTCTGAGTGAGAAGGGGTTTGATATCACCTACCCCTATACCAATTTTCAGCTCCCTACCTTGAACTGGTTTAGAGATAATCAGCTTTAAAAAGTAAGGTTGTATGGGAGGTGCCACGCCCCCTTTTCTGAAAACCCCCAATTTTCTGAGTGAGAAGGGTTTTGCGATCACCTACCTTTATACCAATTTTCAGCTCCCTACCTTAAACTGTTTTAGAGATAATCAGCTTTAAAATTAAGGTTGTATTGGAGGTGCCACGCCCCCTTTTCTGATAACCCCCACTTTTCTGAGTGAGAAGGGGTTTGATATCACCTACCTCTATACCAATTTTCAGCTCCCTACCTTAAACTGTTTTAGAGATAATCAGCTTTAAAAATTAAGGTTGTATGGGAGGTGCCACGCCCCCCTAACATTTTTTAATTTTTTCTTCGACTAAACCTTCGCGGGGTAACAACAAACAAACCCCCCTAAGGAAGTATTTGATTTGGTTCAGCCGTTTTCAAGTTTTAGCGTTTCATTTAAATACCAAATCATTTTTATATATATACTTGTAGATTTTAAGAGATTAGCCAAAGCACCGTATAAATGAAAGCAATGATCGATAAAGATATAAAAGAATAAGTTGAAGTGTTGCAAAAGTGTAGGAATAGAAATAGTATAAAAATAGTAATAAAAAATGAAAACAACGAAAATTTCAGTTATAATCGGTTTTTTTTTGTCTTAAAATATCTTACGAAATTTGAGCTGACAAATCGATAGTCAATTAAATATTCAGCGGAAAAAGTAAAAACAATTTAGTTCACAAAAAAGTAACCTTCACAATTACTTAAAGTAACAGTGCGCACAAAAAGCTTTGTTTGGTGGATAAACAAAAAATGTCAGATTGATTTACTTTGTCTGGGCGGACGTAAATACATACATACGTACATTGCTGTGCACAAACAAAACACAACAACCCTTGAAAATCGTGCGATTAAATATCATGTAAATATATAAGTACCTACGTATGACACGTGAACAGAAAAGCATAACAACTTTGGGATTATGGAATTTCGGTTTGACCATTGATAAAGGTTGGCACATTTTTTACATAAAAACATTAAGTGCATTTGAGTTCAGACAAAAAATACACATTTTTATAAAAGAGGGTAAGGAAACCCACGTCTATTTTCAAACCAAAGCCAAAGACTTGATACCTTTTATGAATGGGGAATATACTTATGTATAATGTCACATATTAAGTATATCGAGATACATACATATGTTTCAATATTAAGTAACAGTGAAATAAACTGCTTCAAGGAACTCAAAAAATGTCTATCCAAATATATTGATACAAGTTAAAAATAAATACACAATACATCAAGTTAAAAATATTAATATATTTGGTGAACGAGAAACGTAACAAATACCCACTTAGTTCATTAGAAAATTGAAAGGCTTGAGGAAACACCAGCTAACTTCCACTGACATTGCCTGCAAAATATGCACTGAAATGCCAATTGCCGCAAAAGCATCAAAGTGCTACGTCTCATAAGGCTTTTGATATAACGAAGTGTTGGCCAAAAATTCGTATTTCAATCGTTGCCGCAACTCACTCGCCAAAACTGAGTATATAGTTAACATCGTTACTCGCTACTCGCGAGAGCTCTTTTGCAAGGCATTTCATACATTCTCTGTTGCAAGCTAGTACGATTACTTTCTCTGCAACTGTTAGGATAACAGAGAAATGTAGAATGTTAAAATATAACTGTTTTATTTATTAGAAATCCTTACTCGGAGAAATCTGTGGAATATTTCGTTCCAAAACCATTTGATAACTTTAATCCGATATGAGCAAAAAACCCGATAGTTTATATGTATAGGACAGAATATAATGCACTTTCTGAATAATTCGGCGAAAGAGCATTTTTTCTAACAAATTTTTGAGAATGGTGTTTATGTGTATGGTGTTTTAAATTTACTTTTACTAAGGTGATGTAAAGCATATTAAATTGCACTGTGACACAGTTGCAGACCTGGGCACCCTCAATTACATTTTGTAATTTATTACACCTTCAATTACAATTACATGTAATTGAAAAATGGCAATTACAATTACATGTAATTGTAATTGAAGAATTTCAATAACAATTACTTGTAAATTAATTTAAAATTTCCAATTACAAGTAATTGTAATGGAATGGCATCAACTACATTTTTCTTGGGTTTGAAAAAATTTAGTTATAAATTTTTTTTCTATTATTGTTCTTCTTTTTGTTATTGTTTTTATTTTTATTTTTGTTTTTGTTTTTGTCTTTGTTCTTGCTTTTGTTTTTGTTTTTTGCTTTATTTTTATTTTTTTGTCTTTGTTTTTTCTGTTGTTGTTGTTGTTTTTTTTTGTTCTTTTTTTGCTTTGTTTTTTTGGTTTTTGCTTTTTTTATTTTTATTTTTTTGTTTTTGTTTTTGTTGTTGTTTTTTGTTCTTTTTTTTGTTTTCGTCTTTGTTTTTTGGTGTTTGCTTTTTTTTGTTTTTGTTTTTTGTTTTTGTTTTTGCTTTGTTAAAAAAAACTAAGTAACAAAAAAAAACAAAAGCAAAAATATCAAATACATGTAATTATACTCAGCTGTACTAGTACACAGAGTATTATAGTTTTAATCACATAAAGGTGGATTGTTACAGAATGAAATAGTCGAGATAGATATAGACTTATATATATCAAAATGATCAGGGTGAAAAGAGAAATCGATTGAGCCATGTCCGTCCGTCCGTCCGCCTGTCCGTCCGTCTGTAAACACTCTAACTCGTGCAAAAATTGAGATATTTCGATGAAATTTGAAATGCAAGTTGGTATCGAGACCGGGACGGTTGGTATTGGAAATGGGCGAAATCGGACCATGACCACGCCCACTTTTCATATATAGAAAAAATCGGAAATTTGGTATCTCAGTCACTAATAGAGCTAGAGCGATTAAATTTTACCCACGTGTTGAGCTCAGGCCCCCAGGAAGAAATTTTATGAAATTTTGGAAAATTGGCGGTGCCACGCCCACTTATTAAAGGTCAAACCTTGAAAGTTTTATATGTCATAACTCAGAAACCATTGAAGATATATCGATCAAATTTGGTACGCGTGATACACTTACTTAGGCAAACGTTTGGACTGAAAATAGTTAAAATCGGTTGACGGCCACGCCCACTTTTATATATGTATATTATAAAGTGACCTAATAAAACATTTTCAGCTATATCTCTGTCAAATATAAAGATATATCATTGAAATTTCGTCGCCTGAGTCCAACTATGGATATAAAACAAAAACCACAAAAATTTTGGAAAATGGGCGGTGCCACGCCCACTTATTAAGGGGCAAACATTGAAAGTTTTATGAGTCATAACTCAGAAACCTTTAAAGATATATCGATGAAAGTCGGTACGCGTGATATACTTACTTAGGCAAATGTTTGGACGAAAAATTTTCTAAATCGGTTGACGACCACGCCCACTTTTATATATGTGTATTATAAAGTGGCCTAATAAAAACATTTTAAGCGATATCTCTGTCAAATATAAAGATATATCATTGAAATTTTATAGTATGAGTCCAACTGCGGACATAAAACGAAAAACACAAAAATTTTGGAAAATGGGCTTGGCACCGCCTCTTTTTAGAAACAGGAATATACGAGATTTCTGAGCCTATAACTCGACAAATAATTGAGATATTATAACGAAACTTAGTTTGTACACTTTTATAACTTGTGTTAATAGACACGCAAAAATTTATTGAAATCGGTTTATGACCACGCCTACTTTTTAGCAAAGATATTTCTGGAACACCCTTTGGGAATTTGTAACGTGACATCTCTGTAAGGAGGTCATAAAGGAATGAAATTTTGCACAAATAATAATATTCATATGCTTAGTTGGATGACTGATAAAAAATGTTGAAAATGGGCGTGGCTACGCCCACTTTATGCGGCACTCGCTTTATATAAAATAATCCGTGTTTCCATCAAACGCAAACAAACAATGAAAGCATACAGCTGAGTATCTAATGTTCGATTCCACTCGAATTTAGGCTTTCTTACTTGTTGTAATTGAAAAACCTCAATTACAATTACAAGTACCTAATTGTAATTGAAAAAAAAAATGTAATTGGAGATACCCAGGTCTGCACAGTTGAGGTTTGTTGTCTGGGGGTGAAAATATTCCCACATGGAACAAATTGCCACTATCCTTGTATCCCCAAACCAAGTAGTTTTTAAGTAAAGCAAAAAAGGGTTAAAATATACATTGTATAGAAATATGTACGTTGTTAGGAAACTTAGAGTAAAATTGTATGAACTTTAATTTCGTAGTACACTTTAACCCACTCAACCTCCACCAAATGGTCGTTTTGGCCTCTATTTTATAAATTCCGAGAAGATGGTATTTTGAAAGTCAATAGAGAGTTAACATGCTCTGGTAAAATTACACGAGCTTTAATTTCGTAAAATACTTTAACCCGCCAACACCTCCACGAAGAAGTGGTTTTTTTTTCCCTATTTTGTAAATTCGGAAAAAGTTAGTATTTTGAAGATCGCTAGACGGTTAAAATGTTCTGCATGTTCTGGAAAATTATTCGCCATAAAATTTCACTAGGGATCCCCTCAGACAAAATCTTTGTAAAAATTATCCACAAGACCATAACGCTTCGTTTATTTCGAATTTCTATGTTCATATATAGCTCATTAAAATAAATTACTTTATATGAATTCTGGCCGCAATAGCACAACTGGTAGGTAACTGCTCAGTTGATATAAAAAATGTTCAGAGTTTGAGTGTTGAGGTCGTTGGCAGCCAAAATAATTAAATGGCATTGTTTTTTAATCGACGTAGTTGCACAGGTCTTCGAGCAAATTTCTGCTATATGTTTGAATTATCGAATATATATCTTTCGCCAGCAGCTTTAAATTTTTGCAACACAAACGATAGTATCACAAAAATTTTTTGACCTTTTTAATACTTATTAATTTGCTTTAAATTAAATCACAAATTTCACACACATAAAATTGCACTTTCCACATAGTTCACTAATTTTTCATGCAATATTAAGTTTATGTAATTAAAAAGATATAAGTATGAGTATATACTTCAACAGAAAAATATTCCTATACATATAAGTATGTACATAGGTGAGTTAGTATGCGCATAGAGGTATTCTGTGTATATTCCGCTTGTGGTTTTATTTAAAATTGCTAAAATTTTGGCGAATTTCGTATATAGACAGGTACATAGATATTTTTGTATGTTTTACTTTCATTTAAATGCGTCTAAACACGCCACCACAAATGTAATTAAATTTCATTTCCATTCAGCGTATTTGAACTGTTGATGTTTTTGGTTGCGATTTCATTTTGTTTATTGCTAATGAATAACAACGCATTCATTTTCCTAAACATTCGACCAGCCAAACAATTTCTGTTTTACCTAAACATTGCATATTTAATTTGGTTTTGCATTTTGTACGTAATGATACTAATTTATAAATAGCACATAATCTATTCGTTATTGGAATGGAAGTTTATTTGGGGTTTACGCATTTAGCTGTTGAAGTTATTTACTTAAAATTTGTTGAATTTTTCTTTAAGTTTATTTAAAAATTTGTTGAAAACGGGATAGTAATGTAAGAGTGCATCTTAGGTGCTCCATTCCAATTCTTCTACAATCACCCTATTAATTAAATAATCAGAAAAAGTGTTAAGAAAATAAATTCGAGAGTTATCATCTCTACAAGGTAGCGAAAACTCTGTCAAACAAGCTCTATAAATAAAAATGTTGTCCCCCATAATATTTGAGATATGGTAGATATAGATACTGATTGGCAAATTTTAAGTGAAATTCTTTTACATAAAAATGTCTATGTCCTTAACTGTTTAACTGTAGAATTTATACCCAAAAATTTTCAATGTGTGAAAAATCGAATATACGGGAGAAGGGCAGAACGGCAGAACGGCAGTATGGAAGACTGATAGACGAACATAGCTGGGCTTAATCGGCGCATTTCAAAATTCTGATCATATCGGTATACATTTGGCTGGGTCTAAATCACAGTACGGCAAATTGTGAGAGAGCTTTGTGGTGGTGTCTGTATGATACAATTTTACAAGCATGCATTTATTGCACAAAAGCAGCCCAGAAAAGCCGTAACAAAGGAGAGTCGTCCTCAATGTTTTTTGTTGTTCTTTTTTTGAACGTACCAGCAATGAAAAGTTGCCTATATACGAGTTAATGAACCCCACGAAATATTATGGCGATAGGATGACGTTTTGACCTTTAATAACTTTTGTTGTTGCTGTTTCCAAAAAAAAAAAAAAATTCACTTTAATACTCAGCTTAGCCATCTTTATCAATCCTCATACTTCGTTTTTTCATTTTATAATTTTCAAAATTTCATATTTGTACGAGATAAGCAATAAGCATTCAACTTTGCGGGCCTGGGGGCACCTCTAAACATGCGAGTAGGTCAATAAAATTTTACAGGCTTATTACTGGGCTAGAAAGGTTCCGTTCTGGCTTTGGAACAAATTGAATTTCCAAAAAAAAAATTTTACTCTACCTTAATGCACATATGTATGTAAGTATGTATTTGTAAACATGCACATAAATGCAATATTCAATTGGCTCATTTACAACATTCATGCATTTTTGTCTGTACTAACACATACACATACATATGTACATAAATACCCATCAAATTTGTTAATGAATATTTGGTTGATGTAAACCACATAATCTAACTAAATGCTTTTCCATTTCAAATCGAACTAGATATTCTTTACTATTATTTTCAGCCTTTTTTTATACCCAGTGTCTCAGATATAACGTTTCGCTCGAGTGTTGTAGACGAATAAATAAATACGAGTATAAACTAAAACCTCTAGTTTTTTTCTACATTGATATGAGTACGAATTTATGTAGATAAATCGATGAATCATACTGAAAAATTATTCAATTTTAAACTATCATCTGGCTATATATATATGAGTAGTCCACTTTCAAAAGCGGATATGTGAAATTTTTTTGATATAGAGTTTTTGATGAATTATGTAACAGTATTTAAGGACGTATAATGTCCGTTAAGAATTTGTTGCAAAATCCTTCCATGTTCTGTACAAATAGCGTTAAATACGAATACATTTTCAAAAGCCCCTATGCTTTTACATACATAAATGCACACATTCCAAATACTCCTTCTGTTTTTTTTTTTCTAATTTGTGGCTTAATATCCAAAAAATCACATAGCCACTTTTGAAAGTGGACTACTCATATATGCATATGTATGTACAGTAAAATGCGCAGCTTGGAATATTATTTTCTCATGCATAAGTATTACCACAACTCTTTCATGTAGAATACGCTATCATGCAAAAGTTCAGTGATATAAGCAAATGTGTTTGTGAAACTAATTTAGATATGTTGTAATAAAAACCAGAGACCAAAAATAACTATTAACCAAAAATCGAAATTTAAAAAATTACATGATCTCAAAGTAGTAATTTTTTCGATCAGCCCATTAATATTTTTTTCGATTTTCGATAACAATTATTCGAAGATAAAGAAGAAATACATTGCTCAATAATAGCTACAAGAAGATTTTAATTTTTATTTCATACACTAATTGTTAGTGTCTCTGATAAAAACCCATTTAGATTCGTTAGATACATAATTGCCAAAATAAACATTATGCACACTCAGTTGTTTGGTATTTTCACTTGTTCAAGCACACCACAATATTGCTCATACGCCACGTCGCACTTATGTAGATTTTCAAGTTTTATGCGGACAAAAACATTTTATTGTCTACATCTATTCCAAATTGCTTATTTAATGCAAAATTTTACTAATTTGTGTTAAAAGTCGATTTTATTGAAAAATATATACAGTGACTCAAAAAAAAATCATACGCCAAAGTTTTTAAATTGATTTCAAAGAGTTCTGTCGAAAATTTCACTTTCTTATTTTCGTTTGAAAATATAGACAATTTTTCAATAAAAATCGTTTTAAGCAGGGTTTCTAAGCTTATGGAAAAAATCCGAAAAATCGTTGAAATTTCTAAAAGTGGATTAAAAATTACAAATTGAGGCCAGAATTTATAGAAGATTTTGAGTAGATTTCTAAGTATACTGTTATGTAGACAACCAATTTTAGTGTAAAAAGTGAAATTCTCAATGCTGTGAAAAATTCCGTCGATTTCAGAAGTTTTTTTCTGTAGGGTGTTTGCCTTATATGTACGTGAGACCGTTCCAATTAAAATTTCCGAAAGGCCAATGAAAATTTTCAAAAAGTTGAATATTGCATTTTATTATATTAAAATTGAATGAGCTGCAAAATTAATATAATAATAATATAATACAATGGCGCTATTATAACTCTGACGAGGTTTATGGCCGAGCTTCTCTCCCAATTCGAGGTGTGCTCCTTTTTGTTTTTCCTACTAATTGGGTGGACCTACAGTTTTATGCCGGCTCCGAACGGCGAATGCATTTTTTGTGAGAAGCTTTTTCATGGCAGAAATACTCCCGGAGGGAGTAATCGGATTTTTACTAATTAGAAAAATTTTTTGGTGTTTGGCTCGGACCGTGGTTTGAACCCGAGACCTCTGGCATAGCAGGCGAGCACTCTACCCACTGCACCACAGCCGCCACTGCTGCAAAATTGCATATTCAAAAATCTTCTAGAAAAAGGTAGCTTTAGAATTCTTAGCCCCTTTATATGATAAGTATTTCCTTGACATTTAAAAATTGGAAATACTAAAAATACTGCCTAAAAAGTTAACAAAAATCGGTGATAAAACTATAAACTTGGAATCATTGGAAATCAAGTATATTATTGAAAAGTGTTAATAATTACTTGAAGATTTAGGATCCATTAAGATAACTTAAACGAAATGCTTTAAATAATAAATATTCACGTTGAAACTAGCACTTAAAAATATGTAAAAATAATTAAAATATTAACTTTAGATATGCTAAGTTTTGACCATCTGGGAGCGAGTACAGAGTATGGGATCCGGAAAAAAAGCGATGAATTATAGTTCCCCAGTCTATTTCCAATATGTTATGTTTTTTTCTGTAATTGTAACAACTTCACAAATTTCAATTTTGGCCGCATAAAACTTGAAAATCTACCTATGTGCGTCGCTCATTTTCGCCAAATAAATAATGCGAAATTCAAATAGCTAAAGAGATATTATTATCATACTAATATACATTTTAGGTTTTTGAGTTGCTTTCATTTTCAATCACATTTATTTTTTTATTTTATTTTTTTATTTTAGTTTTTAATTTTGTTTTTCTTTTCTTTTCATTTTTTATTTTATTATATTTTTTCTCCATTTTATTATACTCAGCTGTACTAGTACACAGAGTATTATAATTTTGATTTCATAACGGTGGATTGTAACATAATGAAATAATCGAGATAGATATGGACTTATATATATCAAAATGATCAGGGTGAAAAGAGAAATCGATTGAGCCATGTCCGTCCGTCCGTCCGTCCGTCCGTCCGTCCGTCCGTCCGTCCGTACGCAGGATAACTCGCGTAAAAATTGAGATATTTTGATGAAATTTGAAATGCAAGTTGGTATCGAGACTGGGACGGTTGGTATTGAAAATGGGCGAAATCGGACCATGACCACGCCCACTTTTCCTATATAGAAAAAATCGGAAATTTGGAATCTCAGCCACTAATATAGCTAGAGTGATAAAATTTTACCCACGTATTGAGCTCAGGCCCTTATGAAGAAATTTGATGAAGTTTTGGAAAATGGGCGGTGCCACGCCCACTTATTAAGGGGCAAACATTGAAAGTTTTATATGTCATAACTCAGAAACCGTTGAAGATATATCGATGAAATTTGGTATGCGTAATTTGCTTACTTAGACAAATGTTTTGGCGAAAAATTATCAAAATCGGTTGACGGCCACGCCCACTTTTATATATGGGAACTATAAAGGGGCCTAATAAAAACATTTTAAGCGATATCTCTGTCAAATATAAAGATCTATCACTGAAATTTTGTGGCAGGAGTCCAACTACGGACATAAAACAAAAAGTACAAAAATTTTGGAAAATGGGCGGTGCCACGCCCACTTATTAAGGGGCAAACATTGAAAGTTTTATAAGCCATAACTCAGAAACCGTTAAAGATATATCGATGAAATTTGGTACGCGTGATATACTTACTTAGCCAAATGTGTGGACGAAAGATTACTAAAATCGGTTGACGACCACGCCCACTTTTATATATGGGTATTATAAAGTGACCTAATAAAAACATTTTAAGCGATATCTCTGTCAAATATAAAGATATATCATTGAAATTTTATGGCAGGAGTCCAACTGCGGATATAAAACGAAAAGCACAAAAATTTAGGAAAATGGGCGTCGCACCACCTCTTTTTAGAAACAGGAATATACGAGATTTCTGAGCCTATAACTCGACAAATAATTGAGATATTATAACGAAACTTAGTTTGTACACTTTTATAACTTGTGTTAATAGACACGCAAAAATTTATTGAAATCGGTTTATGACCACGCCTACTTTTTAGCAAAGATATTTCTGGAACACCCTTTGGGAATTTGTAACGTGACATCTCTGTAAGGAGGTCATAAAGGAATGAAATTTTGCACAAATAATAATATTCATATGCTTAGTTGGATGACTGATAAAAAATGTTGAAAATGGGCGTGGCTACGCCCACTTTATGCGGCACTCGCTTTATATAAAATAATCCGTGTTTCCATCAAACGCAAACAAACAATGAAAGCATACAGCTGAGTATCTAATGTTCGATTCCACTCGAATTTAGGCTTTCTTACTTGTTGTAATTGAAAAACCTCAATTACAATTACAAGTACCTAATTGTAATTGAAAAAAAAAATGTAATTGGAGATACCCAGGTCTGCACAGTTGAGGTTTGTTGTCTGGGGGTGAAAATATTCCCACATGGAACAAATTGCCACTATCCTTGTATCCCCAAACCAAGTAGTTTTTAAGTAAAGCAAAAAAGGGTTAAAATATACATTGTATAGAAATATGTACGTTGTTAGGAAACTTAGAGTAAAATTGTATGAACTTTAATTTCGTAGTACACTTTAACCCACTCAACCTCCACCAAATGGTCGTTTTGGCCTCTATTTTATAAATTCCGAGAAGATGGTATTTTGAAAGTCAATAGAGAGTTAACATGCTCTGGTAAAATTACACGAGCTTTAATTTCGTAAAATACTTTAACCCGCCAACACCTCCACGAAGAAGTGGTTTTTTTTTCCCTATTTTGTAAATTCGGAAAAAGTTAGTATTTTGAAGATCGCTAGACGGTTAAAATGTTCTGCATGTTCTGGAAAATTATTCGCCATAAAATTTCACTAGGGATCCCCTCAGACAAAATCTTTGTAAAAATTATCCACAAGACCATAACGCTTCGTTTATTTCGAATTTCTATGTTCATATATAGCTCATTAAAATAAATTACTTTATATGAATTCTGGCCGCAATAGCACAACTGGTAGGTAACTGCTCAGTTGATATAAAAAATGTTCAGAGTTTGAGTGTTGAGGTCGTTGGCAGCCAAAATAATTAAATGGCATTGTTTTTTAATCGACGTAGTTGCACAGGTCTTCGAGCAAATTTCTGCTATATGTTTGAATTATCGAATATATATCTTTCGCCAGCAGCTTTAAATTTTTGCAACACAAACGATAGTATCACAAAAATTTTTTGACCTTTTTAATACTTATTAATTTGCAACAAGCAACCAAAAAGTTCTTATTAATTTGCTTTAAATTAAATCACAAATTTCACACACATAAAATTGCACTTTCTGTGCCTGTCGGCACTTTCACTTAACTGGATAGATGATATCGAATTCAAAATTTAAGCATATCTGCATGCGCATTTTCAGTTTGTATCTTTTACTCGTAAATTTTCCACATAGTTCACTAATTTTTCATGCAATATTAAGTTTATGTAATTAAAAAGATACAAGTATGAGTATATACTTCAACAGAAACATACTCCTATACATATAAGTATGTACATAGGTGAGTTTGTATGCGCATAGAGGTATTCTGTGTATATTTCGCTTGTGGTTTTATTTAAAATTGCTAAAATTTTGGCGGATTTCGTATATAGATTTAAATGCGTCTAAACACGCCACCACAAATGTAATTAAATTTCATTTCCATTCAGCGTATTTGAACTGCTGATGTTTTTGGTTGCGATTTCATTTTGTTTATTGCTAATGAATAACAACGCATTCATTTTCCTAAACATTCGACCAGCCAAACAATTGCTGTTTTACCTAAACATTGCATATTTAATTTGGTTTTGCATTTTGTACGTAATGATACTAATTTATAAATAGCACATAATCCATTCGTTATCGGAATGGTAGTTTATTTGGGGTTTACGCATTTAGCTGTTGAAGTTGTTTACTTAAAATTTGTTGAATTTATCTTTAAGTTTATTTAAAAATTTGTTGAAAACGGAATAGTAATGAAAGAGTGCATCTTAGGTGCTCCATTTTAATAAAATAAATTCGAGAGTTATCATCTCTGCAAGGTAGCGAAAACTCTTTCAAACAAGCCCTATAAATAAAAATGTTGCCCCCCATAATATTTGAGATATGGTAGATATAGATACTGATTGGCAAATTTTAAGTGAAATACTTTTACATAAAAATGTCTATGTCCTTAACAGTTTAACTGTAGAATTTATACCCAAAAATTTTCAATGTGTGAAAAATCGAATATACGGGAGAAGGGCAGAACGGCAGAACGGCAGTATGGAAGACTGATAGACGAACATAGCTGGGCTTAATCGGCGCATTTCAAAATTCTGATCATATCGGTATACATTTGGCTGGGTCTAAATCACAGTACGGCAAATTGTGAGAGAGCTTTTTGGTGGTGTCTGTATGATACAATTTTACAAGCATGCATTTATTGCACAAAAGCAGCCCAGAAAAGCCGTAACAAAGGAGAGTCGTCCTCAATGTTTGTTTGTTATCTGCCTCTTGGTAACATGAGCATGTGAAATGTACATAAATTTCAATATGTACATTATAATAATAATATAATACAATGGCGCTATTATAACTCTGACGAGTTTTATGGCCGAGCTTCTCTCCCAATTCGAGGTGTGCTCCTTTTTGTTTTTCCTACTAATTGGGTGGACCTACAGTTTTATGCCGGCTCCGAACGGCGAATGCATTTTTTGTGAGAAGCTTTTTCATGGCAGAAATACTCTCGGAGGGTATGCCGCCCACTGCCGAGAGGTGACCGCTGCTCTTAAAAAACCCAATAATTGGATTTTTACTAATTAGAAAAATTTGTTTGGCTCGGACCGTGGTTTGAACACGAGACCTCTGGAATAGCAGGCGAGCACTCTACCCACTGCACCACAGCGGCCACTAATATGTACATTAAGGTGGAGTGAAATCATATGGATATTTTTTTGTTGTTCTTTTTTTGAACGTACCAGCAATGAAAAGTTGCCTATATACGAGTTAATGAACCCCACGAAATATTATGGCGATAGGATGACGTTTTGACCTTTAATAACTTTTGTTGTTGCTGTTTCCAAAAAAAAAAAATTCACTTTAATACTCAGCTTAGCCATCTTTATCAATCCTCATACTTCGTTTTTTCATTTTATAATTTTCAAAATTTCATATTTGTACGAGATAAGCAATAAGCATTCAACTTTGCGGGCCTGGGGGCACCTCTAAACATGCGAGTAGGTCAATAAAATTTTACAGGCTTATTACTGGGCTAGAAAGGTTCCGTTCTGGCTTTGGAACAAATTGAATTTCCAAAAAAAAAATTTCACTCTACCTTAATGCACATATGTATGTAAGTATGTATTTGTAAACATGCACATAAATGCAATATTCAATTGGCTCATTTACAACATTCATGCATTTTTGTCTGTACTAACACATACACATACATATGTACATACATACCCATCAAATTTGTGAATGAATATTTGGTTGATGTAAACCACATAATCTAACTAAATGCTTTTCCATTTCAAATCGAACTAGATATTCTTTACTATTATTTTCAGCCTTTTTTTATACCCAGTGTCTCAGATATAACGTTTCGCTCGAGTGTTGTAGACGAATAAATAAATACGAGTATAAACTAAAACTTCTAGTTTTTTTCTACATTGATATCAGTACGAATTTATGTAGATAAATCGATGAATCATACTGAAAAATTATTCAATTTTAAACTATCATCTGGCTATATATATATGAGTAGTCCACTTTCAAAAGCGGATATGTGAAATTTTTTTGATATAGAGTTTTTGATGAATTATGTAACAGTATTTAAGGACGTATAATGTCCGTTAAGAATTTGTTGCAAAATCCTTCCATGTTCTGTACAAATAGCGTTAAATACGAATACATTTTCAAAAGCCCCTATGCTTTTACATACATAAATGCACACATTCCAAATGCTCCTTCTGTTTTTTTTTTCTAATTTGTGGCTTAATATCCAAAAAATCACATAGCCACTTTTGAAAGTGGACTACTCATATATGCATATGTATGTACAGTAAAATGCGCAGCTTGGAATATTATTTTCTCATGCATAAGTATAACCACAACTCTTTCATGTAGAATACGCTATCATGCAAAAGTTCAGTGATATAAGCAAATGTGTTTGTGAAATTAATTTAGATATGTTGTAATAAAAACCAGAGACCAAAAATAACTATTAACCAAAAATCGAAATTTAAAAAATTACATGATCTCAAAGTAGTAATTTTTTCGATCAGCCCATTAATATTTTTTTCGATTTTCGATAACAATTATTCGAAGATAAAGAAGAAATACATTGCTCAATAATAGCTACAAGAAGATTTTAATTTTTATTTCATACACTAATTGTTAGGGTCTCTGATAAAAACCCATTTAGATTCGTTAGATACATAATTGCCAAAATAAACATTATGCACACTCAGTTGTTTGGTATTTTCACTTGTTCAAGCACACCACAATATTGCTCATACGCCACGTCGCACTTATGTAGATTTTCAAGTTTTATGCGGACAAAAACATTTTATTGTCTACATCTATTCCAAATTGCTTATTTAATGCAAAATTTTACTAATTTGTGTTAAAAGTCGATTTTATTGAAAAATATATACAGTGACTCAAAAAAAAATCATACGCCAAAGTTTTTAAATTGGTTTCAAAGAGTTCTGTCAAAATTTCACTTTCTTATTTTCGTTTAAAAATATAGACAATTTTTCAATAAAAATCGTTTTAAGCAGGGTTTCTAAGCTTATGGAAAAAATCCGAAAAATCGTTGAAATTTCTAAAAGTGGATTAAAAATTACAAATTGAGGCCAGAATTTATAGAAGATTTTGAGTAGATTTTTAAGTATACTGTTATGTAGACAACCAATTTTAGTGTAAAAAGTGAAATTCTCAATGCTGTGAAAAATTCCGTCGATTTCAGAAGTTTTTTTCTGTAGGGTGTTTGCCTTATATGTACGTGAGACCGTTCCAATTAAAATTTCCGAAAGGCCAATGAAAATTTTCAAAAAGTTGAATATTGCATTTTATTATATTAAAATTGAATGAGCTGCAAAATTGCATATTCAAAAATCTTCTAGAAAAAGGTAGCTTTAGAATTCTTAGCCCCTTTTTATGATAAGTATTTCCTTGACATTTAAAAATTGGAAATACTAAAAATACTGCCTAAAAAGTTAACAAAAATCGGTGATAAAACTATAAACTTGGAATCATTGGAAATCAAGTATATTATTGAAAAGTGTTAATAATTACTTGAAGATTTAGGATCCATTAAGATAACTTAAACGAAATGCTTTAAATAATAAATATTCACGTTGAAACTAGCACTTAAAAATATGTAAAAATAATTAAAATATTAACTTTAGATATGCTAAGTTTTGACCATCTGGGAGCGAGTACAGAGTATGGGATCCGGAAAAAAGCGATGAATTATAGTTCCCCAGTCTATTTCCAAATTTCAATTTTGGCCGCATAAAGCTTGAAAATCTACCTATGAGCGTCGCTCATTTTCGCCAAATAAATAATGCGAAATTCAAATAGCTAAAGAGATATTATTATCATACTAATATACATTTTAGGTTTTTGAGTTGCTTTCATTTTCAATCACATTTATTTTTTTATTTTATTTTTTTATTTTAGTTTTTAATTTTGTTTTTCTTTTCTTTTCATTTTTTATTTTATTATATTTTTTCTCCATTTTATTTTATTTCATTTTATTTTATTTTATTTTATTTTATTTTATTTTATTAATTTGTTTTTGTTTTTATTTTATTTGATATTTTTTATTTCATTTAATTTTAATTTATTTAATTTTATTCATTTTTTTAATTTTATTTGATATTTTTTATTTTATTTTTTGGTTTATTTTACTTTGAAAAGTATACTATTCTTCCCAAAAAAAAAAAAAAAAAGACTTTAGGAATGTGATGCGTATAAAAACGAATTAATTAGTAATTTGAATTCTAAAAATTGCTATAGATTGTGAATAATATAAAGCGATTGATAAGTTTTAATTCAATTAACTAGCAACTTCATAAAATGAAGAAAAAAAATTAAATCAAAGTCAAATGCAACTAAATATTTAACCAGCAGCATTTGGCCAGCTAAAAAACAAACCAAAAAAAAGAACAAAAATTCAAATAAAAACACTCTCACACCACTTTGGTGACTGAGCAACTGTGAAGCACTAAAGAGTTAAGCAACTGGAAGGAGAGTCAGCCTGGCGTAGACAGCTGTTGCGTGGAAGCATAAAATGACGGCAAACACTGTGACAGCACCAGCTGAGCTACTCTAACTGGGCGCTGCATGTTGTGCGCACATAGACACATCCTGTTCAAGGAGCTGCTGTGCTGAAGTAGCTGACGAAATGCACTCCTCTTAAATTATATTAAAATAATAAATTTATTTCCACTTGGCGGAACAAAAGCTGTGGTGCTGTGTGAAAAAAATATTGCACTAAAATTTTTCAAAAACAAAACTAAATAAATTATGAATGAAATACTCATAGCATAAAAAGTGGCTGGAAATATTGCATGTCATGCAGGGGGGAAAGGATGGAAAAAAAGGTAAGAGTATATATACTTATACATACATAGTACATATATTATGTATGTATATATCGATGTTAGTACGTAACACTTTATATGAATTTAGTCATAGTTCAGCTTGAAGTTGGCGTCTCGTTGTGAATGGATAAAGAAAAGGGAATTTTTCTAAGCAATTTTCCTCTCAGGAATAGGTATCTGTAATAAATGCGGGATGAGGTTGGTTTTGAGAAGATGTATTATATACTAGATGAATCGATATTTGACATCTTATGTATGTAGAGAAATGCATCCCTAATTACGTATTTCTAAAGCAGTTGATGACAGAAACTACACACTCTTTCCAGTAACTTCTTTGCATAAAATAAAAAAGTAGTAATAATACTTAAAGGGCGAGAAATAGTTTTTAAACAAAGTGCACATATAACTGTCCCGAAGGTGAAATCTTCCAAAGCGAATGCACTTACATGTAAATGTTTTCTCTCCCCCACCTGAAAACTTTATAAGTACAACACTTACTCAAAAGGGCAATGAATATTCAACGCGGCAAAGCGCTGACTTAAGTGAACCTTGACTTTATTACTGAAAATGTAACCAATAGGAAAAATGAGCAGTACGAAGCACTTGCCGAAGCTCTTTGCCCAGTGCATAGAATAGGCAACGACCTTTTGAATCATACCGGTAAATGAGTTTACAACACACTCCCCAGTCCAATAATCTATAATTTCGCTGAAAACTAGTCTATAGGCCCTTACCACTTGAACAATGTCATTGGCTATTATGTTTATATGTTAGGTGAGTCAAATTACAAGACTTTGCCGTTTCGCTTTCAAAGGAGTGGCTTATAGTTGGAGCTATTTTCCAGATTTGTATAACTTTTCTCAGCTTATTTGCTTACAGTTCGCTTCTCGAGAAGGAGCACAGGAAGCATTCCATGTGGAGCGCTGCGAAGATGTGTATTGCTCTTGCTTAGAAGCTATTTTGTAATACTTACCTAAGTAATAAAGGAAAGAACTTGACAACTTTTCCTATGGGTATTTATGTAAGTATATCTACTGAGTGGGTGTATATACGTACATTTGTGTAGATTCTTGAAGCACTCAGCTTAATGAAATTCTCGAGCTACTCACTTTTCAACTGATATGCTTGGATAATTTGCATATATGTATAGTGATGTGCATATAGTAAGTATATGTATGTACCTACATACATGCATAGATGCTTAGATGCATACACAGAGCCAAAAGACCACCTAAAATGCCCTGTAAATCAGAACAAAGTTTAGCGGATTTCTCTACGCTTTCTCTCCAATAAGATGCCCGTCTTATTATGACTGGATATCTCATTTTAATAAAACTAAGTAGATATACTGTAAAACTAATATGAAAACCTTTTCAATATTATTAAGAAGATAACGCGTGGATTTTAGATGAAATCATTTTCAGTAAAATTTAATGGATAACCTATAAAACTAAGATGAAAACCTCTTATATAAAATTAAGAAGATGACTACTAGAATAAATATGGAAACCTTTTCACATAAATTTAGCAGATAACCTGTAAAATTAAGAAGAAACCCTGTTTAATATTATTAAGAAGAGAATCTTGATTTTCATCGCAAAACATAATAAGTCAACTAGTATTTTCCTAGGACTTATTCAGACAAAGGGCAACATTTCATTTCATATAAGTCCAGATGGACATAATAAACTCTTTATACCAAGTGCTTCACTAATCGTTTGAGAATTGTAGAAATGTGCAAAGCCGTAGTGAAATTGACGAACGGAGGAAACACATAAGAGCTCTTTTAAAAATAAAAAGTTCTCCCTTTTAATTTCTTGAAAATGTTATTGCACACATACAAAAAAAGTGGCTGATGCAATAACTGTTATGCATATTTCTAGTATGTACACTCAAATAAATTTTGGTATAAATTTTAAACTTTGTTGGTCGATATATAGGACACGACCGAAAAATTATTAAAATTTAAACTTTGAAAAGTTTAAAAGATTTTTAAATTTTAGGGTTTAGATTTTATTCCAAATTAAAATTTATTTTAAGACTTTCAAAAGTTTAAAATTTAAACCTTTTTTTGGTTTAAATTAAAAAAAAATGTCTGCTCCCAAATCCTCTCCATGCTTTTCCCTATTGTATCTTCTTTCCTATCCTTTTTTCTCCTTTTCTCCCATATTGTTCTCCCCGAAACATCCCCTTAATCCTTTTCCATATTGTGTCTTTTTCCTATCCTCTTCTTCTCCTTTTCTTCCATCTTCATTTATCTGTTTCCATAATTATTTTGTGTTTGTTTGTCTCCATTCATTCATTCAAATTGTCTAATAACTATAAATGAGCTTTTTATATTGTTCATTTCTCGAAAAAGAAAGTTGGAATTTCAAATCAAAAATTAAAATTTTTTTGTTGAAACCAAATTTTACGACCAATGAAAGTTTAAAATTTAATCCTTAAAAGTTTAAATGAGAAAAAGTGTAAGATTTAAACTAAAAAAGTATGAAATTTATTCCAAAAAATACTTTGAAATATTTGAACTTTTGTAAGTATGAATTTTAAACCAAAAAGGAATAAGAAACTTTTAAACTTTCGAAGGTTCAAAATTTAACGCAAAAAAAATTTTAAATTTCTTTCAAACCAATTCAAAGTTTAAAAAATATTCCAATATTTATAACAGTTACGAGTATATCCATACATGTACGTACGTTAAGACGTTTATAGCAAAATTTTAATTAATAAGGGCTCTTTTAAAAATAAAAAGTTTTTCTTTTTAATAAATTCAAAAAGGTTATAGTAAAAATTAGTGGATGTCCTTATTGATTTGCTTTATAAAAATTTTCTCATAAAAACAAGCAGATTTCTTCTAACAATTTAATTTTTTGACAAAATGACATAAAAAATTAATAAATACGAAGTTATCTCCTCGTTTTCAGACGGTATACTTTTCAATAAATTTAATAAGAAATTCAGGCTAAAATATAGAATATTTTCTAGCAAAAATTTCTTCAATTTTGTCTCCTCTCGCTCTCCTTGGCCAAATAGACTTTTTAGATGGCAATCTCTTTGATTATAGGTGAACTTTTTGGCTCTGTGTATGGATGTTATTTCGTCACATAAAATAGGAAACTTATTTGCTTACTTGCAGCTTATATTTCACTTGAAAGAAATTATGCGCACAATGAGGTAGAATTAGAAAATCTTGATATACGTATGTATGTAGGTAAATGTGTATATAGAAGCACAAATATCGCGAGCTAAAACAGTTTTCTAAATTTGAGAAAACTTTTGGATTGGCATTTTTGCAGCAATTTTACTAAAATATTGTAAGTTGAATGACTTAAAATTCCTTTTGGTATTTAATTGCTTACCATAATTAACTAATACATCTTAATTTGTAGCTGACTGTATATTATCGTACTTTTAAGTGAATGTAAGCATGCTTATGGGTATGTTTCCTCTTCACTTATAACAAAACGCTTTGAATTTGTGATGTGTACACTTATGGCTTTACTACTTTTTCTTTTATATGAATTTATTTATTTTATTTATTTATTTATTTATTTGAATGCAAAGGTAATCTAAGTGTACACAAGTACTTACAGACTACTTGGAAGATAATGTAAAATAATAATAAATTGAAATTGAAAATTCACAAAGTTATATCTTTAATTAAAAGCTTAATTTTAGCTCTGGAAGTTGAAAAATCAACAGAAAAGGAATTAGCAAGGCTGTTGAATTCATTGAGTGCTCGGAAAATAGGTGCATTTGAAGCACCTTGCATGCATTATCTTCACAAAAAGAACACTCATCTATAACACATGAGAAGTTTTCATGCTTTACCAACACCTACAGGCGTAACTGTGTTGTTCATACGAGTATTTATGAGAACATTTAACTTCAAAAATTTAAAAGTATTCTTTAGTGTTGCCCCTTGGCTGCATTTGTACGGTTTCATTTACATGCATAGTGTTCGGTGTTCGGTGTTCGGTTGATGTTAAAACTTTTTCACTCAACATGACGCATATGTTAATTGATTTTCAGAGCTTTAATAAACTGTCAAAATTCGTAAGTTAAAGTTATGGTGAGTAATGTTATGTACATGCGTCAAAGTTCGAAAATGCCATGTAAGTGATTCCCCAAAGCGATGACATGGTAACACCTACTTTTCAAAATATTATTACTATAAGTCAAAGATTGTATTAAATTTTATGTACATACATATGTTAGCTAATGTTCTGGCAGCTGAGTTGAAAAGTGAATTTCACATATGAAAACATAAATAAGCGTCTTCTATGAAGACTTTGAAAACTCTGCCGCTTCCAATAAAATTTATACGTATCTAATATTTCTAATTATGCTCAACTCCATCAAATACCTTGTACTAACCTTAGAAATTAATATGGATTTTAGTTATTAATATGCATTCAACATTCCATTCAATCCAATTATCGTAATGTGCCAAATGGTTTCATTACATTTACACATACAAACACACACAACATTCACATATCTCTTGCTGCTGTAGTAAATTTTCTAATGTAGTCACGTATTTATTTATTTTAAGTGCCACGTAAATTTTTAAGCTGCGAAGGTGAAAGTTGTACATATGTACGTGTAATGTTTATATAAATTAAATGCACAAGTTGTACATATGTACGCGCAATGCTTATACAGATTAAATGCACAAGAGTAATACTTGGATAGTGGTTTTTGTAAGTTTGCCATGGAACTGTGGTAGTAAGCCATAAAATTTCAATTTTCAAAGAAGCATAACAAGTATTATTAATTTATAAATAAATAAAAAGACCATTTGGTCAAGTTAAAATAAGTTTGCAATTTATTTTTTTTTTTGTAGAAACTAGACTCAGGTTGGAAATTGGGAATAAATACACCTGAAATATATGAGCTCTTTTGAGATGTGCACGTCCATAGTGTATAGAGAACAGTGACTTGACTTTGGGATGTGTGTCAAAGTGGTCGAACAGCTGTGCTCAGCTGATTTTGAAGTTGTTGTTATGGCCCTATGAAGATCGTGAAAGCAAAAGAAGTTGCTCTTCTTATTTCTGTTTTGTAGGTTGTTGATTTTACGTTCTTGCACATGTTATTCGTGTAATAGCTGGCATTTACGCCCTCTCCGGAAATTGCATTTTAGGAATTCAGCCTTAATTTCTTTTCGGAATTATGAATTGGTTTTTTTTTTTTTTTCAATTCCCAATTCCGAAATTGCGTTTCTGTCTTGATTGCTACGACCATATCATTATGGTCCCTTTTCTTACAACAACCACATCCGGCCGCCATACCAAACTGTACCCCCGGAGGTCGCCGCCATACTTGTTTGTACCCGATTTTGACATTTGCCGATGACATATCGACTTTTTTTTAATAAAATTATAGAAGAGCTAAGCCACTTTGATTATACACTATGGTGTAGTCCATCTGCGGCTTATCCAATCAATCGAGTCCACTAAAATTTCTTTTTTTTTGGGTTATAAGTGAATAATGATACCTTTTTCGTACCTAACCTTATTTCGAAAAAAGATGAATTTCCTTAGAAATTTAATATGTAATTAATTTGACCCTTTTTATTCTATATTTTGTTGTGCATATTTCATCTAAGACTGAGTGAGTATACCTTTCATCAGAATGTGCCGAAACACGAATGGTGAAAGTACCAGAGGAAGGCATGGCAGACCCATCAAAATATACTATACCGATATGGTCAGGATCATGAGCTGAGTTGATTAAGATATGTTCGCCTGTCTGTCTGTCCATCAGTTTTTGAGATATCTGCTTGAAATTCGGAATGTGAATGTATATTTAGGAGGAGCTGATCATTTGTCGTAATCGGCCGAATCGAACCACTATGACATATAAGATCCCATACAACCGATTGTTAAGTTATGGACATTTTGGGGTATAATTTCTCCATTTAAATCTTGATAAATTTTTTTTTTTTGGAATCTTTGTATAAATAACTCACAGAAATGATAGTATAAATTATACAATATCGACTATGTAACCTAATCTGCATTGGTATTTCCAATTGATTACAAGTTAACAAAAAACAGAAATGACTGACTCGCTCGCTTGCTTGGACACGACCAAAATCGTTTGAATTGCTAAGTGTCAATTAAAACGAAGAGAAGATCCGCAAACTTCATATATAACAGAGTGAAAATACATATGAGTTTTGGTTACAGCTCTTATTGTTGACTAATAGCTTGAACATTTTGTGAAAAACTCAATCATTTCTTATTGGCTGTAAATAGGATTTTATTCCAAGGTCTAACCATTTGAATAGCATATGTACATTAGAGCGGGTCCATTTGTATGGGAGTGAAAAAAGTGAAAAATCGCATACGCGGTTAATGTTCTAAGGACTATTCTAAGTAACTTTGCCAAAGAGACCATGGGTCTTAAACCAATTCTTAGTCCGCGGGTTTTAAGCCGAAGTTTTTTTGTCAGGTAAAAAAAAATTTTGCATTTCGTAGGCAGACAAAAATGATTCGAACTTCTTACCAAGAAGCCAGGATATACTTTTCCGAAGAACTTTGATGTGCTGAATCCGAATCTGAAGTCAAAATGGCCAAATTCGAAATAGTTTTCGAAATATCTTGACCTAAAAATACAAGTGCAAAAAGTGCAATTTTCTTCAAATTTTGGAGTTAGGGCCAGCCGAAAGCTATGATTTCATTTGAAGTCTACGACCATTATCTTAACAAATAGACTTTGCATTTTCAAATGCCGTTGACCTTATTTACGTGTCTTTTTTGGTCTCCGAGATATCGCTGTTTTAAAATTTGCATACTTCCAGTGCGTACAATGTATTTTTATACTCAGCTGTACTAGAACACAGAGTATTATAGTTTTGATTTCATAACAGTGGATTGTAACAGAATGAAATAATCGAGATAGATATGGACTTATATATATCAAAATGATCAGGGTGAAAAGAGAAATCGATTGAGCCATGTCCGTCTGTCCGTCTGTCCGTCCGTCCGTCTGTCCGTCTGTAAACACTCTAACTCGCGCAAAAATTGTGATATTTTGATGAAATTTGAAATGAAAGTTGGTATCGAGACTGGGACGGTTGGTATTGAAAATGGGCGAAATCGGACCATGACCACGCCCACTTTTCCTATATAGAAAAAATCGGAAATTTGGTATCTCAGCCACTAATATAGCTGGAGCGATGAAATTTCACCCACGTATTGAATTCAGGCCCTTATGAAGAAATTTGATGAAATTTTGGAAAATGGGCGGTGCCACGCCCACTTATTAAGGGTCAAACATTGAAAGTTTTATATGTCATAACTCAGAAACCGTTGAAGATATATCGATGAAATTTGGTGTGCGTGATTTACTTACTCGGGCAAATGTTTTGACGGAAAATTGTCAAAATCGGTTGACGGCCACGCCCACTTTTATATATGGGTATTATAAAGTGGCCTAATAAAAACATTTTAAGCGATATCTTTGTTATGTATAAAGATAATTCATTGAAATTTTGTGACATGAGTTACACAATAGACCGGAAACAAAAACTAACTCGACAAATAATAGAGATACTATGACGAAACTTGGTTTATACACTTTTATAATTTGTGTTAATAGACACGCAAAAATTTATTGAAATCGGTTTATGACCACGCCTACCTTTTAACAAAAATATTTCTGGAACACCGTTTGGGAATTTGTAACGTGACATCTTTGTAACTAGAAGTCATAAATTAATGAAATTTTGCACAAAGAATAATATTCATATGCTTAGTTGGATGATTGATAAAAAGTTTGAAAATGGGCGTGGCTACCCCCACTGTATGCGGAACTCGGTTTATATAAAGTACCTACACCGTGTTTCCATCAAACGCAAACAAACAATGAAAGCATACAGCTGAGTATCTAATGTACGATTCCACTCGAACTTAGGCTTCCTTACTTGTTTATATACCAAACATCCAACAGCCGCACTATTTCTCCGCATTCAACGGTTGTGTCGTGCTCACCGGCTCCAAAATTTTAGAATACATCCACCAGGTTGCGATAATTCACAGGTTTTCGCTTTTTTTGCATTCACCGGTGCCACCAATTACGATAATTTAATGGTTTTCGATTTTGTTGCATTAACCGATTCCACGAATTATGAGTACTTTCCCCAATTGCGATAATTCACCAGTTTCATCATCTTTGTTGCAATCACCGGTTCCACCAAATATGATCACTTCCACCAATAGAGATAATTCATGAGTTATCGTTTTTTGTTCCATTCACCGGTTCCACCAATAATCAGCACCTCCGCCAATAGCGGTAATTCGAGGGTTTCATCGTTTTTGTTGCATTAACCGGTTCCACCATTTAAGAGCACTTGAACCAATTGCCATTTCACCGGTTTCATAATTTTTGTTGCATTCACCGGTCCCACCAAATATGATTAGTTCCACCAATAGCGATAATTCACGGGTTCATCGCTTTTGTTGCGTTCGCCGGTTTCACCAATAATAAGCACCTCCACCAATAGCTATAATTCACCGTTTTTGCCGTTTTTTTTATTTATCGGTTGCACCAATAATAAGCACTTCCACCAATAGCGATAATTTACCGGTTTTATCGATTTTGTTGAATTCACCGCTTCAACCAATTGCGATAGTTCACCGGTTTCATCGTTTTTTGTTGCAGTCACCAGATCCACCAATTATGGTCAAGAAACAGCAACATGTTCAAAATTATAGCAAAGAAATGCAAGTATTTTAATGAAAAAATACATTGTGTACGCACTGAAAAGTATGCAAATTTTAAAACAGCGATATCTCGGAGACCAAAAAAGGCACGTTAATAAGGTCAACGGCATTTGAAAATGCAAAGCCTATTTGTTAAGATAATGGTCGTAGACTTTAAATGAAATCTTAACTTTCGGCTGGCCCTAACTCCAAAATTTGAAGAAAATTGCACTTTTTGCACTTGTATATTTAGGTCAAGATATCTCGAAAACTATTTCGAGTTTGGCCATTTTGACTTCAGATTCGGATTCAGCACATCAAAATCCTTCGAAAAAGTATATCCTGGCTTCTTGGTAAGAAGTTCGAATCATTTTTGTCTGCCTACGAAATGCAAAATTTTTTTTTACCTGACAAAAAAACTTCGGCTTAAAACCCGCGGACTAAGAATTGGTTTAAGACCCATGGTCTCTTTGGCAAAGTTGCTTAGAATAGTCTATAGAACATTATCCGCGTATGCGATTTTATCGAAAAATAATCGACCCTACCTAATGTACATACGTGTCTGCTTTTATGCACATGCACGTGCATATCGTCGGTCTTCTGCCAGAAACACGAATGTGAAATTTTTTCTAAGTACGATGTCTGCTCTTTATCGGGTATATATTGATGTAATAAGAATTAATATTGGTATAAATTCTTGTGTAAACATACATACATAATATATGGTTGTATGTACATAAGCATATATACAAATATTAATTGTTATTATATCAATATATACCCGATAAAGAGCAGACATCGCACTTAGAAAAAATTTCATTCGTGTTTCTGACAGGAGACCGACGATATGTGGATCAACTTACGAAAATTTATATTCTCCTCATTGTTATACACCCATATCTAGCTCTTTATATTCATTCAAATACACATACATACACATATTCCTCCATGCAACTTACAACTTCGGCTGGTCGCCTATTGAGGCTGCTCTCATGGCCGTGTTAGTAGTCGCAGTTGTCGTCGTTGCATGGCTATAAAAAGCCATAAAATTTTGAAAAGCTGTGTTTGATTCATGTTCAATAACAAGAAAACATGCCAGCCCTACATGGATTAATTGGCTTATTCAACGAACATAAATTTCCCGAAAACACTTTGAATGCAGTTGTACGTAATTTTTTTTCGTATTTTCTTTTTTGCTTTTACTATGAACTTACGGAGAAAACGCGCTCTGGTCAAGTTACACGCACACGTACAAAAATGCATAGATATAGAAATTGGGTATATTTTTTTCCTTTGTTTTGTTAGAAAAGCTAGCAAAGCACATCTGTGCAAGCAATTTGGAAATATTTTTAAAATCTATGCGTTTTATTGGCGCAGGTGATGTTCTTTTTACTAAAAAAAAAAAGAGGAAGAGTTTATCTTTAATGAATTCACTTGCAGTGATAGATAATTAATTTAACATAAAAAGTTTTTATTGCAAATTGTGTGTGTGTGTGTTTTTTTGATGTGCAAACATCTTTGCTGTAGCTACGAGTGATTTCGAAAAACAGGTAAAATTTACGCGTAAACATGTAAATGCGTAAACATGTAAATGCGTAAACCGTAAACGACCTTGGCATTGTCAGTGGTAGGTAGGTAGCTACACTGAGAGAAAAAAATATATGGAGGGGTCAAAGAAATTGTTTACCTATTTTGAACACTACTTTCTTTGTTTTGAGTAAATTTTCCTTAAAACATGTTAAAAGGTTTATAAAATATTGTTGTTACATGCGTTACCATGGTTTCATATACTTGTTTTGAAAAAAATTCATACATTAAAATAATGAAAAATTCTTTAAGCGCCATTCTATTCCCAACTTTCCTTGTTTTGAAGACTTGATTTCTTTAATTTTGAGAAATTAAATTCCCATACAAATCCCCATGGCAACGAATTTGTTTGAATGTTTTTTTATGTTTTTTCCACATTTTTGAGAAAATTTACACAAAACAAAGAAAATTTTGTATTGGGACGCGTGTTCAAAATAAGGAAAATTATGTCTTTGATCGAGAGAAATTTTTTTTTTGAGTGTAGGCATGTACTTACAAATGCTTGCATGCATAGTCGTGCAAATGCAAATATCAGCAACAACAGCAACGAAGCGAAATCTACCTATCTAATTTTCTGAGAAATATTGGTATCAAATGAAAGGCTTTGAGCAGGACTTCGATATGAAGCTCTTTTCATTGTATCCCCTAGACCGGGTCTCCAGATATGGGTCAAAACGAGGACCCGGATGATCCTTGAATGTTTCTGAGCAAAATTGGTATCAAGTGAAAGGTTTTGAGGAAGGCTTCTACAGAGAGCTCTACTCTTTATGATTCCTAGGTCCGGTCCCAAGATATACATAGGTCAAAACGAGGACCCGAATGATCCTTGAATGCTTCTGAGCAATATTGGTATCAAATTAAAGGTTTTGAGCAAGGCTTCTACAGGGAGCTCTACTCTTTATGACTCCTAGGTCGGATCCCGAGATATGGGTCAAAACGAGTACTCGGATGATCCTTTAATGTTTCTGAGCAAAATTGGCATCAAATGAAAGGTTTTGAGGAAGGCTCCTACAGAGAGCTCTACTGTTTATGATTCCTAGGTCGGGTCGCGAGATATACATAGGTCAAAACGAGTACCCGGATGAACCTTGAATGTTTATGAGCAATATTGGTATCAAATGAAAGGTTTTGAGCAAGCCTTCTACAGGGAGATCTATTCTTTATGGTTCCAAGGTCCGGTCCGAAGATATGGGTCAAAACAAGGACACGGATGATCTTGCATATTTCTGAGCAACATTGGTATCAAATGAGAGGTTTTGAGCAGGCCTTCTACATGGAGCTCTATTCTTTATGATTCCTAGGACGGGTCCGGAGATATGGGTCAAAACGAGGACCCGGATGAACTTGCATGTTTCTGAGCAACATTGGTAACAAATGAAAGGTTTTGAGCAGGCCTTCTACATGGAGCTCTTTTCTTCATGATTCCTAGGACGGGTCCCGAGATATGGGTTAGAACGAGGACCCGGATGAACTTGTTTCTGAGCAACCTTGGTATCAAATGAAAGGTTTTGAGCAGGCCTTCTACATGGAGATCTATTCTTTATGGTACCTAGTTCGGGTCCTGAGATATGGATCAAAACGAGGACCCAGATAATCTTGCATGTTTCTGAGCAATATTGGTAAATAATGAAAGGTTTAGAGCAGGGCTTCTACAGGTCCTATTCTTTATGATTCCTAGGTCGGGTCCCGAGATATGGGTCAAAACGAGGACCCGGATTATCTTGCATGTTTCTGAGCAATATTAGTATCTAATGAAAGGTTTTGAGCTGGCCTTCTACAGGGAGCTCTATTCTTTATGATTCCTAGGTCGGGTCCCGAGATATGGGTCAAATCGAGGACGCGGATGATCTTGCATGTTTCTGAGCAATATTGGTATCTAATGAAAGGTTTTGAGCAAGCCTTCTACAGGGAGCTCTATACTTTATGGTTGCTAGGTCAGGTCCGGAGATATGGATCAAAACGATGACCCAGATAATCTTGCATGTTTCTGAGCAATATTGGTATCTAATGAAAGGTTTAGAGCAGGGCTTCTACAGGTCCTATTCTTTATGATTCCTAGGTCGGGCCCCGAGATATGGGTAAAAACGAGGACCCGGATCATCTTGCATGTTTCTGAGCAATATTGGTATCAAATGAAAGGTGTTGAGCAGGACTTCAACACAGAGTCCCGAGATATGGGTCAAACGTGGACCCGAATGATTTTGCATGTTTCTGAGCAAAACAAATCAAAATCAGAAATCGAAAATCAAAAACCAAACAACAAAACAAACAAAGTCGCATTTTAGTTAAAGGAACAAGGGAAAGGGAATAAAAATCCGATTTCGAAACTGTTTACACATCAATGTTCATGAGTACTCGTTACTCACGCTTTCTTTTATTTTTATAAAAGATACATATGTATAGGAAGGGTAAATACGAGAGCAACTGAATGTGATAGAAGTGTCCAAAATTTTACACCAAATTTACAGCCACCGCTTACAATGCATACGGACAGTTCAATGAAGATTTAGGTAGACGGTACTATGGCCTTTTATATTTCCTCACTTCACAACAAATCCTCAAACGAATTCAAATCAGCAAATGGCTCTTCAACCTTCTCTGGCTGAATTTTTTGTCGTTTGCACACATCACGTGAAGCACTCTTCTACGAGTACACTCTTCTACTTCAGCCACCTTCACTTTGTTTTCGTGTTTTTTTTTTTTTGGGTCTGCAAACTTCAAAGCTTTGCGACAATAACCAAAATTCACTTCAAACTAAACTCGTTCACTTTATTTTTTCACACCTTTTGTCTACACTAGTTTTCGCAATGTTCATGAGTGCAATAAAAGAACAAAACTATAGACTTTTCAATTGCATGGGTCAGCAAAAAGTGTTTGGCAGAACGGAACGAGTCAAAGCCTTTCGAGCTTTAGAGGCGCGGCATAACCATGCAGTTATGGCTAATTATATGTACGTAGAAATGTAACCCAGAAGAAAAATTTTAAGCTCTAACCTTTACAAGTTTTTATAAAAAATCTTATAAGCAAGAACAATGCACATCGCGTCGGCGCTCCATGTAGAGTGTTGGATGCGTTCCTTTTCGATAAGCGAGTTGGCAAAATGTTAAGCAGATAAGCTAACAAAAGGTATTCTAGTCTTGAAATTAACACTCTTACCACAAGCTATACCCTCGAAAGCGAAAGAGCTACACCTTGCATTTGGCTCGAAATTATCCAGGATGGTAAGACTCTTTAGAGCACAGACACTGCAGTTATGCGCTCATTCACTCCGCTAGGCAATTTGCTTATCGCTAGGCTACCGAGCTGTGTTGCCAGTAGAGCACTTAACGAATTTTTATTTTTCAACACCTTAAAAATAACAAAACAGAAAATACTCCACCTAAGTTTATGTATTAAAATTTAACTGGAAAAAAATTAACAGAAAGAGAGAATATCGTCGGTGATACTGCAATACGTTCCATGTCACTTTTCACTTCTTCCTGACTACACCTAAATGACCTTTTTACACTTTTGTCAATCACATAGATTTTGTTTTTATATATAACTTGGCTTTTATATTTACTATAAAAATGTAAAAAACACCGCGAAAAGTGAAAATAAATATAGTTGTTTCTCCTTCCTCAAAAATTTAGTCACGGCGACATAGCACGTTTTGCAGTATCACCGACGATATACATTATGAACTGATGAAATCAGCACAGCAAAATCAGCCTTAATATAAGGAGTACTTCATACAACTGGCATGCCTTAGAGATTGCAGGCATTAACCCTAGTTAGATAATCATATTTTTACATACGTTAAAGATAATCATGCGTAAAATTGACGCATGATGGGGTTTTCAGCTATATCTTCACAGTTTATTTACAAATTTGCCCTGAACTTGCACAAACTTTATTATAGATATGTAAAATAAATGTAAACATTATAAATAAAATATATTTAAATTTGTTTACTATAAAAAAACTAAACCAAAGGAACTTCTTCAGTTTTCTCCTGAAATTAGGAAACACCCATTTTCCGTCCCTTTTTGAATAACTTCTCTGCAAAAATCAGACTTTTTGACTTACAATCTAAATGAACTGGAAACTCAGTAAGAAAAATAAATGAAAGTTTTTTATGAAGGTCGGTCAAACACAATTTTGGAACATAACACAAATATTGTCCTCGCGACATATAACATTTTTGAACTTATTGCATGACCCATTGCCTTTCGCCTTTTTTTGGAAGGGCAGTATGTACAAAAGAAGAAAAGGGACACCTTCTCTGCTTTGGGAAGATCAGGTGAAGACTGATTCGTCCCGCCTAGTTATTTCCAAGTGGCGCCAGGCAGCACAAAACAGACATGACTGGTGCCCTTTTTTGGACCCGGCTAAAATCGTCTAGACCGAAGCGCTGACTAAAAAGAAGAAGAAGAATTATGTACAATACATAATATAATATGGTACACTGGCTCTAACGAGTTTTAAGGTCGAACTTCTTTCCTAATTCGAAGCGTGCTCCTTAATTTTGTTTTTCCTACTAATTGGGTGTGCCTACAGTTTTATGCCGATTCGAGAAGCTTTTTCATTACAGAATTACACTCAGAGGGTATGCCGTCCACTACCGACAGGTGACCAATATTTTAAAAACCTAATAATTGACTTTTAATTAGAAAATTAATTAAATTAAATTTTGGTGTTGGGTCGGCTGGGGGTTGAACCGGCGACCCATGGTATGGCATGAGAGCACTTTACCCACTTCCTCATAGCTGCCACAATACAACACATATAGTTTTTTATTATACTGGCACTTCAGTATAATGTTATGATGAATGAAAGTCATCTTTGTCCTTATGCAATACGTGAGAAATGCTTTCTGAAAGTCACGGTAAAGATAATTATGCGTAATTTTGACTCACTGACCCCTCATATTGGGAAATTTACAAGACTTACCACAGAAAATTATGTGTCACGTGAGAGATATGCAGCACAACTGAAATATATATAACGTTCAGCGACGTATTCACATAATTGGGGGAGTGAGAACAATAATTCGAAAGGGGATGCGTAATTTTGACGCAGATTATCTTTTTAGGGTTAAATTAAAAACCTTATGCTCATATAAAATAAGCCTCATATAGGGCGTAAATTTTTTTGAAGGGTACTTATGTAGATATGTGCCATGGCGCACGGATTTGACCACAAGTTTAGTCATCATCATTTTGCTTTTATTGCGCTTCGTTTTTATGTCAATTTAAACTTCCACTTTTGTGGTTTTTTTGTGCTTTTTGTGTAAAACTTGAAAAACTGCAATGCCGCGTACCTTTTATGAACCTGTGTTAGTTAAGTATGTTTCAGCTGAATCTTACAGGCTTTAAGTTAAACAAATATACATACACTAACCTATATTATGTATTTGGTTTAAACGCCACGTGTTTTAAAAACCTTTGGTGGAGAAGGGTGCCCCCTATACCATTGTAAGCATTGTAACCGTTTTAGATTACAAAGTAATTGAAAGAAATTAAAACATCTTATCTCATTTGATATTTTGATTTCCTATAAATCTTTTGAGTTGGGCTAATTTCATTTCAGAAACAAAATACATCTTTGTTGCTTACATAACAATGCACAATGTGCATTGTACATCCATACATATGTATGTGCTAAGGTATCAGGTATTACATCAACAAGCAAAACAATCAGGTAAACAAGCGCAATAAAAAGCGCCCAACAAATGGCTGTAAATTGTTCCCATGAGCCCCATTAACACATTAGTTAGGATTAACAATAACTTTTGTTTTGATTGTGTACCAAATATATTTATTTAGATGGATGGCTGAGTATCGGTAAACAACTTGTTAGCAAGACACAATTAAACTAAAGCAAATATCAGCCTGTGTAAGACAATTTAATTGAATAATCCAGTATTTTTACACACACAAATTCATATGTACTACATATTACATCTTTTTTTGGTCGCTTTCATCTGCTTTTTGATTAGTTCTATTTATTAATTAAAAATTGTATTACCCCTTATCAGCATCAAAACCTCCCTTTTCATCCCACCAAAAAAGCCACTAAAATTTAAAACAATTTTTCTTTCTTAAATTTTGTTCTAGATTTTCCGCTTCCGCTTTTAAACTACTTCAGCAGCGAGCACGCTTTAACGTTCAGTTGAAGCAAATCACTGATATTAAGTCGTAAAAGTCAAAGTCAGTTTTCCCCATTTACGAGTAGGAACGACCCCATAATATTCAGGCACTAATCGTTTCAGTCTGAGTAACGTACAGTATTTGAAACACACACACATATTTTGTGGTTCTCACAAATACACACATACATAAACATTTTTTTTTTTTTCACTAAAAGCAATTACCTTATTGTTTCATGCTTAGCTTTTGGAGAAAGAAACTAGGAAGCTGTGAGTGCGTAATTATTTTCCTTAGAATGTAAAATAGTTTTTACCTTGAGTAATTTTTTGTTTTCAGATACATACATACATATGTAAGAAAAATCGGTCTAGCCAACTTGATCTAATAAATGCTGCCGAAATTTTATTTGTAAGTATGTAGTGCTGAAAACTTTAACCCTTTCGCGCCGGAGTTTTTTTTCGGTTCCCAGACTACTTTTTTGGCATGACTTTTCAAAACGTTACAATAATGCTTAAAATAATTTCATTTCATTTATTTATTCAGCATAAGTGCTATAAGACCTGAAGTCTTTTTTAGCACAACCAGTAATTAACATTTACAATAATCGTCAAAATAAATAAATAAGTGAGCAAATTGATAATTAATTAATTAATACATTCCAATATTTAGTCAGTATAGCTTAATATAAACATACATATATACCTATACATACAAAAAGTGATAAAACAGTGAACAAAACAGAGCAAGAAAAAAAAAACAAATAAAAAATATAACATTATAGATGAACAATACATACATATGTATATAGAAAAAAGAAAAGAAAAGGGATAATTTTCTTAAGTAGTTATAGATAGCACATCTACGGATTGCACAAACATACATACATATATAATATAATATTTACGTTACTAGTTACAAAAGTACGAAATCAGAACGGTCTTAATGTTGCTCTTGTTTATGCTGCTACGAACACCCACAGGAATAGAGTTCCATATACGAATAGCGTTGATGAAAAATAGTCTAGCAGATGGGAGAAAGTTATAATGCGGAACTATAAGGCCATGTACACGAGCGGATTTGGCAAAACTTAGCTTCTCATAGAGGTAACTGGGTATTTTCTCATTTATGAAGTGGAAAAGAAAAATGCAGTTTCTTATCTTCAAATATTCAGGAAGTTCACACCCTAATAGATTAGCCCTCCAGGCGGATATGTGTTCAAATCTTGATAGCCCGTACACATAACGCGTGACGTGGTTAAATGCTACATCCAACTTATGAGCCGACTGAGAATCTAGCTTGCTACACACTAACTCCGCATAGCTTATTATCGGCATTATAAGTTGGATAGCGAGCTTCCGTCTTATGGCAATCGGCGTAAATGGGGCAGATATTCGAAGGCTTCTCAGAGTAAGGTATACTTCTCCAACTGTTACATTTATGTGATCAGTACAGGTGAGGTCGGAGTTAACAACGAATCCCAAATTAGTTACCTTTGATACCATTTTGAGAGCATGCTCACCAATATACAAGGAAGGAACATCTGTGGACTTAGGATGTTTTTTACAAATAGGTAACACATAACACTTATTGACATTCAGACTAAGGACATTTTGTTCAGCCCAGAGCTTAACGGAAGATAAATCCTTATTAAACTTAGAGCACAGGTTCATTGCCTGATCAATAGGATTGGACATATATAATTGGATATCATCCGCGTATGCATGAATTCCAGCATGCTCACAAACAGAGAAAACATCATTTACAAATAGACTGAATAACAGCGGCCCAAGAATAGCACCTTGGGGAACACCACAACATATTGGACGTGGCGAAGAGAGGTTTAAATCAATCTTAACACGCTGGGACCTGCCTGTCAGATAGCTCCTCATCAATTGTACAGCGGACGAAGAGAAACCGAAGTTATCACGCAATTTTAGGCAAATTAGCTCATGGTGAACCGAGTCGAAGGCTTTAGAAAAATCTAGTAAGCAGAGCAATGTTAGATCTTTCATGTCAAAAGCAATTCTAATGTCGCACAGTGGGGGCACCTCCATACAAACGCGGCCAAAAATAGTAATAATTGAGCTAGAAACTTTAAACTCGGAACTTAAGCTTTCTTGATTGAAGATAGCAAACTGTGAAAATTTGAACAAAATCGGCCCACAAATACACCCCCCTCCCATATAACGGTATTTTTGAAATTTCAATATTTTGTTAACTATTATAGCTAAAATGCTCAATTTTAATAAGAGCACACATTTTTTAAATATAAATAATATACAGTAATCATTTTGGAAAAAGCGCAAAGTATTCCATGGTTTTCAAATTAAAAATATATGCACTTTTGAGCATTTTATAAGCATTCATCATAAAATTTTCCTTCAAAAAAATCACATTTAAAAAAATTTTTATACCACAAATGAATCTATACTTTTCTAAAGGACTTCAGTGTGCTGAATCTGAATCTGAAGTCAGAATTTTCAAATTGGTTCTAGTTTTTGAGATATTCATGTCCAATTAGGCAAAAAAACACGTTTTTGACTATATTCCCTGCTTAATATCTTGTATGTAATATTTTTTTTATTCAAAATCAAATACACCGTTAGAAAGCATAAACCATCCCCCTGAATATGGCGTTTTTCAGATATCTTTATTAGAATTGGAGAAATTGTTGTTTAAGTTTCATTAACTTGGCAAATTTTCCCCATACAAAATTATTAATACTTTTTGAAGCATACTTTTGGGGATTTTGTATGGGAAAAATGTATGAAAACTTAGAAAAACTCACTCCATAAAAAAGTTCATAAAACAAAAAAGCGCAAACGAATTTTTAAGATTTCTTCATCTGTTTATAAAGCACGTTCACTAGCACCAAATATTAAAAATTTGGAGAGGTCATATTTTGTATTTTTTTTTTATTTCATGTTGAAATTTTCCAATTTTTACACAATTTTTTTTTCTGTTCGAAAAGAAAAAGGCTGCAAAAAAATAATGATAACGCTGATAAAAAAAATTCTTTCATAATTTGAAAGTGTGAACCATTGCCTACAACACGGTGAACAAACTATTCGATTAGTCGCCTAAGAATAAGATTTTTCATAATGTCAAAGGTAGCCTAATTATTGCGTTTTGAAAAAGGCACTTTTAGTCAAATGGGAAAAAGATTATTTAAGCGAAAAGCGCAGGTGGATTTCAAGAATTAAAATGCAGTTTGATTAAAAATATATCATTTCAAAACATATGAAAAAATTGGGGAGGTCATATTTTTTATTTTTTTTATTTTTTTGTTTAAAGTTGAGCAAAATTTTTTTTTTACGACTTTTTTTGTCAATATTTGAAAGTTCATATAAATCTAAGAGTTACCGCTGGTTACAAAAGGCTTATTGTTTCTAAAAGGCCAAATCAATATATATGTAATGATGTATCACTCGATTACATACGTTAATAATTGAATGAGTTACAGCATTTTGTATAAGGTGTAATTGTTGAGAAATAAAAGGACCTATTTTTTGCTCAGTTTTTAACACCCTGTACGGCTAAACAAAACGAGACTCAAAAAATTTTATATAAGCTTTTTTTTTACAAATTGTTATATCTGTCAATCACTTTCAAAAAAATTTGATTTGCTAATACTTTAATTTCGATTTTATTTTTGGCCGCTATCACCCAGTGTGTGTCGTCTAATATTTTTATCATAGCTGTTGAACAGCTATGTTTGACTCTAAATTCAGATTGAAACTGAGACAATAAATTGTAAGCATTAACATGACGATAGATTTGCACAGACATTAGCGACTCAGCAACCTTCGATAAAGCAGGCAGAATACTGATAGGCCGGAAGTCAGAAGGACTGGCAGCAGATTTATTTTTGGCAACAGGAAGTACTGTGGCAACTTTCCACTCATCTGGGAAATAGGAGGTTGTAAAACTATGGTTAATTATGTGTGTAAGCGTGGGTAAGATAAGTGGCAATATTATTTTTATAAATTTTATTGGTATCCCATCTTCGCCAATTGCGTTGGATTGAATTTTATTTTATGTGTTCTGCATACTTTAAAAATCCCTATGTCCTTTTTTATCCTGGGACATATTGTCCCAATAAGGTTTTATACTGGGATAATATGTCCCAATATGATGCATGAACACAAAATGTTGAAAAGGACATTAATTTTTAGTTTGCAAATTTATTTAGAAAACGGTTTTTTTTTTTTGCCGATAATTTGCTGATTTATGATACGGAGAAAAGCAGTCAATATGTAAAAACTAAGCATTTACAATGAAAAGCATCAGAATTTCGAAAAATCTCTTTTTCCACCACCTCTTGGATTTTCGGTTGATATCATTTACGGCTGATCTTTGATCGGCCAGGTCTACACCGCCCTTTATAGGGTTGTAGTCCAAAATAGCCAAAAAAAAGTTTATTTTTGCCATGCTTTTGTTTTCTGTCTAAATGACTTGTTTGTGACAGTTGAAAACTACAAGGAACTTCCATTCCAGCTTATTTGGAATTGGCTTTGTCTACGTACTTGTCGGAACTCTAAATCCGGTGTTTCCTTTCGATTCCGCATATATGTTCCAACGGCCAGAAAAGAAGTGTCTTTCGTTAACGATATTGAAGTGAAAATCGTTCGAATGCAATAACTACTTCCTTATCAGGGGTAGTACTAGCTAATTTGGTAATAATCCTTTCTCCAAGTGTGCCAGAAAGACTTTGAGTTAGGGCCCTATTAGTTTTCTTCTCTCTATTGAGTTTTTATTCGCTGATTTGTGCATTGTGCAATGAAAATTCGCACAATTTTTGCAAAAAACTTTCGAAGAACATTGAACTCGGAAGAACTCCGGGGTAAAGTTATCAGAAATTGGGGTTCTTTTTCGAAAAGAATTTGAAATTTAGTTTCAAAATTTACGTCTTCCATAAGGTTGTTCCAGGTAGCAATGGGGTCTGTTTCATTTGCGTCATCTTCAGATGGCTCATCTTCCTCTTCCGAATTTTCGCATACTTCGTCTTCTTCTTCTTCGACGGATTCAGAAAAACATCGCTGTCACCTTCACCAGGTTCTCTTATATTTTCCTCTTCAGATGAAGCTGCTTCCAGAAGTAAAAAATCTTCATTATAGGAACTTTCGTGCTGGCTATATATTCTTCAACATATGTTAAAACAGTATTGGGACAAATAAATCCCATATAAAATACATATTGGGACAATTTATCCCAAGACATGAAAAATTATATAAAACTCGCCTTTTTTGGTATTTTTTATAGTTTTTTAGGTAGAATGTAGGCAGAAATTGGCAAAATCTATATACTATATTGCTTTAGACAACGCGGCTAACGGCAAAACCATATTTTTTACAGCTTTTGTCCTGCAAAATCGGCGAAATTTCCTAACATCTGCTAGAATACTTGCCAATTGCTGCCAAATGGCAAAGGATAAACACGCGATGGGGGATTTTTATCATAAACAAAACCCAAACCTTTCATTGTGACATTTCAGATAGAGGTTTTTATTAATAAAACAAAAAGATATTGATTTTGAATGCAGCTGGGATATATTGTCCCAGTAGGCGCGAAAGGGTTAAGCGCATTGACGTGTTGCATTTCAATTCAATTTCAATTTCAATTTATTTCATACACGTATTAATATAATAACATTTTATCTTCTTGAATACAAAGTAAAAGTGAAAGGATGCAATAAAATTAAAAGCAAAGAATTTAAATATTTATATGTAAAAAATTTTCAGTGTGCTGTTTCAAATAAATTTGCTGTTTAATTAAACTTAATAGTTCTTCGAATTTGAGTTTTCTTTCATTGTTTTATTCCAGCAAGTAGCAATTTTAATAGCTTTATTTTAGATGTATTGTGGTTTAATTTTAAGTTTAAAAAGAATTCACAATCATAAACGTGTTCATTTTATTAGTCATAGTCATAGTCATAGTCATAGTCATAGTCATAGTCATAGTCATAGTCATAGTCATAGTCATAGTCATAGTCATAGTCATAGTCATAGTCATAGTCATAGTCATAGTCATAGTCATAGTCATAGTCATAGTCATAGTCATAGTCATAGTCATAGTCATAGTCATAGTCATAGTCATAGTCATAGTCATAGTCATAGTCATAGTCATAGTCATAGTCATAGTCATAGTCATAGTCATAGTCATAGTCATAGTCATAGTCATAGTCATAGTCATAGTCATAGTCATAGTCATAGTCATAGTCATAGTCATAGTCATAGTCATAGTCATAGTCATAGTCATAGTCATAGTCATAGTCATAGTCATAGTCATAGTCATAGTCATAGTCATAGTCATAGTCATAGTCATACTCATAGTCATAGTCATACTCATAGTCATAATCATAGTCATAGTCATAGTCATAGTCATAGTCATAGTCATAGTCATAGTCATAGTCATAGTCATAGTCATAGTCATAGTCATAGTCATAGTCATAGTCATAGTCATAGTCATAGTCATAGTCATAGTCATAGTCATAGTCATAGTCATAGTCATAGTCATAGTCATAGTCATAGTCATAGTCATAGTCATAGTCATAGTCATAGTCATAGTCATAGTCATAGTCATAGTCATAGTCATAGTCATAGTCATAGTCATAGTCATAGTCATAGTCATAGTCATAGTCATAGTCATAGTCATAGTCATAGTCATAGTCATAGTCATAGTCATAGTCATAGTCATAGTCATAGTCATAGTCATAGTCATAGTCATAGTCATAGTCATAGTCATAGTCATAGTCATAGTCATAGTCATAGTCATAGTCATAGTCATAGTCATAGTCATAGACATAGTCATAGTCATAGTCATAGTCATAGTCATAGTCATAGTCATAGTCATAGTCATAGTCATAGTCATAGTCATAGTCATAGTCATAGTCATAGTCATAGTCATAGTCATAGTCATAGTCATAGTCATACTCATAGTCATAGTCATACTCATAGTCATAATCATAGTCATAGTCATAGTCATAGTCATAGTCATAGTCATAGTCATAGTCATAGTCATAGTCATAGTCATAGTCATAGTCATAGTCATAGTCATAGTCATATTCTTGGTCGTAGTCATAGTCATAGTCATAGTCATAGTCATAGTCATAGTCATAGTCATAGTCATAGTCATATTCTTGGTCGTAGTCATAGTCATAGTCATAGTCATAGTCATAGTCATAGTCATAGTCATAGTCATAGTCATAGTCATAGTCATAGTCATAGTCATAGTCATACTCATAGTCATAATCATAGTCATAGTCATAGTCATAGTCATAGTCATAGTCATAGTCATAGTCATAGTCATAGTCATAGTCATAGTCATAGTCATAGTCATAGTCATAGTCATAGTCATAGTCATAGTCATAGTCATAGTCATAGTCATAGTCATAGTCATAGTCATAGTCATAGTCATAGTCATAGTCATAGTCATAGTCATAGTCATAGTCATAGTCATAGTCATAGTCATAGTCATAGTCATAGTCATAGTCATAGTCATAGTCATAGTCATAGTCATAGTCATAGTCATAGTCATAGTCATAGTCATAGTCATAGTCATAGTCATAGTCATAGTCATAGTCATAGTCATAGTCATAGTCATAGTCATAGTCATAGTCATAGTCATAGACATAGTCATAGTCATAGTCATAGTCATAGTCATAGTCATAGTCATAGTCATAGTCATAGTCATAGTCATAGTCATAGTCATAGTCATAGTCATAGTCATAGTCATAGTCATAGTCATAGTCATAGTCATAATCATAGTCATAGTCATAGTCATAGTCATAGTCATAGTCATAGTCATAGTCATAGTCATAGTCATAGTCATAGTCATAGTCATAGTCATAGTCATAGTCATATTCTTGGTCGTAGTCATAGTCATAGTCATAGTCATAGTCATAGTCATAGTCATAGTCATAGTCATAGTCATAGTCATAGTCATAGTCATAGTCATAGTCATAGTCATAGTCATAGTCATAGTCATAGTCATAGTCATAGTCATAGTCATAGTCATAGTCATAGTCATAGTCATAGCCATAGTCATAGTCATAGTCATAGTCATAGTCATAGTCATAGTCATAGTCATAGTCATAGTCATATTCTTGGTCGTAGTCAGAGTTAGACTCAGAGTCATACTCCAAGTCGTATTCTAATCGTAGTCTCAAATATAGTCGTAGTTGTAGTCCTAGCCTTAGTCAGAGACTTCATCGTAGTCTTATTCATAATCGAAATCTTAGTCGTAGTCTTAATCTTAATTTCAAATATGATATCAATTGTAATATTATTCTTATTCCTAGAAATAATTTTAGTCATAATCTTAATAATAGTTGTAGTCATCGCCTTAGTTATAGTTTTAATTGTGTATGAGTAAGACCATAGTCGGTACCTTAGTTTTAGTCGTAAATTTAGTCTCAAACCTGGTATCAGATATAATAGTCTCAATCATAGTCATAGTCATTATTTAATTCCTGTTCTTAGTCGTAGTCTTAGGCACGTTCTCAATCATACTCTTAGCCATAGTCTTATTCATAGTCGCAATTTTGATGGTAGTCATAATCTCAGACAATGCTTTATTCATTACCACAATAAAAGTGATGCTCGTATACTTATTCCCATACATAATCTCAGTCTTATGCTATTCCTAATCTTAAGATAAATCTCAATCGACAGCTTTGAACCTATTACTTAAAAGAGGTGCAATAATTCCATGCAGAGCGCCAGCATCTGCAAATAATCCCAAATCGGATTATGGTTATTCCAAGAGTTCAAGCTTTATTTTGATTTACGTTAAAGAAAATTATTGAAATAAATTCCAAGTCATAGTCATTTCAAGCATAAGTATTCATCTCAAATGCAAATGCAAACAAGAAGATTGTCTTAGGGCGATTCACATTATGCAAATTTCAAAACCAACACTTTTCCGCAAGTGAAGGAAGGAAAACGTTACATAATATTATATTATATACATATTTATGCACATTAGCACGTCTACGCTATGTTTATTTACTTGTCCATGTACGTATGTATATATAACTGTACGTATGTATGTATGTAGGACATAATAGTTTGTGTATTCAACAGCAGCTGTCAATTGCACTAAATGCATTTGCAAAAGCAAACGCCTTTGAAATTTTTTGGTAAAACGAATCGCAAGGAGGATTTAGCGCCAGAGGAGTGATTCAGCAGCTGAGGGAATTAAATAAAGCTAGAGATAGTGAAATGTAAAATTCAGCGACGGGCCATGGTTATTTCATTAGTTGCAACATTTATTCGCGGAAGCATCAGTCAATGTGTCTGTGTGCCTTCACAGGCAAAACGTGAAAAAAGCCGCAGACAAATTTCTCCGTGGCACTAAATGCATATGCGAATTTCTCCTGTTTTATTTTTTGGTCACTAAATCATGCTATCAGTCAGGATTTGACTTTAAATTGCTGCTAAAATATGACAATAATTGCAAATGTCTCATTTAAATACATTTTGAGTAGGTGAAAATTTATAAATACGAGTATTATTTATGTAATTTATTCAAATACAAAAAATAACCATCTAAAAAACACAGCATAAAAACCACTAAATTTTATTTACTTAATTAAAGGGCAATTAAATATTTCACACCAATTTTACCAATTATTAACTTACTTTATATAAGTAGACATCCGCTATATCATATGTGGCTATTAGTCACGTTTCCGCAAACACTAATTGAATTTTATATTGAAACCAAAATTTTCAATTGATTAAGCCAACTTTTGGCAGCAATTTGGTTGCGCAGTATAATTAAATATATAAAACAAAATAAATAAAAAAAAAACTTTACCAACTGCCAGTCAATGCATTTACAATAATTACGAACGACAACAAAAAATATTTATTTATGAAATTGCATAAAATTGCGAATATGTACATCGTTAAGTCGTGACACACATGTGAAATGCAGCAAATGAGTTGGCGCCGAAAATATTAACTACAAATGTGGTCTTTTGTATAACTTGTAAAATTATGGTATGAATATAACGAGTTAATATAGGCAAAATTGCAAAAATAACAACAATAAATACCTTGATTGCAGTTTTGCATGAAATGGGCTGTAATGGCAGAGTTTGTTAACGAAAATCGTTATGTATTGGAGTGAGCATTACATACATGAAAATTGAAAAAAAGTAAGGAAAGTATAACAATGAAAGCCTCAACGGGAGAGAGAGGAGGAGATCCAGAAAAAGAAGCAATATATGAAGAATTAGATGAAGAAGAAGAAGAGGAAAAAGAAGAAGAAGAGAGATACGAAGAAGAAGAGAGATACGAAAAAGAAGTAGAAGAAGAAGAAGTAGAAGAAGAAGAAGAAGAAATAAAATCAAGAATACAACCTGTAAGTATATTAATGAGTGCCTCAGTAGAAGAAAGAGTACGAGAAGGATAAGATTTATGAGGAAACAGATGAAGAAGAAGAGGTAGAGGAAAAGAAGAAGAAGATGAAAAAAAGAACAAGAAGAAGAATAAGAAGACCGAGAACGAGATCAAGTACCAGAACAAGAACAAAAATAAGAACAAGAACAAGAACAATAACAAGAACAAGAACAAGAACAAGAACAAGAACAAGAACAAGATCAAGAACAAGAACAAGAACAAGAACAAGAACAAGAACAAAAATAAGAACAAGAACAAGAACAAGAACAAGAACAAGAACAAGAACAAGAACAAGAACAAGAACAAGAACAACAAGAACAAGAACAAGAACAACAAGAACAAGAACAAGAACAAGAACAAGAACAAGAACAAGAACAAGAACAAGAACAAGAAAAAGAACAAGAACAAGAACAAGAACAAGAACAAGAAATAGAACTAGAATTAGAACTAGACCTAGAACAATAACAAGAACATGAATGAAAATAAATAACAAAAGCAAGAAGAAAAGGAGGAAGGGCAGCAAGACGAGGAAATAGAAGAAGAAAGAGTGAAAACGAAAACAAATCTGCTAGTACTATAATGTTGAGTAAAAAAGGGGAAGAAAGAGAAGAATAAAAATTAAGACGAATAATACGGACAAGACAAAGAGAAACCATACTTAATATGAGTAAGAACAAGTAAATAAGCCTAAGTTCGAGTGGAATCGAACATTAGATACTCAGCTGTATGCTTTCATTGTTTGTTTGCGTTTGATGAAAACACGGTGTATTTTATATAAAGCGAGTGCTGCATAAAGTGGGCGTAGCCACGCCCATTTTTAACATTTTTATCAGTCATCCAACTAAGCATATGAATATTATTCTTTGTGCAAAATTTCACTCCTTTATGACTTCTAGTTACGAAGATGTCACGTTACAAATTTCCAAAGGGTGTTCCAGAAATATCTTTGTTAAAAAGTAGGCGTGGTCATAAACCGATTTGAATAAATTTTTGCGTGTCTATTAGCACAAGTTATAAAAGTGTATAAACCAAATTTCGTCTTAATGTCTCAATTATTTGTCGAGTTATGGGCTCCGAAATTTCGTATATTCCTTTGTCTAAGAAGAGGCGGTGCCACGCCCATTTTCCAAATTTTCCTATTTTTTGTTTCCGGTCTATTGTGGAACTCATGCCACAAAATTTGAATGAATTATCTTTATATTTGACAAAGATATCGCTTAAAATATTTTTATTAGGCCCCTTTATAGTTCCCATATATAAGAGTGGGCGTGGTCGTCAACCGATTTCGCTAAAATTTTGAGCGTGTATTACTACAAGTAATAAAAGTGTACACACCAAGTTTCGTCATTACATATAAATTATTTGTCGAGTTATAGGCTAAGAAATCTCGTATATTCCTGCTTCTAAAAAGAGGCGGTGCCACGCCCATTTTCCAAATTTTTTGTGCTTTTCCTTTTATATCCGCAGTTGGACTCCTGCCATATAATTTCAATGATATACCTTTATATTTGACAGAGATATCGCTTAAAATGTTTTTATTAGGTCACTTTATAATACCCATATATAAAAGTGGGCGTGGTCGTTAACCGATTTTGGCAATTTTTCGTCCAAACATTTGCCTAAGTAAGTATATCACGCCTACCAAATTTCATCGATATATCTTCAACGGTTTCTGAGTTATGACATATAAAACTTTCAATGTTTGGCCCTTAATAAGTGGGCGTGGCACCGCCCATTTTTCAAAATCTCACCAAATTTCTTCATAAGGGCCTGAGCTCCACACCTGGGTGAAATTTTATCACTCTAGCTCTATTAGTGACTGAGATACAAAATTTCCGATTTTTACTATATAGGGGAGGTGGGCGTGGTCATGGTCCGATTTCGCCCATTTTCAATACCATCCGTTCTCGCCTTGATACAAACTTGCATTCCAAATTTCATCAAAATATTTCAATTTTTGCGCGAGTTATCGTGCGTACAGACAGACAGACGGACAGACGGACAGACGGACGGACATGGCTCAATCGATTTCTTTTTTCACCCTGATCATTTTGATATATATAAGTCAATATCTATCTCGATTATTTTATGGTGTTACAATCCACCGTTATGTGATTAAAACTATAATACTCTGTGTACTAGTACAGCTGAGTATAATTACAAACACATTTACATATGTACATCATACCTGTTAAGTTACGATTACTAATCGTAATCATTAGTAATCGGATTACTTTGTATTTGATACTAAAATAATTGATTACATTACGAGTATCTTGGTCCCAACTAGATTATGTAATCATTACGATTACAAATAATCAAAAAATAATCATGATTACTCTAGATTACTGAAAAGAATCAAAAAGAATCAAAAATAATCAAAATAAAGAATTGATTCTTTCAGCGATTCTTTTTGATTATTTTTGATTCTTTTTGATTCTTTTTGATTCTTTTCAATCCAAAACCCCAAACAACCTTTCTCTTTTTGCTTTTTTTAATTTTTAATAAATTTTTTATTCAATTTTGTATAACAAATAAAGATATTCAAGACATAACACATAAGATGAATTTCATATCAAAGCCTGAAAAAAACGAACATTTTGAACCCGACCCCCTCAGAATTTGATGAAATTTTGCATAGAGGTTTGAGTTGTTAACGAAAGATTGGCAACAAGTTAACAACCGTTCTGGAATTCTAACACTACTCGCTTTAGCATTGTTGTTTTTCATACATTAGTAAAAGTTGTTTGGGGGTTTGGATTGAAAAGAATCAAAAAGAATCGTCGAAAAGAATCAATTCTTTATTTTGATTATTTTTGATTCTTTTTGATTCTTTTCAGTAATCTAAAGTAATCCTGATTATTTTTTGATTATTTGTAATCGTAATCATTACGTAATCCCAATATTTCATGCGTACAATTAAATAATCATTACGATTCTTTTTAGAAAATAATCTAACCGATTACTAATCGTAATCATAATTTAACAGCTATGATGTACATATAATACATATATCGTCGGTCTCCTGCCAGAGACACGAATGTGAAAATTTTTTTAAGCACGATGTCTGCTCTTTATCGGCTATATATTGATGTAATTACAATTTATATTTGTATAAATTCTTGTGTAAACATACATACATAATATGTACTTGTATGCACATAAGCATACATACCAATATTAATTGCTATTATATCAATATACACCCGATAAAGAGCAGACATCGCACTTAAAAAAATTTTCACATTCGTGTTTCTGGCAGGAGACCGACGATATCATATAATTGTAATGATTGTATGTAAATGACTCTTATTGAAAATGTTTTCGTTCAATAAATGAATGCGCATTCGAGTGCTTGCTGAATGCAAATCTTCAGCTGAGTACCTACGATGTTGCAATAAATGTAGGCTAATTGAAAATTTTACACATTTTAACACAAGCACACTTCCAATTATAATAATTTATTAAAGCATATATGTGGCATATTTAAGCTATGCAAAGCTGCAATGAAGCCTTACTTATATATGAATGCTTGTGCGCCACTCAATGGAAAATAGGAAATGAGTTAAAGTGCTGCATATTATAGTTTTTATACTCAGCTGTACTAGTACACAGAGTATTATAGTTTTAATCACATAACGGTGGATTGTAACAGAATGAAATAATCGAGATAGATATAGACTTATATATATCAAAATGATCAGGGTGAAAAGAGAAATCGATTGAGCCATGTCCGTCCGTCCGTCCGTCCGTCTGTCCGTCTGTCCGTCCGTCCGTCTGTAAACACTCTAACTCGCGCAAAAATTGAGATATTTTGATGAAATTTGAAATGCAAGTTGGTATCGACACTGGGACGGTTGGTATTGAAAATGGGCGAAATCGGACCATGACCACGCCCACTTTTGCTATATAGAAAAAATCGGAAATCTGGTATCTCAGCCACTAATATAGCTAGAGTGATGAAATTTTATCCACGTGTTGAGCTCAGGCCCCTAAGAAGAAATTTGATGGAATTTTGGAAAATGGGCGGTGCCACGCCCACTTATTAAGGAGCAAACATTGAAAGCTTTATGAGTCATAACTCAAAAACTGTTGAAGATATATCGATGAAATTTGGTATGCGTGATTTACTTACTTAAACAAATGTTTTGACGGAAAATTGCCAAAATCGGTTGACGGCCACGCCCACTTTTATATATGGGAACTATAAAGGGGCCTAATAAAAACATTTTAAGCGATATCTCTGTCAAATATAAAGATCTATCACTGAAATTTTGTGGCATGAGTCCAGCTATGTACATAAAACAAAAAGCACAAAAACTTAGGAAAATGGGCGGTGCCACGCCCACTTATTAAGGGGCAAATATTGAAAGTTTTATGAGTCATAACTCAGAAACCATTGAAGATATACCAATGAAATTTAGTACGCGTGATATATGTACTTAGGCAAATGTTTGGACGAAAAATTTCCAAAATCGGTTGACGACCACGCCCACTTTTATATATGGGTCTTATAAAGTGACCTAATAAAAACATTTTAAGCGATATCTCTGTCAAATATAAAGATATATCATTAAAATTTTATGGAAGGAGTCTAACTACGAACATAAGACAAAAACCGTAAAAATTTTGGAAAATGGGCGTGGCACCGCCTCTTTTTAGAAGCTGGAATATACGAGATTTCTGAGCCCATAACTCGACAAATAATTGATATATAATGACGAAACTTGGTGTGTACACTTTTATTACTTGTGGTAATACATGTTAAAAATGTTAGCGAAATCGGTTGACGACCACGCCCACTTTTAAATATGGGTATTATAAAGTGGCCTAATAAAAACATTTTAAGCGATATCTCTGTCAAATATAAAGATATATCATTGAAATTTTATAGCAGGAGTCCAACTGCGGACATAAAACGAAAACCACAAAAATTTTGGAAAATGGGCGTGGCACCGCCTCTTTTTAGAAACAGGAATATACGAGATTTCTTAGCCTATAACTCGACAAATAATTGAGATATTATGACGAAACTTGGTTTATACACTTTTATATCTTGTGTTAATAGACACGCAAAAATTTATTGAAATCGGTTTATGACCACGCCTACTTTTTAACAAAGATATTTCTGAAACACCCTTTGGAAATTTGTAACGTGACATCTTCGTAACTAGAAGTCATAAAGGAGTGAAATTTTGCACAAAGAATAATATTCATATGCTTAGTTGGATGACTGATAAAAATGTTGAAAATGGACGTGGCTACGCCCACTTTATGCAGCACTTGCTTTATAGAAAGTACCTACACCGTGTTTCCATCAAACGCAAACAAACAATGAAAGCATACAGCTGAGTATCTAATGTTCGATTCCACTCGAACTTAGGCTTCCTTACTTGTTTCTTTTGCTTTTTACTAAATGATGAATATTGCATTACTTTTCCGCTATTAACTTCTAATGCTCATGGCGCAACATTTTCACTGCTGTTATATTCAATAAAAAAAGGCACGTCGAGTAGGCGAAGTAAAAAAATAAGGATTAATGAATATTTTTCATCAGTTTTCAATTTTCACTTTTCTCCATTTCTTTGTCTTGCACTATTTCATAACTAAGTACACAAATATACATATATGTACGCTCATTTTACCTTGCGCTGAATACGTTACAAATACGGCACGCAACACGTCGTGAAAGATTAGGGGCATGCAACAAGCAAGAGAGCAGCAAAATGTGGCGCACGTACTGCAAGCAGCAAAATGCTATAATTTTATGCAAATGCACATACGCACACTTACTGTTTCTTTCTTTTCCTTTTTATTTGCAGTTCAATGAAGAATTTCTCTTTCCTTTTTTTTTTTTTTAATTCTAAATATTGATCACTGCTGCTGTTAGCGACGCCTGTCGATTTGTTTGCTGCTTTACATGCCATCTATTGAATACTGCAGCGCTGTATGCAAGCAAAATGATGAAACGTGTTTTGTTGTAGAGGCGAAAAGACTGCTTTTATGTATTTGTATGTGTTAGTATATAAATTTGTATGTATGTATGCATGTGCTTATGTTCCTTTGTACTTGTCTGAAATGTATTCTTTACAGAAGAATTGAAAAAAAATGGCTTGTAGTGAACAATACAGCATTTTTACGCAACACGGATTTACTGCAAACTTTTCTAGCAGATGTGATTGATGAAGAGGCTTGCTTGTCGATGAAATTGAAAATGCTGCCTTTTCAATACTCAAGTTTGCCTAAAAGTATTCTCTTACATTCTAATTAATAGGCTTTCGGAGCTCTCATGTTCACTGCTGCAACTCAGCTCTATAATAGCTTTTTGCGAACGTTGTAAATTCTTTAAACTATGCAGAAACAGCTGCAGCAGTCTTACCGCAAAAATATCCTTGGAAATATTAAAAAATAGCATTTGCATGTTTATCAAAGCCTTTTACCATGCAAAATCTACCATCAAATATAAGCGATGGCACAAAATCGTTTCCTTACAAGATTTTAACAGGAAAAACCGACTACAAGACCACACTATGTATTTTTTTTAATTTTAACAATACACGATAGTGATGTGTCTTCTAAGTCTGCTATCTTTACAAAAAAAGTAAAGAAAAAAGAACTTTCAAACTCTCAAATCAGCTAATCTTCAAGTATGAAGCATCTCAATTAAAATGGGGTGTGCTTGTATAGCAAACGAACCGCATTATATTCCATTCAATTTAACAACTCAAAGTAAAAATAAACTGGTAAATTCTTAAGTCTTACGTGTATCTTGCACATCCACTACATGCTTATTACTTGATAAATGATTATTAATGCTGCCTCATTTTCATTGTTCATAAGATTATTATGACAGCTGGCATCTTCTGCTCTCCATGCAACATCCATTTTCAATTAATCATCAAGCAATTTTAGCCACCACATAAAGAACTAACAATAAGTATGAAATGTGGAAAAGAAAGTAAACATTGTCTTCCACGAGCATTTCGTAGACGACATACATATAATAATAATATAATACACTGGCGCTATTATAACTCTGACGAGTTTTATGGCCGAGCTTCTCTCCCAATTCGAGGTGTGCTCCTTAACTTTTGTTTTTCCTACTAACTGGGTGGACCTACAGTTTTTATGCTGGCTCCGAACGGCGCATGCGTTTTTTATGAGAAGCTTTTTCATGGCAGAAATACGCTCGGAGGGTATGCCGCCCACTGCCGAGAGGTGACCGCTGTTCTTAAGAAACCCAATAATTGGATTTTTACTAATTAGAAAAATTTGTTGGTGTTTGCTCGGACTGGGGTTTGAACCCGAGACCTCTGTTGTAGCAGGCGAGCACTCTACCCACTGCGCCACAGCGGCCACAATATACGTATATATGTACATAAGAAATTTAAGATACTAACCAGACGTGTTAAATTCCCACTAAAATTAATAATGATTTTTTTTGGGTATTATTTAATTTTAATGATTATCTTAATAGTCTTATATCATGTTCAGACATAAAAATTAATTAAGTCAATTGGGGTTGATTGAACATCTTTAGATTTGGTGTTCAGACATATTTAATTTACTTGGCCCATTTAACAGGTCGGCTCAAGATACATACACACATACACGCCGTGAGCTGAATATCAAACTCTCGTGACCTAGATGTCAAAATTGCAAGGAGGTCGAAATAATTTGACATTCATCTCACAATTTTTACCAATCGTAAACACGAATGCATGTATAAAATAAGCAGAAATAAAAACAAATTTGGTAGGTGATGAAGAAGAACAAGAATGCAGCTGATCTGACGAACCAACCTGTTTAGTGGACACTGACGCTAATCACATTTCTCTTTTCATGACATTTCATTTTACTTATGAAACAAGCCTTTTAACAGGGTTGCATGCAGAATTGTTCTTCATTAACAACTCATTAATTTCTAATGAAGCATTAACTTGGTCAATTTTTGTATGGTAAATTGAGAATCATTGGGCTTGAAAATTGAATGAAGGCTCTTAATGTTCAATTAAGGTTGTGTTTGAACATAACATTACATTAACCTCGCAATCAATAGTCAACTAAATTTAAACGTTATAAAAATTTATAAATATTGACAGTAATTAAAAAAAAAAATAACCAAAAAACAAAATATGTATATTAATTTTTTACAGTAAAATTTTTCCTTAAAAAATGATCAATAAAAAGCTCACAAATTAAGTATCATAACCAAAAAAATTATTTTTAATCGCGCTATTATTTTTAATTACACGATTTTTTCCTTTTATGAGATTATTTTTGTAATTATTTTTTTCTGTGCGAAAGAACTGTAAAAAAATTAAATAATTAACAGATAAATTAATTAATCATGTAATTAAAAAATCAAAAATAATTGAAAATAGTCAGATTATTGCATTAGTCATAAAATTAAAAATATCAGAAGTAATTGAAAATAATCAAATAAGTGTATTAATCATACAATTAAAAAATCAAAAATAATTGAAAATAATCAGATCATTGCATTAGCCATTGAATTAAAGAAAATCAAAAATAATTGAAAGTAATCAAATAATTGCATTATTCATACAATTAAAAAACCCAAACTAATTGAAAATAATCAGATTATTGCATTAGTATTACAATTAAAAACATCAGAAGTAATTGAAAATAATCAAACAATTACATTAATCATATAATTAAAAAATCGAAAATAATCAAAAAATCGAAAAATTAAAAGAAAATATAAAATCCAAATAATCATGCATTTAAAATTAGTTAATCGATTAATTAATGCAATTTTTTTAATTTAATTAACCTTTAAGCATTAACCCGAATAACCCATATGGCAACGCACTGAGAGGTCCTTTTGAAAGTCTGTAAAAACTGAACGAATTAAGGTAAAAGGGTGTGCGATAACCGTTATGACACAGAAATATCGGCGCTAACACTTGTTTCACAGAACATAAAATTTGAGTGAAAGATTTCATAGTTATTACATTGTGAAGTTGAGTGAAGCAAAATAAGCGAAAAAAATGACAAAAAATCAGCAGACGTAATAAGTAAGTGACTATAATGCCGGAATCGCAATTTGGCGTTCGGTCGGTCGCGCTTTTGACAAGTGAGTAGAAATGTATGGAAATATATGGAGCAAATCGCATTGTGACCTCAAGCGTTTGATCGTAAAATTTTTGTAATATCGTATGTTTATTGCAACCCTGTATAACGCCTGAGTTGAACATTTCTCTACTAGGTAGGGCGTTTGACATAAAATAAATTCGAATTGATTTCTTTCGATGAAAAATTAGAAATTTATGAAAAAATTCAAGAAAATATGTTAGTGGCAGTGAACATGTTTGCAATCCAATATCTAATATCGAATGTCAGTGTGAAGCGGCTTTGAGGTACGATCAACGCGCGACCGACCTAACGCCAAATTGCGATTCGGGCATAATTTATTTAAAAAAAAGCAAAAACACTATCGAGTTTCATTGTTTGAAAAGGTTTTTAGTCAGAATTCATGGAAAGAAAAAAAGTAGTTTAAAAAATTTAGTTCGAGATGGTTTTTTTTTGCTGTTTTTTGCTCATGTTGCCATATGGCAACGCCAGGGTCGATAGGGTACAGGTTTTTTTTCTGGCAGATTTGTAAAATTTTCCGGCCATTTGCCGTTGTTTATGGTATTATATATGGTTTTTTACTGAAATCAATTGATTATCTCGTATATAAATCTATCGCTGAAGGATATCTTAGACTATCTAGAAGACTTTGGTTCGGAGATCAACAGGTAGTTAGTATATTCATAGAACTACCGCGCAAGCAGCGTTGAAGATAATGCAAGCTATGATGATTACGGGGCATACCTGACAATTTATTTGCTGGACAATTTCGAGCAAAATTCAATTTGCCAGTGGCGATCGTGTAGATAGATTTGAAGGCGCGATTGAAACCTTGGATCTCGATGTTATTCAAGTAAAAAGTGCCAAACGCAAATGCAGTGGCAGTCTGGAAACCACAATGTGCTATAATTGAATCGTTGCGAATATTGATAAAAAACGATGTGCCGGCGATGAATGCAGTTCAATAGTTCGAACGCAGTGCAACAAACACAACGTTGGGAACTATTTGAAGCATTTCAAGACATACTATATCGCTAGCTTAGAGTGCAAATTGTGTAAGTCCTTTTTTTCAAACTTTGTAGGAGAGACAAAAAACAAAAAATAAAAAAATTTCAAAATGAAAAAAAATTTTCTGTTCATATAAAAATTTTGGACTTACACAATTTTCTTTGCTTTTTGGACTTACACAATTTGCGTATCACTGAATAACAACGAGTAGAAATATGACAAGTATCACAGACTTATTTAGCGTGGTGCGTATTTGATTTTTCTAGCTTTCTACACTTAAAAACACTTTTTCATAAAAATGGACTTACACAGTTTGCACTCTAAGCTAGCGATATATTACATTAGTATTTTATTTATGAAAAATCACTAAAAATAAAATTTTCATCATTGTAAAAGTCTTTCAGTTCTTAATTTTGGTCAAAACCGCTCAAAAAATATGAATTTTCAATAAATTTTCCTAGAAAAAAAACCTGTACCCTACCAGCGCTGGCGTTTCCATATGGCAACAGGACATATCTCAGGATCCAGGACACTTACCGATGTCAATTTTGTATGCATCTTATTCATGGTCCTAATGATCAATCCTAAACATTTCAGCACAATATCTTTGCAAACAAGCTTCAGGGTTATTCGGGTTAAAGATGTGAAAGTATTCGTACTTATTCATGAAAGGGTAATAACTTCAAAACATGCTTTATTTAATAATTATGAAAATTTGTAATCATTAAAAAACATCTCTGATACTAACTAGGTCAGCTCTTAGATATCCTTTCATAAGAAATTGATTAGAACGATAACTTATATTTTTTTAAACTCACTGCTGGGTATAAAAAAAATTTGAATCCGCTTTCAAACACTTTTATAATCAGAAGAGCAGAGCATAAGAGAGCTGCAAAAATTTACAATCATCCTTTTCCAATATGATTGTAATAAAAATTTGCTGCAATCTTTTGATTGCAAAAAAACCACAACCAACAAGAATTTTCTATTTCAAGCGTATTGAACGCAATAAAATTTGTAACAAAAGTTTGATTGTAAGAAACTGCAATCAACAATAATTTCCATCTACTGCATTAAAATTGATAAAAATTATATACGCTGCAAGTTGATTGAAGTTTTGAAATTTTTTAAATTATCGTAATTGTAACATATACAAACACAAAATTTACAATCAATATGAATTACAATCACAACTGATTGTACTTTATCTAATTCCAACGCAATTTCATTCTTAACAGCACTCGCACGCCGCCATATCAAATGTCAGCTACATCAACTAACATAATCGCCGTGAACTAAACAATTATTTAACCAAAATTGCTAAAGTTGAAATTGTTTTCATTTAATTTTTCATGTCTCCGTTTATTTAACTTTTCGAATTGATTTAGTTATTTGTCACAGTTTAGGTAAAACAAATACATATATTCACCTTTACCGCTGTATATATGCAAATTACTCTTTTTATCAAACTTTGCTGAAATTCTGTCTGCTTTGTTATTTGTTTAAGCAAAATACGGTAGGGAAAGAGAGTGGAAAAGTTTTCGCACACACAAGTTTCATTCAATGTTAGCGCGAATATGTTGGTATATATTAAGCTGGATGTGTTATCTACTTGTTGTATATTTTAACTTGTGGTTTGATGATGAAATGTTTACCCAGTCAACATAAATGTGTTGCGTTTCAATATGCTGAAGTTTTTGGGCTTTCAAATTGGGAAGTAATGAAGCAAATCAAACTTCCTTCCAGTCTGCTTAAAAATATGTCTTAGAAAAACTGAAGAAATGCTTTTCCTTGCACACTTTTTACGAAAAAGTTTAGTTTTTGAAACAAGCTATATTTACCTTCAAACTTTCGTCCTTATAAGGACTCACTTTGCTGTAAATTTCTGGCTGACTGGGTTATATTGTCATACACAGCAGCGAAGCACCCTGATACATATTTATGTATTCATGCTGCAATGTATTCACTTCTGTATACAAGTCCATATACATACGTATGTATGTATTTGCATAACTGTGACACAAACATTAAACATTCATACACATAACAGTTTATTTATTTAAGCAAATTGAGTTTTCATAGACATGACATATGCGACGCAATAAAATATGCAGCCAAAACAGCAAAGGCAAACACGGGAAGCAGGCAAAGTGAGATCAAATGTAAGTAATTTGATATTTGGTTTTATGAGTTCATGAATGAACGCATTAAACTTGAGTTAAGTGAGATCTACAAATCAACAAGAATAAGGCTTCAAGCAAAGACATACATATGTACAAATTTATGGCTGACACTTTTGCAAAGTTTACATTTAAGATGTTTTGAGATTTTTGCGTATAAACGTAAAATTAGGTTTGTAGGAACACATTTACTCATTGCGTATACGCAGTGGTGCACGCAAAGCAGTAATGAGAAAGAGAAAGATGAAGGGCTGCTACTCCAAACACTTGCCACATATGTATTTTATTTATGTGATAGTGCTAATAGGAAGTATTAAATGCTTATCAGCCACATAAACAACAAATGGCTTTCGCGTTCTCTCTATCTCTGGAAAAATAAAAAAAATAAAAATATGTATGTAGATATCATGCTCCTTGAACCGTAAAAGTTAAAGCAATTTAATTCTAGCATGTGCATAAAGTGTGCTTATAATATTTATTATAAGTATCTACTATAAAAAAAAAAGCATCAAGCATCATAAATTTTCTACATCAATAAATATTATTATAACTATGCATGCTTGGCTTGGCTTGGCATGACTGCCGGAGGAGCATGAGTAAGTAGCAATGTTAGCTTAACGCATGTGCTGGCTTAAACAAAAAAACCAAGGACAATGCAAATGCAGCATAAAATAAGTTAGTTTTGTGCAAATTGCATGCATTAATTTCAACTCTTTACGTACATGAATGTGCAAAGTGTGTAGTTGTAGATATACTGACATAAGCAAAGCATTTGCATCTGTTCTTTATGTTAGCGGAAAACTTTTCAAATAACTAGTTACTAGTATAATTTAGTTGTGATAAGAAATTTGTGCATAGAAAAGCTTGTAAACTTTTTTTTTATTTTTTATGATGAGCGATGGCTCATATCCCACGGGAAAGAGATCCGAGTAGTCATTCATTCTACAAGTTGGTGTCAATCATCAATCGCCCATAAATCATAAATCATTAATCATAAATCAGAAATCAAAATTCATAAATCATAAATCATAAATCATAAATCATAAATCATAAATCATAAATCATAAATCATAAATCATAAATCAAAAATCATAAATCATAAATCATAAATCATAAATCATAAATCATAAATCATAAATCATAAATCATAAATCATAAATCAGAAATCAGAAATCAGAAACCATAAATCATAAATCATAAATCATAAATCATGAATCATAAATCATAAATCATAAATCATAAATGATAAATCATAAATCATAAATCATAAATCATAAATCATGAATCATAAATCATAAATCATAAATCCTAAATCATAAATCATAAATCATAAATCATAAATCATAAATCATAAATCATAAAGCATAAATCATAAATCATAAATCATGTATTATAGATTCTAAATCATAAACCGTAAATCATAAATCATAAATCGTAAATGGTAAATCATAAATCATATATTATAAATCCTAAATCATAAACTATAAATCACAGGTCATAAATCATAAATCGTAAATCGTAAATCATAAATCGTAAATCGTAAATCATAAATCATAAATCATAAATCATAAACCATAAATCATAAATCATAAATCATAAATCAGAAATTATAAAACATAAATCATAAATCTTAAGTCATAAATCCTAAATCAGAAATCATAAATCATAAATCATAAATAATAAATCATAAATCATAAATCATAAATCATAAGTCATAAATCATAAATCATAAATCATAATACATAAATCATAAATCATAAATCATAAATCCTAAATCATAAATCATAAATCATACATCAGAAATCATAAATCATAAGTCATAAACCATAAACCATAAATCATAAATCATAAATCACAAATCATAAATCGTATATCAGAAATCATGAAACATAAATTATAAGTCATAAATCCTAAATCATGAATCATAAGCCAAAAATGCATCAGTCAGTTAATCAGTCAGCCATAATCATCAATCGCCAGTCAATACCTCTCAATCTTCTTCCTCTTTCCCTTCCCTTTCCTCTTAATTTTCCACTTCTTCTTCCCATTTCATTTCCTCTTCCTCTTCTTCTTCTTATTCCTATTCCACTTCATCTAATTTAAACTACTTTCATTATACTCTCATGATTTTTCTTCTTCAATTCTCTTTTTCTTAATTTCTTTCTTCGCTTTAACTTTTATCTTTACAACTTCTGAGTTTTTTATCTTCTTCATTTTCTTCTTGTTATATAGATATTCATAATATTTTATGGAACTTTTTCCCTTTTTCGCCTTTTTCTTTCTCTTCTTTATTTTTCCTTTCCACCTCTTCTAAATTCATCAACTTTTAAAATTTCCGCTTTGGAATTTTTTTCCATTTTCGTGTACTTGTAGGTAATGATTTTGGTGCAAAAAAAACTTTTAGCAGATTTCCCGAAAAACGTGAACTTAATAATTTCAATGATGAAATTAAACAAACAGAAAAAAGTTCAACTCTCAAACACACACACACACCAAAATTCTTAATCACACTTAACACTCCTGAGATTTTAACCATACTTCAAACAACGTTCCGCCGACCAGAACAACAACAAGCGCTCCAGCTAGCTGACTGTCCAAAACTGTTCAACTCGACACAACACAACTCAACTCAACGTCTGTCTCTCTGTCATCATCTATCACAATAGTTGCTGCAACGCCAACCATTTCAGCCATTTCACAGCTGCCAAACTTCAAATTATAATTAAAACGCTTGCAGCTGTGAAAGAAAAACAACAATAGCAACAACAAGAAAGCGAAACAGAATTGAGTTATGAGAAAAATCAGTTTACATTACACTGCACACAACAGCACTGCACTGCAATGAAAAGTGTGATGTTGGCCACAAATGAAAAATAATATATACGAAAATACCGCAGCGGAGAACGTCATTTTCCGGTTACTCAGACGCCCGGGTGTCCCAACACATTGCGCTGGGGAATAGAGAGCGGGCGGGCGGGCGAAGGCAGAGTAGATGGGAATGATTGAAAAGGAAAATTATAAAACAAAATTTTGTGCTTTCTCATGAATTGCGCATTTCAACTGGAGGGTCGTTAATTTGCTGGTCGCTCTGCTAGTCGCATTGTTTTGCATTGTTCAACAGTGAATAAACGTTATGAAATTTTAGTTGCAACAAGAGCGCAGTCAGTCAGTCAGCAATGGACAGTTGTTAGTTGTGCTCTGGTATGATTCTTTTGATATTAAATATTGCTTGGGGTCTTTTGGAACAACTACATATACATACATATATGTATGTATATTAGGGTGGGCCATTTGTATGGAGGGAAATTAATCGATAACGCGCGATCGAAATTCGGATTCCTCTCACTTTTCTGAGTAGAAAACTCCTCCACGACATTTTTCTAAAATTAATTTTGATGTTCCGGAATTTGGTTTTTATTAACCAAGACGAATTTTTGAAAATAAAAATTGGGCAAATATCGACAAAAAAATATCCAGGCCAATATGCACATCGAATTGAAGCAGAATTTTATGCTGAATCCAGATATGAAATCGAAACTAAAATCGGATGATCCGTTTTCGCGATATAGCCTGATTTCTGGTTATGGAGGCTGAATGCCGAAAATCGCATCTTTTCGCGATTATCTCTTGCTGTGTACAATATATCTTAAATTTTTTTGCAAATTTCTTAAAGATAGGTCAATACAATATATGAGCAATATTTTAAAATATTAATTTATCTTCCTGTATAGGAAAACTAGAATGCACTCTTTTTTCCTTGGCCCAAAAGCGCGGTATGGGTTCTCTATGTTATAGTCATCCGATACCGATGATTTTCGCCGACAGCGCTTTGTGTACAATAAATGCTCTAAATACAAAATTTCAGAATTTTAGCTGCAAAAATTGGGGAGTTATAACCCAAAACGTAGACGTATGCCGTTTGCGACTTGTTTTTTTACTTTAGTCAACTCTAAAAAAAACTCAAGGTTACTCATACGCCATAGCGTACTATTGGAAGCAAAAAACAAATTTCAGAAGCATAAGTCTACGCTTTAGGGAATAACTCTTCAATATTTGCAGCTAAAATTCTGAAATTTTGTATTTAGAGCATCTATTGTACACAAAGCGCTGTCGGCGAAAATCATCGGTATCAAATGACTATAACATGGAGAACCCATACCGCGCTTTTGGGCCAAGGAAAAAAGAGTGCATTCTAGTTTTCCTATACCGGAAGATAAATTAATATTTTAAAGTACTGTTCATATATTGTATTGACTTATCTGTAAAAAGTTTGCAAAAAAAATTAAGATGTATTGTACACAACAACAGATAATCGCGAAAATATGCGATTTTGGGCATTCAGCCTCCATAACCGGAAATCACGATATACCTCGAAAACGGATCATCCGATTTCAGTTTCGATTTCACATCTGGATTCAACATAAAATTCTGCTTCAAATCGATGTGCATATTGGCCTGAATATTTTTTTTGTCGATTTTTGCCAAATTTTTATTTTCAAAAATTCGTCTTGGTTCATAAAAACCAAATTCCGTAACATCAAAATTAATTTTAGACAAATGTCGTGGAAGTGTTTTCTACTCAGAAAAATGAGAGGAATCCAAATTTCGATCGCGCGATATAGGTTAGTAAATCGCCCCACCCTAATGTATATACTACATGCATTTGCATGTACTTATGTATGTATTAAGGTATGTATGTAGATATTTTAAATGTGCTTTTTCGATGATTTGCAACATTTTAGTAAATTTTATTGCTTTGTTAATTTTTGTATTAGTTTGAAAAATTTTGCAAAGAAATTGTTCAAGTTCCAAAACTGATTAAGCTGTTCCACCCCAAATAAAAATAATTTTTTATTTATTTTTAACTGTCATTTCTTCCCTTTCTTAACACACCAGAGACTAACAACGCCAATCCATTTTTCACTTGCATGAACGAATGCGTTGCAACACGATACGCAGATGCAAACTCACTTAAAGGACCTTTCAGAGCATTGCACAATAATCGATTTGCGCACTAACAAAACTTCAGCAGCTACTTAACCTGAACCAACCTCGCTGGCTCACCGCAACTCAAATCTAGTACGTCCTTCTCACGCACAAAAACACTCTTTAACCGGCTATTGCTTTTAATACCGAAATTGTACCGCAAATACTTTTTGGCAAACTTGAGAAGCGAAGCATTTAAGCGTAGCAGAAAGCACGACGAAAGTGACAAGCAACAACGTAGTAAACCGCAAAGCAAAACGATGAAGGAAGAAGGTGGGGCGTGAGCGCCAAATAAACCACCGAAGTATTAAGATACATTGAAGAGGCATTCAACTGTAAGATATCGAAATTAGTTGAGGGTGAATTAAGTTGACTTGATTAATAACAGAATGCGGAATGTGGAATGCGCGGTGTGCGGCTGGTGGCTGTTTCGTTGGTGGCGAGTTGCAGGAAAACGGACAATGAAGCAGTGATGGTAGATACTTTTTTAGAAATTCCCTACAGAGCAAGAAAAAAATCCCTACTTTTCCCTACGCTTGTTTAAAATTTTCCCTACGTAATTCCCTACACTTTTTTTTAGTTATTTACATGCTAGAACAATGAAAAAACCGCACGTCTTTTCTTTTACTAAATAATGTAAATCGGCTGTTCTACTGCATACTGCATACACACTGGCTCTCAAAGAAATCAAAAAAAATTGCAATAAAATACTGATGATTTACTGTTTTGAACAATTATTATAATAAAAAAAATATATGTATTAATGCGTTGTATGTAACATATATATCGCTTATGCAATAGGGATTTAACTCGAAATTTCCGATTTCTGAGGTTTTGCCATATATTTCAATAACTGAGTCATGCCTTTGAGTCTAGTCTTATAAAATACTCAAAACGATAAAAATTGCGGAAATAAAAGTGATTTTGTAGTTAGCCGTAGAAGGAAACTCTTTGAAATTATAAAGGTTTGCGTTTTCCCAAAAAAAAATTGTTTTTGAGTTAAATCCCTATTGAATAAAACGTGCGATATATAGGTAGGTATCCGAGGAATGGGAGCGCATCGCTCGCTCACTTCGTACCGCCGCTGAGGAAACTATTGGATACCAGCGAGCCCGCAGAAAAAACACCTGGTACGATAAGGAATGCCACGACGCCTCGGAAAGAAAGAACGCCGCCTACAGGGCTACATTGCGTGCGGGCGCAACACGAAGCGTATGGGAGCACTATCGGACGGCTAAGAGGGAGGAGAGCCAACTTTTTAGAATGAAGAAAAGGGAGGCCGAAAGGCGCGAGTGTGAAGAGCTTGAGATGCTCGCGGGTAGGAATGATGTTCGAAAATTTTATCAATAAGTAAGGCGGATGACTGAAGGTTTCAAGATCGGGACAAATTCCTGCCGGAATGATAACGGCGATCTGGTAACTGATGTCCAGAGTGTACTTAAGTTGTGGAGGGATCACTTCTCCTCCCTGCTAGATAACGGCGACAGTGAAATTGTGGAAGGAGAAGATGTTCGACCCGAATCCCCAATAGCAGATGATGGTAGGAATGTTCCACCACCCGATCATGACGAAGTGTTTAATGAGGATACAAAAATAGATTTACATACCTAAACGCACAGACTCGCACGCACGCACGTATGCACGTCGCCCGAACGCACGAATGCACGAACACATCACACGAACACGAAGTACGTGACCAAACGATGGAAGTCAGTTACTATAAGTACTATCGAACTTACACAAAATAACTCAGAACGAAAAAAGACACTGAAGATGGCGCATATTAGCCGAAACCGGTTTGTCTACAAACCAAACTTGACAAGGGATGACGGAGGATCGTTCCACAATACATCATATTCCTACCCTGTCGGAAAAACAAGCAACCAAAAAGTATTGAAAAGTAAAGTCCTCTCTCGACGAAACAAAATCACACTCTACAGGACACTCGTCGTTCCAGTCCTCATGTACGGCCCAGAAGCATGAACTATATCAAAAGAAGATGAGATGGCGCTTGGAGTATTCGAGAGGAAAGTTCTTCGGAGGATTTATGGACCATTGCGCGTTGCCGAGGTCGAGTATCGATGGAGATTTAACAATGAGCTGTACGCAGACATCGATATTGTTCAGCGAATAAAGATTCAGCGGCTCCGCTGGGCAGGTCATGTCGTGAGAATGGACGAAGATGCTCCGGCCAATAAAGTATTTCTGTCGAAACCCGCTGAACGCAGAAGAAGGGGGAGACCTCCACTGCGTTGGGAAGATCAGGTGGACAGTGATGCTGGCTCCCCAGTTATTCCCAAATGGCGCCACGCGGCTTTAGCCCATATGACACTACGTTTTTTTCTGGTATTCTACAAGGTTTATTGTGTGAAGGAGATGGTCAAATACACTTTTGCGTTGGTGTAAGCGAGCAAGCTATATTGAAAAAACCAAACGAAATACCAACAAAATACCATCAAGTTGGTCGTAAAGCCCTATACGCAGCTCCCAAGAAAACTAAAAACTCTATGTAATTTGACGTACAAGAGATGCTCAAGAAAAATTTCTTTCGTCATATTTTCTACTACTATTTTTTAAGATTTTTTAGAAAAAGTGCACAACTGAACACTGGTTCTGCCAAGAAATAATGAATTTTCTATTACTTCTTCAAGAAAATTTGACAGAAGATGTAAATAAACTCAAATGTGACATTTCGTTTGAAAATATAATTACTTTCCTACTACCATTTCAACGCTCAAGAAATAATGCAAATTTTTTCTTGAGCGTTTTCTTGAGAGCTGCTGAGAGACCTTAAGGGGAAAAAAATTCGGAGCTAAGAGCGTAGCCAGAAAAAAAAATCTTTTGCTCCGATCCCCTGATTAAAAGTATCGTGTTATTAGATAGTTCACTATACGGTATTCCCTCTCCAATTACGTCATTGAAGGGTTCGCGATTTAACTCGTCTACGCAACATTTTCATTATTCAGATCAACAGTCAGTGTTGAAGTGAAAAAAAGTTTAATTGAAATTTTGATTTGACTTTGCCAAAAAATCCCTACATTTAGCTATTTTATAAAAATCTGTCCTTCTTTCCCTACGGTCACTTTTTTCCGACTAAAATCCCTACATGTAGGGAATTTTCCCTACGTATCACATCACTGCAATGAAGTGTTTTGCGGTTGACTTTGTTGCTTGCAAATTACAAAGTGGATTCGGAAGGTAATTAAGTGCAAGCGGGGATATTTGAGAAAATGAAAATACCTGCTCATGTTATGGAGAAATACTTAAACGGCTTTCTGTTTATAATGAAAGCTTTCTCATGTATGTGCCATTCATTCTCTCTTTGCTTTAAAGAACATAATACAGAAATGAAAAATAAAAGTGGTTTATAAAGCCTCCTCAGTATTTATTTTCATTCAGCAGTAAAAAATATACAAATCTATCGAAATAGAAAGCTACAATGCCTCTGATGAACATTTTGTATTACTATGAACATAATTTTTTTTAACAACAAATAAAACAAGAAATAAAGCAACATTGAATATAAGCAAATAAATCCTTTAATCCATTCCCCCACCATTTAAGTGTGTTGTAATTGAGACATTTTCAAAAAAAAAAAATCTTTAATTGCCTGCTCCAAGTCACTATCGCCTTACTAAATATCGCCCGTTAAGCGATTTGTGTGAAGCCAAACCAATGCAAGGATTATGTGGACGGAAAAGGAATTTGAGTAAGTGTAAGTGGTTTAGCATTTAATTTAGCGCAAAAAAATTAACTTTTATGTATGAAAGGAGAAGATATTGAAGTTTAAGAGTGGTAAGTGGTAAGCCAAAAAGGAATATTTGGTAGTGAGGAAGCCCAAAGTTTGCATGTAATCCAATATCAGACAATCAACTATATGCTTTTAAAGCAAGCAAATACACTCTCTCACCGAAGATTGCGCCGCCAATGTCTTAAATTGATATTTTTTTGATTTAGTTGTTTTTTTTTTTAAGTCAGTGAGAGTCTTCTTTAAATAATGAGCCCATGTCGAGCGTCCGGGACTATCAGTATGGGATTTATTAAACTATTAAAACGCCATATAAACATTTTTATGCAAATTATACACCTAGGAAATTTTACCCTAGTATCTAAGAATAACTGTAATACTGCTCATAAAATGAATTTAGTATTTTAGTCAGTTCTTAGACTCAAAATATTATTAATACAACAATTAAAATTGAAAGAGCTGAGCTAAATTTTTATAACTCAACTCTAGTGGCAATTATTATTAAAGAATTCATAAAAGCTTCTCGTTTATATAGTCAAAGTAATATAACGAAATTTATTCATTTGCATTCCAGTTGAATGTTTACGGCGTAAAGTTTACGCGAAAACTTAAATATCTTCAAATTAAATCCGTTCAGCTGTTAAGTGTAAGTTTATGTGTGTATTTTTTCAGTGATTTAAATGCACTGTAGAACCGTTAAATATTCATATATATTGTTAACAAAGTTAATGAAATCATTAAATGTTGTTGCATGTTGGTTGCGTCACGCATGCAATAAAATAATTTTACAGCCAAATCAGATTCAAAACCGTTAATATTTAACTGCGGTAATGTTATAGTCTTTTTTTTTTTACTATGAATACGGTATATACATACATATGTAATCATGTAAAAGAAAAAAATGGCTCAAAAACTATAATCGTGCTTTTAAAGGGTTAAAAAATTTAAGAAAAAAAATCGTGAAAATGCTTCAATAATATTAATTTCGATTAAGCACAGAACTTAATTCTGTGCTTTGCTTATAAATAGGGAAGCTAAAAATATGCAAATGCATATTGCATATGCAAATGCATATTTAGACCTAAAATGCATATTTACAGTCAAAATGCATATCGTGCTTATTTTGGCATATTTTGGCACTTAATCGAGCAATATCGAAAAATATTATGCTGGCAACATCTTATCTGTGGTTGATTTAGATAGTTGCGTATACATACAAACAAGGCTATTTAATTATTGATCTGGGCCGCGGAGCGCAGCATTTTCCTCTACAAACACCATCACTACAAACACTAAGTTCTTGTATGCTGATCAGAGCCTCGAAGCAAACCCAGAGTAAAAAAAACTTCTCTCCGATGCCCTGTTATTGATAGAAAACAGCTGTAGTGTGAAAATTTGAAGGGAACAATAATATGCAATATGTATCCACATACATAGGCATACGCTACACCGTAAATATGAATCGCGATGGTCTGATCAATCGCAGACTAGTGCTACACGTTCAATATGAATATTGTGATATTTTTCTCCCTCTGAGGTTTAAAATATTTTACTTCCGACCTTTTCACACTTTCACTTTCAATTCGTTTATTGCCAATATTTCGTTCCAGATCACGGATTTAAAAATTTCTAAATATACACGCATTTTGATGGGTTGCAAAATTTTCATGCTACACAGTCTTGTCAATATTGTGATCCGGATCGCGGATTTCAAAATTTCTGAATATTTTGCGATACAGAATCGCGATCCATCAATACTCGATGCTACACGGTCAATATTAATCGTTTTCCCATACAAGAGCATTTTCTCCCGCCAAAAATTCACACTGGAAAATATAGTAAAACATATAATAGTTCAATGCAACCCTGCGCAATATTAATGGAATGGTTTCGTTTGCTTTGTAAAAAGATCTCATGTATTTACGTAAATACAAATCTAAAATTAATTTAAAGTATTTTATAGTATTTAAAAACAATTTTTTTAAATGGGGAAAATGAGAATTGTACGTTTCAGTTCTTATATTATTATTATTTTGCAAAATTCGTTAAATAAAAATGTAAGCTTGAAATGAAATACATACATTTTTTGAGCATATTTCAGGTATTTTTTAGGCATATATGCTTATTATGAGATTTTTTCGTGCATATTTACGAGCATATTTCAGTTATTTTTCGGGCATACTAGCATGCTTATTTTTAAATTTTTCGTGCATATTTTTAGCTTCCCTACTTATAAAATATGAATACAAATACGAATATGAATATGAAAATGATTACAAATACAACTACGTATTTAACATTGAAATATACGAGTATGTCTTCAATTGAGTAGTCCCTGTCAAAAGTGACAGTGTGAATTTTTCATATTAAGCCACAAATTAGAAATAACAGATAGCAGCTGCATTCGCATTCAATGATTTTTTTCAGAATATGGAAGGATTTTGCAAGAAATTCTTAATGGACAGTATACACCCCTAAATACTATTACATAATCCATAAAAAACTCAATATCGAAAGAATTGCACACAACCACTTTTTAAAGTGGGCTACTCAATTGTTAAATTGAAAGAAAATTTATCAAATTCAAGATGAAATTTTTTAACATAGTCTATGACGTGGTGGTAAATTTTTTCTACGCATTTTACTTATAACTCTCAATAAAAAAATACATTTTTTTTAAATAATTTTTGCATTGGAAAGAGGCCAGTCTTTTTACAAATTAAATTGATAAAAAAAGTTAATTAGATCTTTTAAATCAACAAAGTTTTTACTATAATTCACAAGGCCTTGTTCTTTCAAAATAGCGAAAACATCACATGAGAGCCTTATAGATAAAAGGTAAAACAAAAACTTTCTTTAAACTTCAGAGACGGGTTTTCATAAGAAAAATATATATTTTTAAATATGTAATAGGAATTTTATTTTAAAAAATTTTTTTATAGAAAATGGAGGCCAGTCTTTTTGAAGTTTTTTTTTTCTTAATAACATGGGCGTATAAAATGAATCACGAAACGAATTTTCTAATTTTTCTTCCAATAATCATTAAATGAAATTTTCTCGTCAAATGTTACACCTTCCTCCATAAAAACAAAACGGGTCAATAATTAGAACGAGATGGGAGGATACCAAGAGAGTAAACTTGCTGGAGGGTAAGTTAAAAGAAATATTTAAAGAAACTGTAAGTCGGTGTAAAAATTACTACCACGTTGCAAGTTAAAGGTTAATTTAAAACAAAGAATAAGTTTTACAACTACGCTTATTTACAACACAGACCTTAGATCTCTGATGTAATTTCATTGCCAAATACTTATTTTGAAACTAACATATGTAGATGTTTATACGTAGAAAATAATAGAGAACTCATATATACAGCTTCCTTTAACCACAAACTCGCACTTAGATACATTTATATTTCCGCATTGGCATTTATTCGACTTAAAGTTTCCAATTGGCATAATGTTTCTGCAGACACATACCTGCCGTGAAATTCTATATACAAAGGCATATGTAGGAGAGAATCTTAGCTCATATGTATATATATATAACATATATAATGCATAAAAGTTAAGTGCATTGTGCAAGAAACGCTTCAGCGGCAACAATGGGTAAAAGTGTATTTTGTAATTTAAACATGGAAACGACATTTAATATTGCTGTAAAGGTGCACATATTAGAGGATATGTATAATGTAAAATATCTACATAGACGTGTGAATATACATAAATATATATCCCTGCAGAAAACGGAACTAGTCCATACATGCATGTACAAACCAGCCGCTTGTGGCAATCAACTAGCCCAAAACCTGCCACATTCCATATAAAAATATTGGCCCAATTAACATTGCAACGTCCTAGCACAGGACCACATGGTCCATCGCTTGATCGCATCAAACTAGTTTAAAAATTAAATTGCCGTAGCTACTTTGCAAACCACCTACAAGAGGTTACTTTTTAAACTAGCTACGGCAAGTTACTTTTTAAACTACTGTAAGGAGTTAAAAATGTAAAATATTTCCATAACTACTTCATTCTTGAGCTCTCAAGACTAATTTTTTTTTTTTGTTTGTTAATTATTTAGATTAATGCTTCTTGGCAACACTGTTAATAAACATCGTGCAGCGGTTACGATCGTTAAAACCGATCTTCAAACACGAATCTACATACATACATATATATGAACTGGCCCAATTATTGGCTGCATGTGACAAGTTCTTAGCTAGTTGATTGTGGCACAACTGTACCAAGTATTCCAACAATTTTTGAAGGGATACTGTTTTCATACACATTCCCATAAGCATATGCATATGGCAGGCGCGGATCCAGGATTTCGGCAAGGGGGGGGGGGGGTTTGAACATTTCTTTTTTTGGAAGATGTTTTTTAAGGGCAGACGCTTGTGAAAATATGGACTAATACCACCTACTATTATTATTCTATATACTAGTTGCGCCATTTCCCGCACCTTAAAAACACCAAACTTAAAACCCTCCAAATTAACAATATGTACGTCATCACATAAAGTGCAGGAGATTTCAATTGAAGTTCTAAATAACATGTAACGTATGTATGTATATTTTTGCATTGGTACGTGCGAGTGAGTATCGTATGGTATTGGTGGCAAATTGATCATCAATTTCACTTACCCTCGCATTTAAAGCCAAAATAAATAAGAATATATCGCTAGCTTAGAGTGCAAACGTGTAAGTCCATTTTTATGAAAAAGTGTTTTTAAGTGTAGAAAGCTAGAAAAATTAAATACGCACCACGCTAAACAAGTCTATGATACTTCTCATATTTCTACTCGTTGTTATTCAGTGATACAAAAATTTGTAAGTCCAAAAAGAGAAGAAAATTGTGTAAGCCCAAAATTTTTCTATGAACAGAAAATTTTTTTTCATTTTGAAATTTTTTTATTTTGTGTTTTTTGTCTCTCCTACAAAGTTCGAAAAATGGACTTACACAATTTGCACACTAAGCTAGCGATATGTATGTAGTACTTTTTGGTTATATTTATATTTTTAATAGAATTTTTACTTTATTTAAGTTCTTGTTTTTATATACTCAAATTTTTAAAAGGTTAATTTAAACAAGAATTGCGAAATGCCTCTGAAAAAGGCAATTTCTCCAACGATTCAGACATTTCTGACCAAATTAATTCTGTACAATCCCGATAAAAATAGGGATAAGAAAGAAAAGGAAATAAATTTGCGATTTGGCAATTTGCGAATAGCATTTGACAAATTTGGTTTTATGCACGTGTTATATGGTGTACCCAGTATGCATGAATAAAATATATATTTTTTGATTAATTTTTAAATATTATTTTAATTAATGTTAATGTTAATGCACCTAGTGATATTCTGCATTACGGTGATTACATCTGTGTACTTCTTTTGCGTTTAGCATTTCTCCTTCAGTATGATTTTTTTAGTCAAAATTTAAAAAATAACGATTATTTTCAATCCCTGGTTTTGCCTTTTGACAGCTAAACCCATCCAACCATTGCTTTTGGAATGATAGAGTTTTCCTTGATCAGTTTGGGAAATTTGGGCGCAGAATCTATAAAGGCATTAATTTGGGATCTATGATAAACCACAAGGGGGGGGGGTTTGAACCCCCAAACCAATATCGAACCCATTTTTTGTTAAATACATATCGACAATAAATATGTTATAACTTCATATAAATTCGTCTAATCACTTTTATAAATTCCACGAAGTCCATTTATAGCTGCTTATTTATTTATTCTACCATTTCTTGACGTTCTAAAGAATGCTTGTTTTTTTTAAAGACATCAACATATATATACATACACAAATAAATGCTGAAAATATACTTTGCAAATGAAAGTGGAAGTTTTTTTCGTTTCAAAGTGCTGTGTATAAAGCGGTTAGTAGCAAAATGAATCGCTAGAGAATTTGGCAGGAGCAGCTGCTGAACTGAATTGGTTGGCTGTCGGACGTGTGCGCCAAGCTAAATGAAGTGTCATTTATAAAACAGACATAAAATATGTTAGAAGGACGGTAAAGTTCTGCTAGACATATGTATACATATGTACGTACATACATACATCCATGCATACATACATACATACTATAGGGCTGCAAAAGTGCTAAAAAAGTTAACTCTGAGCTACACTAAAAAATTTTGAACTTGAACGCACACAACAATGCAGGCCATGCACTCAAATATTTGAGTAAAATAAATACGAGGCCTCTGAGTGAACACGACAGCAGTGTCCGCTCAACTCGTAGCACTCTCACAAGTAACGATCCACTCTTAGCAGAACACGTGTTGAAATGAACTTCATTGTTTTTGTGTGAATGAATGCTGTGCAGGCAAATTTGTGTGCGAGTGAATGAAGTTTATGAGTTAACACTGTTAACTCTGTCGACTGCTATGACTAGACGTGCGTCATTGCGTGCACAAAAGCAGTGGCATACATACATATGTACATATGTATGGACATATGTATGAATGTGTTTTTCACAGAGATTCAAAAAATTCCTTCGGGTTTTTCACAGACAAAAAATAAAACATTATGTCTGTGATAAAAAGGTGATTTTGAAATCATTTATTTCTGCTTTTTGGTGACAAAGAATTTCTATTTGTAAAAAAAGGCGCTTTCTGCCGTCATGTGTGGCTAGTTTAAATCACACTTGCACATAAACAGAACTCAATAACAAAAATTTATAGGTACTGAATATTTTTTTCTATCACCAATTTTTTTTTGTTATAAATGAAATTAAAGTAGAACACGGAAAAAATTAAAATTACTCACTGTCGAAAAAAAAATTTGATATCAATTTTTCAATGGGTGTTTGGATTTTTGTTTCCAATTACCTAATTGCTATTTTAAAAACTTAAAATTTTCGATATCTGGTTTTTCAGTATCTTTTCAGGATAGCAAGCAAAAAATGATTCCTGGGGTTCATTGGCAAACTTTTCTCAGAAATAGGTATTATGAATGTTATAAGTTTTTTGACTCGTTGCAACTTGATAAATATTTGTGCCGTTCTAAATCACATACATACATACACTGAAAAAACAACTTACTCAGATTATGGAAAAGTGGGAATGATTCGGCGCTAAAGGCATATTTCCATATTTTGATGTACGATTTTCTTCAAATCAAGGAATAAAAACCACGTTTTAAAGAAAATTGTACATCAAAATATGGAAATATGTCTTTAGCGCCGAATCATTCCCATTTTTCCATAATCTGAGTAATTTTTTTTTTTGAGTGTACATTTTTGAAGTGTAGTTATTCACCCTTGCTAATAAATTGAGTACCATCAAGCGGCAGTACATGTTTGATCTCTGATCTGCGATCGGTTTTTTTATTAATTATACATTTGTAGATTTTTTCAAAATAAAACTAATATATACATACATGACCCAGCTAGTATCCTTGATAAAAAAAAATATACAAAGATATTCATGCCCAGATGATTAAAAACGATCAGATTAAAAATAATTTTCTATTTCTGTGTGAGGAAATTCAAATATGTATGTAAAAAGCATCAAATACTACCTATTCGTCGTGCATTATTTCGTTAACATTCCCGTATAAAACATTTCATTTCCAGATTGATCAAGATTATTTGCTGAATTTTTGGGCTGAATAAATCCTGAAAACAGTCGTTCTGTATTATTTGAGAGGGGATTTGGAGAACTAATTTCATTATTGCTTTGATTCTGTTCAGTAATCATTTCTTCTAACCTATTTTTGCAATAGAGTTTTATCTCGATCTTTTTTCGCTTGTATATTGCAGTAATCTCTTGATTGGTGGAAACAAAAACAAAGCAAGTTTGTGAAAAATTGATTAGTTTTTAATTACCACATCACCTATCAATTTGCTGAGATGAAGTTTAAATGATTTTATACACTCTAACTCATCATTACTATTTCCGTCACACTTTCGTTTTAAGAAGTAAACGTGCACAATCACTAAATTTAAAGTCGGGTACTTATCTCCTTCTAGTTCTTTAGATGATTTTTTTTTTTGCATCTGAACTACTTACATCCATTATTTTTATAAAAAATCCAAAGTCCGGTTAAAAAATTTAAGCGGTCTGTATACGTGGTCAGACCCACAGAGAGTCGAGTCGGGCCCCTGGGACAGTTCGCGTTTACGAGCCTCCCTAAAAAATAAACTCAATCTAGTAAAAAAATAACATAAAAAAATTTTTCAATTAAAAAGTAAATATTTCTGAGAAGCTTGGTTCACCACCTTACCAATCGCGGTACTTTGGAAACTCCAAATCAAAGTCTATTCTCCTAAATTTCAACTCACTTTTCTAGGATTTGCCCATGTATAAAAAAAGGTAAATATTTGATTGGATGCTTATAATTTTAGTTTGGTGATTTGGTTAAGTTAATCAATCTCTGTTTTCACAATATAAATGAAATATTTAAATGTTTGCTAACTTTATACATATACGTATATGCATTTACATACATACATACATACATATGTATGTATATACATTCATAAATACATAACTATCGGTCAATCATCCACGGCCGGTACAGTACAAGCAAACATACAGGCGGAAAACCCCTGCATTTTTCTTTGTTTGCCTAGCTGAAAAAAATGAATGCACCCAATGAATGCACCCAAACTTTGAGTTCACATAACATTGAGTGATTATAACTCGCTGTTCAAGTTTTAAGTGAACAGTTAACGCCTTGCATTCATGTCTGGTTTATGGTGTTATTGCGAGTCGTGTTTATGTATGCGACGAATGAATTGAGTTCGGCGCCAGCGAATAACAATAACACACAACATCGTATTTCTGTTTGTAGTCTATTTATTCGCACACATCGTCGCCGCTGAATACGAGTTAAGAGAACGATGAATGAATTCTGCTGTGCATTCATAGCGTATGTTAACTCTTGCAACCCTTTAATACATACTAGTATCGCCGGTGCTCGAAATTCGACCATGCAATTTGTTTTTTCAACTTTGTGTTGGTACAAAAATTATTCCTTTTCGCGGAGATAAGCAACACTTCACAATTCAACAATTCGAGTTGTACCGCAACACTGATTTGCCCTTTTGATCACGGAAATCATGGTCAAAATCAAGGCAGATCTAGGAAGGTTGCGAATTCAGAAATTTCCCATGTATTTTGTTATTGTAATTGGTAGAGTGTAATGTCAAAATGATATTTCGCCGTGGTTAAAATCTGAATTCGCTTGGGGCTCGTCCATTGCTATTGGCCATGATGTGAATTCGCTTTGATTTTGACATTACACTCTACCTTTTTAAATAAAAAAAGAAGTTTTTCAATTCGCCGCCGATCCTACCTGTTAGATATGCCTTGGTCAAAATTAAAATTACTCAGTGCTCTCCCGCCCTCTCTCTCATTTTTCGCTTTAATGGAAAAGCAATAGGAGATATTTGGCCGCGTTGATTTTGATCTGAACGTAAACTGGGCCAATGCATATAAAATAGAGAGAGCGCTTTTAAATTATAGCGACTCTTCAACTGTGTTTACGATATTTGTAAACACGTTTACGATATCTATTTCTCTTAACTAAAAATTTTATTTATTAATTATAAAGAAATTAAATAACTTATAGAAAAAATTATAAGCCTATGCACTGCTCCTGACTCATACGAACACATCCATATCAATTTTATGTGGATATGAGTATGTTAAATGTGCAAAACAGCCTGGCAATTGTTTGTATGGAAAAAATGTTAGCCTATTAATATATAGATGTACATATATATACATATGTACCAACATCTTTATGTAGTGAATATTTTGGAATGCGAACGAGTAAAAGTGAACAAGTGATGTGCCATGTGTGAATGTTGAAATGCGAATTGCAAACGATTCTGGCGAGTGAAATCGGTTTGACAGGGTCATTTTTTAACATTTCAGTATAATATTTTGTTTTTAAAATATTTCTTTAGTTTTATTCTTGGCAAATATGCAGCTCAGAGTTTAAGTTCGGTAAGCACCACATGTGTTTGAACAGATGAATGTGTCTTTGTAGCAACGCAAAAGAAACGTCCCTGCAGTAAATTTGTTTCACAGATGAATGATCATTGATGATTCTTTGTTGAATATTCATCACTGTCGTCATAATTGATTACAATTTTTGTTTTTTTTTTTTTTTTACTGAGGAAAGCAAACCATTTATATGAAAATTCATCAGTCTTTATATGAAAGTATTCACTGATGCCTCCTCGTCATAGGTGAATTGTATCAGTGATTCATTAAGGATTCATTACAGATTTTTACTGCAGGGGTGAGGGATATTTATTTCGGACTTATACGAGTATGAGTGAAGAAATCGATTGACCAATAGACATTTATGTCCCTATATCTGTGAAAGTGATGTCATCTTTATTTGAAGAAAACTTCTCCTTGGCGTTTAGATTAAAAAGCAAGAAAATACGTTTGAGCTCAAAAATTGTTTGCCAAAGTTTGTGCATCAACTACAAAAATGAGCCACGTTATGCGCCAAATCTGGGCACAGATTTTAAAGGTATTTTATATAGTAGCTCAAAAATATTTCTGTCTAGAATTACGCTGGTTCACTGACAATCGTATCAAGTGTTTCGAATCATATGTGTATCTCTAACTCTCTATGTCTTCCATGTCTAAAGTCCAGTACTAAACTCATGGCGTTTTTTTTTTCTTTATGAACTTTGACAGCAGTTTCAAGCGAAATGCAAAATCAGTACTATGCTTAAATCATGTGTGTAAATTTTGTAGTATCGTAAGAGGAAGAATTAATGTCCTATTAGTAAACGAAAATATCACAGACCTACTAAAAAGCAATAAAGTCTATAGTAACTAAAATGTCCAATATCCCATCCTTTTCCCTACATAATATAATAATGATTCTTTCTAAATGCCTTAAGTACAATGTAAATATATGTCTGAATACTTGGGAAACAAAAACCTTTCCCGGCCTACCACGATTACATTACATTCCAATTATAATTTCTGTTTATTTGCAATCATAAAATTATCAAATCCTAATTCTATTAGCTTACCTTCCGCAGGGCAATTTTCAATTTACTGCCGCCATTTCGTTTAAACGTTTTATTTGAGCAAAAGTGGATACTTAAACACAAACAAAATGTTCATGATTTTATGTCTGTGCTCTGAAATGGCCCCACTAAATATCAATGACGTTTAATTTATGTATCTTTTGGCTTTACTTCTAATTATATAGCCATTTGTTATGCCTACAGTTTAATCTTTGACATCACAAATGAGTATTTGATGACCTGCAGAACTGCTAAATTGTGCAAATAAATTTAGGTAGTCTACTAATATGTATGTATAGATAACAGGTATGCGACTGCGGTTAATGGCGGTCATTAAGATGCACCGAATTGTTTACTTTAAATCCTTCAATGATCTTTTAAATTTTAAGCAGCAGTAAAAGAGAAAATGAGACTACAAAAAGAAAACTGGCGGTAGTGCTTTACCTTCTGTGGCTGTCAGCTTCTCCTCCCTTCGCGTAATCTCTCCTTTCATCACTTCTTTCCATCCTTTGTAGCAAATTAAAGGTTTGTGACTTTCTTTGTGTTTATTTTACTTTTTTCATTGTTTTGTTGAAAACTACAATCTCTTCTACTTTGTTTTACTGGCCGTTTCAATCTCTTCTTTTCTCTGTTTATACTCAGCTGTACTAGTACACAGAGTATTATAGTTTTGATTTCATAACGGTGGATTGTAACAGAATGAAATAATCGAGATAGATATAGACTTATATATATCAAAATGATCAAGGTGCAAAAAGAAATCGATTGAGCCATGTCCATCCGTCCATCCGTACACACTCTAACTCGCGCAAAAATTGAGATATTTTGATGAAATTTGGAATGCAGGTTGGTATCGAGACTGGCACGGTTGGTATTGAAAATAGGCGAAATCGGACCATGACCACGACCACTTTTCCTATATAGAAAAAATCGGAAATTTGGTATCTCAGTCACTAATATAGCTGGAGCAATGAACTTTTACCCACGTATTGAGCTCAGGCCCTTCTGAAGAAATTTGATGAAATTTTGGAAAATGGGCGGTGCCACGCCCACTTATTAAGGGTCAATCATTGAAAGTTTTATATGCCATAACTCAGAAACCGTTGAAGATATATCGATTAAATTTAGTATGCGTGATTTGCTTACATAGGTAAATGTTTTGACGGAAAATTGTCAAAATCGGTTGACGGCCTCGCCCACTTTTATATATGGGAACTATAAAGTGGCCTAATAAAAACATTTTAAGCGATATCTTTGTCAAATATAAAGATAATTCATTGAAAATTTGTGACATGAGTTCCACAATAGGCCGGAAACAAAAAATAAAAAAAGTTTGGAAAATGGGCGTGGCACCGCCTCTTTTAGACAAAGGAATCTACGAGATTTCGGAGCTCATAATTCGACAAATAATTGAGATATTATGACGAAACTTGGTTTATACGCTTTTATAATTTGTGTTAATAGACACGCAAAAATTTATTGAAATCGGTTTATGACCACCCCTACTTTTTAACAAAGATATTTCTGGAACACCCTTTTGGAATTTGTAACGTGACATCTTTGTAACTAATAGTCATAGAGGGATGCAATTTTGCACTAACAATAATATTTATATGCTTAGTTGGATGATTTATACAAATTTCGAAAATGGGCGTGGCTGCGCCCACTTTATGCGGCACTCGTTTCATATAAAATACACCCTATATCGAACAAACGCAAACAAACAATGAAAGCATACAGCTGAGTATCTAATGTTCGATTCCGCTCGAACTTAGGCTTCCTTACTTGTTTCTTTTAATTTCCAAGTGCATATAATTGTTGCATGCCAAAGCCAAATTGATCATGGCCGAAAGCAAATCAATGACAACCGATAATCTCGACTTGAATAGGAAAAAGCAGGTCTATGTTTGTGATAAATGTAGATCATTAGGTAATAAAGAATCGTTTAGTTTAAACTCTTTAATAAATTCAAAGAAGGTCGCTATATACATATGTAAATACATATGTATCCATAATGTCTATATCATTAAGTTTCAAATATATAGCGGAAATGATATGTTGGAATTGGAGCTGTTACAAATCAATGCGAATATTTTTCGATAAATTCGGTTAACAAAAATTATAGAGACATAGAGGGGCAACATAATAATTCCCATGCAATCCTCTGCCTCAAATAAATTGAACATTGAAGTGAATACATTTTAGCGCAAAACATATTGATCTCAGCACAAGTATCGAAGCCAATTTTAACTTCTTGGAACCCAAATATAAAAAACAATCTCGTGGCACAAATGCATATTATCTAGTCTATTGGTCTCTACTTTTATAATAAATATTCCTTACTTATGTCACATTAATAGACATATGTATATTAGATGAGCCTTTTTTTAGATATTCCCTCCGGCACCGGAATATGAAAATAGGATATTTTAGAGTAAGTAAACTGAAAAAAAAATTTTGGGGCCATCCGGGTCCACGGTTTTTTCCGCTAATCACGGTCTCGATCTTCCGAATTTTTTTTACATTTGTGGGGTTATCCAACCAAATAAAGCAATCACTAATAACCAGAGACCGTAACGGTTATAAGTGATATCCAAAAAGTTGATTTTTAACGATTATTTTCTGAGTTTTATTTTTTGCTCAGAAAATAAAAGTTTTTTCTTGAGTTTTATTTTTTGATCAGAAAATAAAAGTTTTTTCTTGAGTTTTATTTTTCGATCAGAAAATAAAAGTTATTTTTTGAGTTTCATTTTTCTCTCAGAAAATAAAAGTTTTTTTCTGAGTTTTATTTTTCGATCAGAATATAAAAGTTATTTTTTGAGTTTTATTTTTCCCTCAGAAAATAAAAGTTATTTATTGAGTTTTATTTTTCGATCAGAAAATAAAAGTTATTTTTTGAGTTTTATTTTTTTGCTCAGATAATAAAAGTTATTTTTTGAGTTTTATTTTTTTGCTCAGATAATAAAAGTTTATTTATAAATTTTACGTATTTATGTGACGCGAGCACATATATACTATTAAAAATGTAATTTTATGTATGTATGTGAGTAGGTACATAAATATGTAGCATTTAGAAACTCTGTATGACAGAAAAAAAGTTGTATGTGAAGCATTTACTTAAATCTAGTAACTTTAAACGAGCAATTCTTGTATATATACAGAGTTTCTAAATGATACATATTTATGTACCTAATCACATACATACATAAAATTACAATTTTAATAGTATATCGCTAGCTTAGAGTGCAAATTGTGTAAGTCCTTTTTTAAAACTTTGTAGGAGAGACGAAAAACAAAAAATTAAAAAATTTCGAAATGAAAAAAAAAATTTCCGTTCATGTAAATATTTTGGACTTACACAATTTTCTTTGATTTTTGGACTTACACAATTTGCGTATCACTGAATAACAACGAGTAGAAATATGACAAGAGTCACAGACTTGTTTAGCGCGGTGTGTATTTGATTTTTCTAGCGTTCTACATAAAAATACACTTTTTCATAAAAATGGACTTACACAGTTTGCACTCTAAGCTAGCGATATATGTGCTCGCGTCACATAAATACGTAAAATTTATAAATAAACTTTTATTATCTGAGCAAAAAAATAAAACTCAAAAAATAACTTTTATTTTCTGAAGGAAAAATAAAACTCAAAAAATAACTTTTATATTCTGATCGAAAAATAAAACTCAAAAAATAACTTTTATTTTCTGAGGGAAAAATAAAATTCAAAAAATAACTTTTATTTTCTGATCGAAAAATAAAACTCAGAAAAAAACTTTTATTTTCTGAAGGAAAAATAAAACTCAAACTTTTCTGAGCGAAATATAAAAATCAAAAAATAACTTTTATTTGCTGAGGGAAAAATAAAACTCAGAAAATAACGATTAAAAATCAATTTTTTTATAAAAATCGAAAAAATAAAAGTTAATGCACCTAGAGGTAGTCTGCGTTGCGGTGATTACATCTGTGTACTTCTTTTGCGTTTAGCGTTTCTCCTTCAGTATGATTTTTTTAGTCAAAATTTAAAAAATAACGATTATTTGCAATCCCTGCTAATAATCCAAAAAACCGTCTTCAAGAGCAAAATTTTTGAAAAAATTTAGAAATTTTAAGGTATGTTACCCTTTTATACCCGACTTTACTTCACTTAAACTTGATGAACTCATCCAAATATTATTCTATTTTTAATAGCTATACATTTCTGGAAAGCGCATTAACTAACGATTACTGTGTGATTTAGTTAAAAAATAAGTTGCGATTTCGGGAAGAATATGGGGCAAGAAGTTGAAGATTTATGAGAAAAAAAAGAAAATGGTCACTTTAGGCCGCGTTATTACCTTCCCTGGGTAGTGTACCTGAATATGCCATTCGATTAAGCGATTAATTCTACGGATGGGTGGATATTTTTTTCTTGCGCAAAATCCTAACTTTTCTCATATATAAATCTAAACATACCTTGAAATTCTGGAAATTTGCGCGGCTTTCGGTGTAGCTCCATCCAGTTTTTGGGAAAGTGAAATTTTTTTTGTCAGTTGACTTACTCTAAAACATCCTATTTTCATATTCCGGTACCGGGGTAGGATCTGAGAAGATTTAAAGAAAAAAACTCATCTAATGTATATCTCGTATCACCACATTACTCAACCCGTGATGTGTCAACTGAGCGCATTTTTCATTGAAAAAAAGATATAAATGGAATATGAAAATACTTTTATGATGAGTTATTGTGAAAAACAGAAAGTGACAAACACACATTGCAGATTAAGCTTATACAATTTATGAATGCATAGTTAAACTCGTATATAAATATGTAGACGTTATCATACATAAATATCCCACTTTAAATACAATAGAATATTCTTTTATATGCACTCACCCGCATATAAAATGCGATAAGCCGCGGCATATAAAAGGATAATTGTTTAGTTTTTTTTTTATAGGATTTAAATGATAATATATTTTTTTTTTTTTGTTATTTATAGCGTACAAATATTTTCTTGGAAGTACGTAATAGTACAAAGTACCCGCATAAAATTGAATATTTTTACGCTCAATAAATGCCAAGCTGTTCACACACACACAGCAGTGAAAGCAAGTAGTAAGAAGAAACACTTACAGAAGCTCTTCTACAGTGTCTAAGTAGAGGGTCTTATCGTTTGCATAATTTTGTTAATTATTTTTTGTGAAACAGACAAAATTGCAAGGCCTTGTTAGGTTGCCTTTTTCATGGACCTCGGTTTCTTAGGCATGAAAGAACTTAAAACGAGGGTTTGAGTAGACGCTCCTCTCCATACTACTTAGTTTATTTTGGTAGTGATCATTACCAGCTACAATAACTCAACACAACTTAGTAAACACTTCCATGTTCCCCCCGGCATCTATTGTATATCGGAACAAACACATTTTACTAAATAGTTTGAACTTGAGCTCCAGATTTTTTTTGAAAATTTTCGAGTAGCCCGAACAAATGTTGTTCAAATGCTCGAACAGTTGTTTGTTTGTTTATTACCCGTATCCTTGTACGGGCATTTGAACAATTCGGGCATTTTGAAGTTAGCTTTTTTCTTTTGTTTATTATTTTTTTTTTCTTCATACATATGTAGTTTTTTTTATTTTTGTTTTTCCGATACACATTTTTTTTGTTTGTAAGCTCGAATGCTCGAATGTTTGTATGGGCATTTGAACAACAAACGGGCTTCAAACAAAAACGATCAGTTCGAATTGCTCGATACCCGGGTATCTAGAGCCCTAGTTTGAACCTAAAGTGACCACAATTTTTCATAACAAAATAATATGTATTTTGTATATACTGTCTGACTCCTCCCCTTTGAGAATTCAATGTTTTTGAATTATCCCAACTTCCTCTACTTTCCTTTCCTTTCCTTTCCTTTCCTTTCCTTCCCTTTTCCTTTCTTTTCTTTTCTCTTCTTTTCTTCTCTTTTCTTTTCTTTTCTTTTCTTTTCTTTTCTTTTCTTTTCTTTTCTCTCCATTCCTTTCCTTTCCTTTCTTTATTTTATTAATATTTCCCATTTTCATTTTCAATTATATCATTATGATACCTTTCTGTAGTAACTTTAATGAAATTAAACACGTAATAACAATAACATTTTATGGACGGCTGCAAACGTGTCATCTTACCAACCGTATAGTTACCGTAAATGTATTCAATTGCTTTTTGCAAATAGTACATCTTCTATGTCTTTAGCCACTTTATTGGAAGTATTAAACTGAAACTCTGTGTTACTTTTATTGCATTGCGATGAACGCGCACAAGCAAATCGTTATTTAGTGGCGACTACAACTAAAGTATTATCTACTATTCTACTGTTCGAAAACATGCTTTCTTAAAGCCCGTCTCCACATAACTTGTTTCGCCAACAAAACTTGTAGCAAAACATCTCGCTAAATAACCCGTCTCCACGTGGCTGATCGTGATTCAGTTTAACATTTCTCTTTCTTGTTCTTCTTAAATGTTTGTATATTTGCTTATATTTTGCGTTTTTGTTTTGGTCTGTGTGAGATTTCGATAGATTTTCGATACAAAATTAGAGAAGGCATCGATATCATCGAGGTTGGCAAGATGATTCAGAATGAAACAGTGTTTCAATCTTCACTCGCTCTCAGAAATTTGTATTGGCGAGTTTCGGCACTGGTTTCCTTGCTGAAACAAGATTGAGAGATAAAATGCAGAAAAAAAGAGCGAAACACGTTATGTGGAGACATGGTATTACTCTTTTTTTGGTGAATTTTCGTGAATCAACCGAAATATTTTACATATATGCATATTTTGTATATATGTAAAATATTTGTGCGTAATACATGCATAGGTGTATACATATTAAATTCAATAAAACAATTTAGAAAGAATGCAAATACCATTCATTTTTCCTGAGCGCATCCCACTCACGTGTTTTTTGTACAGAAGTAAATTTTTCAATGTTTGACAATGAACCACACAATTGAGATAACAATGAACCCAAAACAAAGAAGAAAAACTAATGTCTGTGGTAGCGTTAAATGTTTATAATTCGCTACATACATATGTACATAACCAGCAAACTGACTCGTAAGCATAAGCTGAAGCTAAGTTGTTAAGCTGGAATACGCTGGCAGCGCTACTGCTGCTTGCACTCATTCTTTCTGTTCTAATAATTCACTTTAACACATTCCAAATAGAGAGAAAGGGAACTGAGCTTTTATGAGCAAAGTACGATATGTGGCGAGCGTAAAAATTGCGTATTGCCGCCTCAGTCCATTTTCAACTGACACACAATGAAGTGTTAAGTGGTTAAGTGCTCGCGCTTATCTCTTTCCGATATATATGTACATACAAATATATATACAAATGTATGAATAATAACGTTTCAACCCTAGCAGAATAAATTTTTTGGTATTAAATTGCGCAAAATATGTGAAATATGCAGCTAAACAAAAACACCTTATTATCAAAACATTTATAAGGTATTCATACACCACTTAAGGCCTGAACATCAGGCCATAATAAGGCATTAGATGAATATTATTTTCCTAGCGGACAAACCTTACAAATAAGGTGTGCTCTCAGAGAGAGAAAGAGGGAGTATTCCTTATGGCCTGATGACATCAACACAGGAAAATAAGCCTTATTTTAAGCCTTTGCTCATACAAGTTTGCTTCCCTTAAAATTTTTAGTCCTTATTTCGTAAGCCTTTAAATCTACTGTAATAATTCTCAACTAAGGCGTAGATTTTTGTTGGGTATGTACATAAGTGCATGCACGCATACATAAATGTCTAAATGGAAGTTTATCAAGCGTTGGTCTTTTTGTCTGATATTTCTGTAAGGCGGAAATTCTAATTTTGAACAGCTGCAAAGGCATTAGAAATAAAACTAAAAAGTCCAATAATAATAGTTTTTAAATATTTGGTTGTTTACCCAATAACAAAATTAACATTTTTAAATGTTAAATGTATATCTATATGTACATACATACATATTATGTATCTGACTAACGTCGGCTGTGTGCAAGATCAGCCATTTTAAAAATGGTTTCAAAACTTACTCTAATTGTATGCATGGAAACTGCTTACCTACAAGCGTTGTTGTTGTTAAAAATATTTTAATGATTTATCCACACAAAATCGGTAACTTCTGACGTACAGTTAAATACATCGATATGCAAACGCAAACTAATAAATAAATAATAAATACAATTGAAAACTTGCTTGGAAACATATTTGCTTGCCGCATAAGATGAGCCCAAATGTTTATATATGTATGTAGGTATATTAGAGCGGAGTAATTTAAAAAGATAGAATTCTTCAAAATAATTTTATATCATATTCGGATTCTACTATTAATTCTAAGCGAATAATAGGTGTAATAGAAATTTTTTTGATCTAATTTAACTTCATTGTTAGAAAATGTTGTGTATTTATACTAAGTATTCCTGCCGTAATGATAACAGCGATCTGGTAACTGACATCTAGAGGATGTCTAAGTTGTGCAGGACCACTTCTCCACCTTGCTTAGAATTAATCGTACGATCCGAAAATGCCATACACATTTTTCGAAAAAAAATTTCTCCACCCTAATGTGCATCCAAATTTTAGAAATATTTGTAAGAAATTGTACTGAATGTTTGTTTGCCTTATTTTTAGCTTTAGTTTTGCATATTTTCTATTTTCCTATTTGGAACATATGCCGCTGATGCTGGACGTTTTTTTTTTTTTTTGATGACATTGCATAATGGTAATTTCTCATACGTACGAGATACTTTTAAAATAATAGAAAGTTCTTCCATATGTGCTATTCACCTGCTTGCTTATTTATGTATACGAGTATACACATATGGCTGCTGTGGTATAGTGGGTCGAGTGCTCGCCTGTAATATCAGGAGTTGCGGGTTCAACCGCCGAGGCCGGATCCATACCAAAAATAAATGAATTTATATTATTTTCTGTTTAATTAAAACCCAATTATTGTGTTTTAAAAAAATAACAGTCAAACCTCGCCAGTGGATGGCATACCCTCCAAGGCTATTTCTGACAGGAAAAAGCTTCTAAAAAAATTCATTCGCCGTTCGGAGCCGGCATAAAATTGTAGATCCACCCAGTTAATAGAAAAAACAACAATTAAGGAGCGCGCCTCCAATTTGGAGCGAAACTCGGCCTTAAAACTTGTTAGAGGCATTTCCACAAGAGTGTATTATATCTTATATTTTTTGTATATTATTTCTAATTGGTGTTTTATAAATATCCCTTTTTCTGCTCACATAATTTACCAAAATTAATAAGTAAGGCATCGTTTTAAAGGTATTAATTAGCTATGCATGCGACACGGTGTTTTATTGGGCGTGGTACTTTATATGAAAAGTAAGAGGGGTAAAAGGGGGGTTTACCCCCGCAGCGGGGAGTGTTATGGAACCCACATAAAATGTATATCAAACTAAAGGGATTCAAAATACCTATCGAATGGTATAAAAATATTTGAAATCGGTTCAGTAGTTTTTAAGTAATTGCAATTTAAAAAATGCATAATATAAACTTTGACCTTTAATAACTTTGGTTGTTGTTGTTTCCAAAAAAAAAATTCACTTTTATACTCAACTTAGCCTGTTTATCAATCCTCATACTTCGTTTTTTTTATTTCATAATTGTAGAAATTTGACATTTGTACCAGATCGTGCTATTTTTTCAACTTTGTGGGGCTGAGGGCACCTCTAAACATGCGAGTAGGTCAATAAAAGTTTACAGGCTTATTTCTGGGCTAGAAAGGTGAAGTTCTGGCTTTGGAACGAATTGAATTTCCAAAAAAAAATTTTCACTCCACCTTAATATATACGAGTATATCAAAAGGATCAGGATGAAAAAAATGATTGAACCATGTCCGTCCGTCCGGCCGTATACACTCTAACTTGCGCAAAAATAGAAATATTTTAATGAAATTTGGTACATAGATTCTAATGGGAACAGAGAAAATTGGGGTTGAAAATAAGGCATATGTGTGTATTTCGAAAAGCACGTAAAACATGATAATTCAACCACTAATAAAGCCCGAGTGATGAAATTACGTTATGCAGTTATGAGGAAACGTGCTAAAATTTTGAAAAATGGGCCAAGAGGAGCAAATTTTCAAAGATTTATAAGTCAAAACTCAGGAACTGTAGCAGATAAATCTATTAAGCCAAGGCAAACGTGTGGAAAAAAATTACCCAAGTCGGCAAGAACCACATACGCACATAAAAATATATATAAAATATATAAAAATATATTGCACATACCTATATAGGAATAATAAAAACATTTTATGCGATATCTTTGTCAAACATATATCTAGGTCATTCATCGAAAGTTCCATAAGGTCCACCAAACCAAATAAATAATAAGTTTTTTAAAATGGGCGTGACAGCACAAACCATACCGACTGGCGCTACGTATGTTTTGTTATTTTTTGCGCAAGATGCGCACGGGTCCGGCTTGTATTTGTATATCACAGATTTTGTACTCATATCATAGGCATTTATTTATACAGCAAAGCCCTTGTTGTTGTAATGTTTATGTATTTTTGTGGTCGTTTGGCTATTCTTGGCTACTTACATCTTAGCCAACACATTCTAAAGCCAGAGTTTGAATTTTTGCAGATGCAAACATTTATTTTAACCATTTTTGTTATGTAAATATATATGTACATCTTTCTTGGCAACATCAGCTGTTTAACTGTATAAGTGTATAATGCGAGGGCTAGCTCGAAATTTCTCATACTTAGCATGAAAAGGGTTTCCCTCTGTAACTTTAAAAATGTTATCAATTGTTTTCATAATAATTCTAAATTAAGATTTTTTGTATATTTTCTTTATTTTGTATACCAAAACCCAACAAGTTAAAAGGACTGTAGGAGTAAGTAAAAAAAAGTAAATTTACTCGGGCAAACATCTTTATGACATGTCGATTATTCGCAGTCTTCACATACATAATATATAGTACATGTGACTGGTACTGCCTTAATTAAAAGTTTGACCTTAGCATTGCCAAGATAATAATGTTTTTTTTTTTACTGCATTTGATTAAAAGTTTATGACTGTCTTGCTATTTATCTCTACCTTTATGTATGTATATCATATATACATATGTGTATATTTGCATAACCAATCATCTCACAGCTGTTTTAGCATCACCTTAATTTACTTTGTTTTTATTTTTTGTTTTTAGCAAAATCTGCTTTATATCAAGTTTCCGTTTTCTTTCTGTTCCGCACATTTTATTGAGAACTCAATGCGAATGTCATCGCCTAAGTTTTTGTAGACGCATATTCCATACGTGCTAAGAACAAATGTGTACACTTTTAAATGAATTTAGAAAATGTCGCATTGGAAACATTTCGATTTTATGTTTCAGAACCTTACCCTTAAATACACACGTAGTTAATTTAATTAGATTTTAAATTACATCAGATATTATGCGATGGCTTGATTATGTTATGCGAATGAATGAAGATGCTCTACTCCAGATGGGAGGCCTAAGCTGCGTGGAAGAGATGAGGTGTAGGAGAAAACTACTGGCGCGCTTCACTAGACTCAGTCAAAATTATTTAGAAAATTTAGCGTCAATTAAGAAGAAGAGAAAGAGGTATCTAAAACAGACAGTGGCATTTTGAATCGTACAAGTAAATAGGAAATATCACACATTTTAACCAATGTAACGCAGAACACTCCACATAATCTCTGACACAATTTTTCCGACACTATGGCAGTTAGTTTTCGCTGTATAAATTTAACGAATATTACACATAGGGAATTTAAAATACTAATTTATATCCCAGTATCCCTTATTATATCTCAGATATTTATTTTGTTAAATTAATCTTAATGTAGCGACATATATGTACATATATAAGTACATATATATACATACATGACGTCTAATTCCAAGCTAAGTCAATCGGCTTAAGGTCCAAGCCACTAATTGCCTGCGTCACGCCGCGCATTTCGCGCTCGAAAGTCGCCGCGGCTCAACGCGCTTTACAAATTGTTCGCTAATTGTTGTGTTGTGTTGTGTTGTGTTGTATGTGTACATACATATATACATATGTGGCAACATTTGCGTGCAACATCGCTTTGCAAGACAGTTAGTGCGCCACAACCAACTAATGCGCTTAATGCTAATGATAGCTGAAGGATTACGCAAAATGTTAATATGACAAATAAGATCAAATAAGGACATACAAATATACAAACAAATATGAACAAGCGATGTTCTTTATATTAAAATACAAGCGTGCTTGTATTCATGATTAGAAAAAAGTTCTGTACATATTTTTTTTTTTTAGTTCTAGATAAAAGTTGGATGAGACTTAAAAAAGTGCATAGCAGAGAAAATGCATTTGCAAAACGTCAACACACACACACAAACTATTATAATATAATATAATATAATATAATATAATATAATATAATATAATATAATATAATATAATATAATATAATATAATATAATATAATATAATATAATATAATATAATATAATATAATATAATATAATATAATATAATATAATATAATATAATATAATATAATATAATATAATATAATATAATATAATATAATATAATATAATATAATATAATATAATATAATATAATATAATATAATATAATATAATATAATATAATATAATATAATATAATATAATATAATATAATATAATATAATATAATATAATATAATATAACGAATTACTACAGAGCGCCGCAATGGCGACACAACAACGAAGAGAATTAAAGTTAAATTCTTTGCAAACATTCTCGAAACCCTCATAACTTTTGAGTTCGATATGAGTGCGAAAAATATATGTACCTATGTGCATGTGAGCTTTAGAATTTTGGAGTCCAATACTAGTCCGAAATATGTATGAAAGATGAGCCTCAGACCGTTGGAGTCCGATATGAGTCCAAAAGGAATCATACGAGTATAAAGGCTGCTGCGATATGTAAAATTAGGCTAATACCGGGCTACCGACGCAAGTAGAGGAATCATTCATTTCGGACTCTTATACGAGCTCATAATAAACGTAATTTATCCGATTTAGGAATCATTTCGGACTCTTTAAGAGTTCTAACGAAATGCATATGGGTGTATGTGTGTGTTTTTATACTCAGCTGTACTAGTACACAGAGTATTATAATTTTGATTTCATAACGGTGGATTGTAACATAATGAAATAATCGAGATAGATATGGACTTATATATATCAAAATGATCAGGGTGAAAAGAGAAATCGATTGAGCCATGTCCGTCCGTCCGTCCGTCCGTCCGTCCGTCCGTCCGTCCGTCCGTCCGTCCGTCCGTCCGTCCGTCCGTCCGTACGCACGATAACTCGCGTAAAAATTGAGATATTTTGATGAAATTTGAAATGCAAGTTGGTATCGAGACTGGGACGGTTGGTATTGAAAATGGGCGAAATCGGACCATGACCACGCCCACTTTTCCTATATAGAAAAAATCGGAAATTTGGTATCTCAGCCACTAATATAGCTAGAGTGATAAAATTTTACCCACGTATTGAGCTCAGGCCGTTATGAAGAAATTTGATTAAGTTTTGGAAAATGGGCGGTGCCACGCCCACTTATTAAGGGTCAAACATTGAAAGTTTTATATGTCATAACTCAGAAACCGTTGAAGATATATCGATGAAATTTGGTATGCGTAATTTGCTTACCTAGACAAATGTTTTGGCGAAAAATTATCAAAATCGGTTGACGGCCACGCCCACTTTGATATATGGGAACTATAAAGGGGCCTAATAAAAACATTTTAAGCGATATCTCTGTCAAATATAAAGATCTATCACTGAATTTTTGTGGCAGGAGTCCAACTACGGACATAAAACAAAAAGTACAAAAATTTTGGAAAATGGGCGGTGCCACGCCCACTTATTAAGGGGCAAACATTGAAAGTTTTATATGTCATAACTCAGAAACCGTTGAAGATATATCGATGAAATTTGTTTTGCGTAATTTGCTTACTTAGACAAATGTTTTGGCGAAAAATTATCAAAATCGGTTGACGGCCACGCCCACTTTGATATATGGGAACTATAAAGGGGCCTAATAAAAACATTTTAAGCGATATCTCTGTCAAATATAAAGATCTATCACTGAAATTTTGTGGCAGGAGACCAACTAGGGACATAAAACAAAAAATATAAAAATTTTGGAAAATGGGCGGTGCCACGCCCACTTATTAAGGGGCAAATATTGAAAGTTTTATAAGCCATAACTCATAAACCGTTAAAGATATATCGATGAAATTTGGTACGCGTGATATATTTACTTAGCCAAATGTGTGGACGAAAAATTACCAAAATCTGTTGACGACCACGCCCACTTTTATATATGGGTATTATAAAGTGACCTAATGAAATCATTTTTAGCGATATCTCTGTGAAATATAAAGATAATTCATTGAAATTTTGTGATATGAGTTCTACAATAGACCGGAAACAAAAAATAAAAAAAGTTTATAAAATGGGCGTGGCACCGCCTCTTTTTATGCAAAGAAATCTACGAGCCTATTACTCGACAAATAACTGAGATATTATGACGAAACTTGGTTTATTCACTTTTATAACTTGTGTTAATAGACACGCAAAAATGTATTGAAATCGGTTTATGACCACGCCTACTTTTTAACAAAGATATTTCTGGAACACCCTTTTGGAATTTGTAACGTGAAGTTTTTGTAACTAAAAGTCATAGAGGGATGCAATTTTGCACTAACAATAATATTTATATGCTTATTTGGATGATTGATACAAATTTTGAAAATGGGCGTGGCTGCGCCCTGTTTATGCAGCACTTGTGTCATATAAAATACACCCTATATCGAACAAACGCAAACAAACAATGAAAGCATACAGCTGAGTATCTAATGTTCGATTCCACTCGAACTTAGGCTTCCTTACTTGTTGTTATACATTTGCAGTCGGTGGCGCGCCATGGCGTATGAGTAACCAGAAAATGACGTTTTTTACTCAGATAATAAATATTGCTTTGTTTTGCATATTTAATTCAGCATAAGTTTGTTTATGTATGACGCTTTATCATGAACGCTATATGTGCTAAATGCTTTGTAGATATATTTATTTATGAAGCTACATAGCAAAATGATTTAACAAAGTATTCATCTGAGCCCGGCTTTTGTTTTACGCTCTTTACTTCGGCATAGCCTTTCTAAACCCTCGTCATAAATAAGCTCTACTTACAACATATTTCAGTTATATTATTGAACAAATGTATTTATTCAGAAAAAAGGAAAAAGATTAAATTTTCTCCTTAAATGATGAATTATAAACTCCAACGGGGATTTGTCAGTTTTAAAAAGTAGGGACACTAGAAATGTAATTTTTTTTTTGTTTTCCACGTACTTAAGCATGTCAGTTCTGTCTGTTGTGTTTGCAGCTTAAGTAATAGCTGACAGCTGTTCTCTTTGGGTATTGATGGCAGAGCAGAGATATGACAAGGATATGAGCACAGATGGCATTTTGTTGTATTTGATCCTTTTTAAGTACATTCATACATATTTCATGTATAAAATATTCCCTAAAATGTAGGTATCTACTCAAACTTTTGTGCTGCAAGTATTTCTTGTATGCTACATGTATACATACGCTCCTTCCCTTTGAATTACTTTGGTGGAAGCAAAGAACTTTCTTGAAAACAAAGTACTTTGACTATTACTAATGGGATATCATTCCCGCTGTGGTGCAGTGTGTAGAGTGATCGCCCGCTATGCCAGAGGTCTCGGGTTCAAACCCCAGTCCGAGCAAACACTAAAAAAAATTTTTTTTTTTTTCTAATTAGTAAAAATCCAATTATTGGGTTTTTTAAGAGCAGCGGTCACCTCTCGGTAGTGGGCGGCATACCCTCCGAAAGTATTTCTGCCATTAAAAAATCTTCTCACAAAAAATGCATTCGTCGTTCGAGGCCGGCATAAAACTGTAGGTCCACGCAATTAGTAGGAAAAACAAAAAGGAGCACACCTCGAATTGGGAGAGAAGCTCGGCCATAAAACTCGTCACAGTTACAAAAAAGCGCCATTGTATATTATAAAATATGTATATACAAATAACTAAAATCTTATTAAAAATATTATCACCCCATATAAAGTGCTTAGAATAATAAGGTCAATGGTAAATCCACTAAATTGTTCTACGGCAATTAATTTGTATCTTAAATTTGATTTAAATCTGAAAATAATTGCAAATAAAATATATTTAATGTTTGCTCACAAAATTTATCTTTCATCGCATAAATTATCACAAATTAGCAGTCTCTTTCTCTTTCTCTCTCTCTCTCTTCTCTCTGTTTCACACAAATTTGCGTTCCATTTTTTTTTTTTTTCTTTAATGATTTTTTCACTCCACTCTGTCCTTCTTAGTCTATATACCAGTGCATTGGCCTAGTAAGAATTCCGACAGAAAAGTTTTTTTTTTGCTCCACAACGTGTATTTTGTGCCATTATAAATACATATTTCATTTCAGCTTCGTCTTCGTCTTTCCAGAAACACAAATATCTAAATGTATACGGAATTTGCTGCCATTAAGTCATAATTTGTTATTATCTTCATTTAACAGTGGGCAGCCATTAATAGCTGCGGCCATTTACATACTTGTGGCTGTGGCTCTACAAGATAAATGTATACAACGAACAGAAGAAAGATAAAAGTTTTGTATTTATGTGCAGCAGTGGCGGATCCACGGGGGGGGTTTGGGGGTTCAAACCCCCCCCCCCTTGTGGTTTATCATAGATCCCAAATTAAAAATTTTCAAAAAGTTGAATGTTGCATATTATTATATTAAAATTGAATGAACTGCAAAACTGCATACTCAAAAATCTTCTAAAAAAAAATTTAGGTTTGGAATTCTTAGCCCCTTTTTATGATAAGTATTTCCTAGACTTTAAAAAATTGGAAATACTAAAAATACTGCCTAAAAAGTTAACATTAATCGGTGACAAATATCTCGGTTTCTTCCGAGCATCACCTATATTATTATTAACGAAGATTTGCATTAGAAATATAAACATTAAAATCAAATATAAAACACAATAAAGATAATTATTGTAGGTACATATAAAGACCCTGTATCTAGTGGTGAAGTGCGGCTTTGTGCGACGTAATTTTTTGGCGGAAAAATACTAATTGTACTAGATATCAATTAATTTGACTGCGTCTGACAGAGCAACATAACAAAATCAATTTTGAACACGAAAAAGAGTGATATTTTTTTTTAATTATCCCAACTTTAAAAGCATAAAACTATAAACTTAGAATTATTGGAAATCAAGGATATTATTGAAAAGTGTTAATAATTACTTAAAGCTTTAGGATCAATCACGATTACTTAAATGAAATGCTTTATATAATAAATACTAGAGGTTACCCGCGGGTTTCACACCACGTGCTTTTAAAAATATTAGCATATTGAGTTAGTCCAAAAAAGTTACATAGAAAAATATCATTGTTGACGTCAAAGATAGTTTTCTTATTTTTTTTTTTTTTTTGTTCGTTGAGTACGTAATTATCTCATATGCCCAACACCAATTTTCAGTACTCTACTATAAATATTTCAAGAGATTTTCGCTGTAAAAATTTCAGTCTGTATGGGAGGTGCCCATCCCTGCTTTACCAAGACCTAGCGTTTTAAGCCGTTTAATACATAGTTATCTCTCATGCCCTCACACCAGTTTTCAGTACCCTACTACAAATATTTCCAGAGATATTCGATGTGAAAATTTCAGTTTGTATGGGAGGTGCCCATCCCTGCTTTACCAAGACCTAGCGTTTTTACCCGTTTAATACATAGTTATCTCACATGCCCTCACACCAGTTTTCAGTACCCTACTACAAATATTTCCAGAGATATTCGCTGTGAAAGTTTCAGTTTGTATGGGAGGTGCCCATCCCTGCTTTACTAAAACCTAGCGTTTTTACCCGTTTAATACATAGTTATCTCACATGCCCTCACACCAGTTTTCAGTACCCTACTACAAATATTTCCAGAGATATTTGATGTGAAAATTTCAGTTTGTATGGGAGGTGCCCATCCCTGCTTTACCAAGACCTAACATTTTTACCCGTTTAATACATAGTTATCTCACATGCCCTCACACCAGTTTTCAGTGCCCTACTACAAATATTTCCAGAGATATTCGCTGTGAAAGTTTCAGTTTGTATGGGAGGTGCCCATCCCTGCTTTACTAAAACCTAGCGTTTTTACCCGTTTAATACATAGTTATCTCACATGCCCTCACACCAATTTTCAGTACCCTACTACAAATATTTCCAGAGATATTTGATGTGAAAATTTCAGTTTGTATGGGAGGTGCCCATCCCTGCTTTACCAAGACCTAACATTTTTACCCGTTTAATACATAGTTATCTCACATGCCCTCACACCAGTTTTCAGTACCCTACTACAAATATTTCCAGAGATATTCGCTGTGAAAGTTTCAGTTTGTATGGGAGGTGCCCATCCCTGCTTTACCAAGACCTAGCGTTGTTACCCGTTTAATACATAGTTATCTCACATGCCCTAACACCAATTTTCAGTACCCTACTACAAATATTTCCAGAGATATTCGATGTGAAAATTTCAGTTTGTATGGGAGGTGCCCATCCCTGCTTTACCAAGACCTAGCGTTTTTACCCGTTTAACACATAGTTATCTCACATGTCCTCACACCAGTTTTCAGTACCCTACTACAAATATTTCCAGAGATATTCGCTGTGAAAGTTTCAGTTTGTATGCGAGGTGCCCATCCCTGCTTTACCAAGACCTAGTGTTTTTCCCGTTTAATATATAGTTATTTCACATGCCCTCACACCAGTTTTCAGTACTCTACTACAAATATTTCCAGAGATATTCGCTGTGAAAGTTTCAGTTTTTATGGGAGGTGCCCATCCCTGCTTTACCAAGACCTAGCGTTTTTACCCGTTTAATACATAGTTATCTCACATGCCCTCACACCAATTTTCAGTACCCTACTACAAATATTTCCAGAGATATTCGATGTGAAAATTTCAGTTTGTATGGGAGGTGCCCATCCCTGCTTTACCAAGACCTAGCAGTTTTACCCGTTTAATACATAGTTATCTCACATGCCCTCACACCAGTTTTCAGTACCCTACTACAAATATATCCAGAGATATTCGCTGTGAAAGTTTCAGTTTGTATGGGAGGTGCCCATCCCTGCTTTACCAAGACCTAGTGTTTTTCCCGTTTAATACATAGTTATCTCACATGCCCTCACACCAGTTTTCAGTACCCTACTACAAATATATCCAGAGATATTCGCTGTGAAAGTTTCAGTTTGTATGGGAGGTGCCCATCCCTGCTTTACCAAGACCTAGTGTTTTTCCCGTTTAATACATAGTTATCTCATATGCCCTCACACCAGTTTTCAGTACCCTACTACAAATATTTCCAGAGATATTCGATGTGAAAATTTCGGTTTATATGGGAGGAGAGTGCCCATCCCTGCTTTACCAAGACCTAAATTGTTTATCCGTTGAGTACATATTTTTCTATTATTCCTTCACAAAAATTTTCATTATTCTAGTACAAATATTTCAAGAGATATTACGAAAAAAAGGAAAATTTTGTATGGGAGGTGCCCATCCCTGACTTTTAATCAGATTAAAAATATGCCTATAGCAATTACCGGGTGAAAATACCTAGGTGTGCAAAGTTTCGTGAGGATCCGTTCAGCGGTTTTCTCGCCAATTGAGTTTAAACACAATTTCCATTTCACATTTATAATATAAGAAGATTCGCGTTGAAAATAGCACTTAAAAAATTGGTAAAAAAAAAAACTAAAAAATTAACTTCAGATATGCTAAGTTTCGACCATCTGGGAGCAAGTCCAGAAAAAAGCGACGAATTATTGTTCCCCAGTCTATTTCCAATATGTGGGTATGTTTTTTTCTGTAATTGTAACAACTTCACAAAATTCAATTTTGGCCGCATAAAACTTGAAAATCTACCTATGTGCAATGGTTGGATGGGTTTAGCTGTCCAAAGGCAAAACTCGACATTTATTTTCATTTATTTTCAGATTATATTTTATATGCACATATCCACAAGGTACCTGTACCTGTAATTGAATCAGTTCATTAAAATAGTTGTAGGCAATTGAAATCTCCTGCACTTTATGTGCTGACATACATATTGTTAATTTGGAGGGTTTTGTGTTTGGTGTTTTTAAAGTGCGGGAAATGGCGCAACTAGTATATAGAATAATAATAGTAGGTGGTATTAGTCCATATTTTCACCAGCGTCTGCCCTTAAAAAACATCTTCCAAAAAAAGAAATTTTCAAAAACCCCCCCCCCCCCTTGCCGAAATCCTGGATCCGCGCCTGATGTGCAGGAAGGAAGTATATGTATGTAAATGTATGAATTTTCTTTTGCACTTGTTTTATTATTTTTATTTTTTTAACAATAACAAACAACTTTCCATTTAAATGCCATTATTTATACTTCCGTTGGCCATGTGCTAAAAGTAACAACTCTGCAAGATTTGAATCGGTATTTTACTGTCAGATAACAAAACTAAAGATAAAATAAAATAAAATAAATAAAATAAAATAAATTGAAATAAAATGAAATAAAATAAAATAAAGTAATAAGAAATTAAAATAAATAAAATATAATAAAGTAATAAAAAATAAAATAAATTAAAATAAAATAAAATAAAATAAAATAGAATAAAATAAAATAATATAAAATAAAATAAAATAAATAAAATAAAATAAATTGAAATAAAATGAAATAACATGAAATAAAATAAAATAAGATAAAATAAAATAAAATAAAATGAAATAAAATAATGTAATAAAAATTAAAATAAATAAAATATAATAAAGTAATAAAATGGTAAATAAATTAAAATAAAATAAATTGAAATAAAATAAAATAAAATAAAATAAAATAAAATAAAACAAAACAAAATAAAATAAAATAAAACAAAATAAAATAAAATAAAATCAAATAAAATTAAATAAAATAAAATAAAATAAAATAAAATCAAATAAAATAAAATAAAAAACATGAATACTAAGAAATTTTATTTACTTTTTGTTATCTTAGCTGCTAAATACGCATTGTGTTTTACATTTTATTGTATTTTTTTTTTAATTTGAGTTTTAGTGTTTGTGTTATTCACATATGTAAGTGTAATAAGCCGCATAGTTAATGTACATATGTAATAATCATGATTTTTCGCTTCATTGGCTTTTTGCGCATTCTGTTGGAATTTATGCATACATATTTATTAAATCAAATATTTTATGCTTTTTTTTTGTAGTTTTCACTAAAATTTGCTTATATATTTGATCAAAAAATTATATTTTATTAAAATTTAATACATATGTGTTCATCTGGTTTCTAATTTGTGCTAATTTCTGTGCTGTGACCTATGTATCTACTGTATACGTATACACACAGAGAGTTATACAACTCAATAAAAAGACCTCTTGTTTTGGCTGTGACAATCAGAAAACTAAACTTTATTTTCCAACCTAACCTACCATCTGCCCTAATTCCCTACTGCGGCGTTGCGGCGGTTTGTAGTGATCGGTGAATGCGCTGCCAGCGATAGCTGCAGTTGTCTGTTGGTATGAGTGCACTGCCAGCTGTGTTGCCGAAAGCTTCCCAAAGACACGTACGTGGTGTCAGGTGGCCGTCTTGGCATGTTGCTAACGTCCAAGAACGGCAAAGTGAGCGTGGGAGTTATTCTAATGAATTGTCGATCTGCTTCGCACTCTACAGCTGTGAAACATGCAAGCGTGGGAGTAATTCAAAGGAGTCGTCAAACTGATATTGTGGCGTTGCATCTGTGCGATACGCTAACTACATATTTACAAATATCCAATATGCAAGCGTGGGAGTTATTCAAAGGAATCGTCAAACTGATATTGTGGCGTTGCATCTGTGCAATACGCTAACTTCTCCCCCTCTTAAGACAAGTCGCCCTCGACTTGTTTTAAAATCTCCTCCACGGCCCTTTGTGTTTTTTCTTTACTGTTTGCCAATTTTTTTCTGCGGTAGATTAAAAAGATTGCCAATGCTATGATTATTATTGAAGGAAAAGAAAAAAATGTCCACAAGAAATTGCTGTGAATAGATAAGCTCTCTTTTAGCTCCTGAATTTGGGAGACATTATCGATGTAAACTTTATGTAAATATGGTAAAGACAAGCTTGTATGGTGTTCTAAGTATTCAATTGACACCGTCTTTGGGGGGTGGGGTTGAATATAAACTGGTTTTTTTCTACCACGTAGGTTGTGTCGTTTATCGTAATGTTATCTCGAAACAGAAGCAGGTATGTTCCCTTAATTTCCAATTTTCGTTGATCAACTATTGTTGTTGTTGGTACGTTATTGAGAATAATAATGCCTTCGTCTATTTTTTGGATTTGGGGTATATGATAAGCGGACTCCGATGAGCAAGTCGCTGTGTTGTTGTTTAGCACCTGGTTTACGCAATTTGAATTAGCCGGTTTACATACTTTAGCCGCCAAAGTATCATTGCAATTGCCGAGTGGGTGAAATCCATCACTACATTTTGCCGCCAGCGTGGTATCTAACTTAATAATACTATTATTATGGACTACATGATAAATTTTGAGAAATTCACAAAAGTTAGTTATCTTAGGAATCTTAAGGATATAGTAAATAACATCTGAGTTTTGCAAAATTTTAACCTTAGATACTAAAAGTAGATTACTTAAACTAAAAGGTAATTGTTCGAAATTTAAAGCATGATCCATCTCTTCGTCATCCAAAACGAGTGGATTTATAATATTACTTTTGGCTAACACAATGGATAGTGCTAGTCTGTTAAGTTGGCTTATTATGTGGTTATTTCTTCTTATCAAGTTTTCACATAGTAGTGTTTCTTCACCTTTCAACATCCAACCTGTCCAATTTGTACGAATTGTGTTGATTTGGTTAGTTATTTCATTAATTCTATTTTGTAACTGAGAGTTAATTTTTATCTGCCTATTGTTGTTTTCTATCAATATATTTTCCCTTGTTAAGAGTAGTTCAAAATCCTCGTGATCAGGGGTACCAGCTACGAATTTCAAAGCGGACCCCAAGAAATCGATTGATCTTGCCATTCTTCTAGGTATTTCCAGAGTACGGATGATATGTAAGATTTCTTCGCCCTGTTGTTTTAAAATATTTTCGTTTACCATCTGATTGCTTGATTTGGATATGAACGCTTGGCTTTCGTAAGCTATCCGGCGGTAGTCTGTCAAGTTAGTGGCATGTACGAGGTAAATGAATTCACTGTAAATAGCCGCATTTCCCTGAGGAATGGTAACAACTTGTGAGGAGGTGTAGTCAATCAAATTGGCTCCGGTGCCGGAGATAAGGGCAAGCACCAACCTGAAATTGATTTTACCGTAAATTACTTTTATGAATTTTTCTTCCTTCTATCTGTACTGTAGTACCCAAATCTCGTTCTACTATTTTTTCTACAAAAACCTTTTCAAATTTATTTCCTAATCGTTTGTTACGGCGAAGGAATACCTTTTCACCAGGCTGATATGTTTTAGTTACCCTTTTCTCATTTAGTTTATCCAATACTAAATTTTGTGCTTTTATTAATTTCTCTTTGACTTCCCCAAATTTTTCCACTGAGCAATTCTGTAAAATTTCAATTGGTTTGGAGTTTGTCACCGAATGAATTGTTCTATTATATTTGTATGTAGCAAGCAAAATTAAATCTTTAATTTCACTTATCTGCTGCTGCGCCTTCACGCACCTGGCTATCTCCAACAGAGTTGAATGAAACCTTTCGACTTGACCGTTGCTTTCGCTATGTAATGTAGGGACGAAAAATTGGTCTATGCCGAAATGATCGCGCACCATGGATTTAATTAAATTTGATGTAAACGCTCGTTCTTTATCTGTGACAATAGTTTTAGTGTTCTGAAACATACCCAATACCTCTAATAATGCTTCCTTTATGTCAATGGTACATCTCGAAACAATAGGTTTAACTATTGCAAATTTCGAAAACTTGTCAACAGCAGTTAGAAACAGCTGTTTGCCCGTAATTAAAATGTCAAGGTGGAGAATTTCTCCTGGACGTTCCGGAATTGGGGTTTTCCCAATTTCGGGGTTTGGAGGTTTTCTTTGGTATTTATTTTCCATACAGATTTTACAATTTGTTATTGTCGACTTGAGCATTTTTCTCATGTCCGGAAAGTAGTATTCTGATATAATTTGCTTAAAGTTTTCTGATAGAGACCGATGAGCACGAGCATGCTCCGTCGCTATTACTTCCTGTTGGTCGTTTGGATTTATTAAGTCGATTACAAATTTTTCCGTATGAACAAACTTAACACCCGGAAATGCTTCAATAAGAGGTCCCTGAATTTCAGATAATGTCGGAAGATCGCATCAAATAGCATTTGTTACACTAGAATTTATAATCTTCTTTAGGTTTTCCAATAAATTTGTTGTTGTGTCGTAAGTTAGAGTGTATCGAATTTTTTTCTGAAAAATTATTTTTGTACTTAAGTTGTAATGAGCCCCCCTCGTTAAAATGAATTGCCTTTTAAATTGATTTACGGGATATTGAATAGTTCTTATTGTGTTTGATAATGATATCTCGCTATGAGCAGTAGCATCCGTGTCGCTCATATTATTCAAAAATTGACGGGACAAAGCGTCTGCTACGACGTTGTCTCTACCAGGCTTATAAAAGAATTTTGGCGAGAATTCCTCGATAAATGCCCGCCATCGCTTCATTTTTGTATTAGGATTTTTGTTTGAAATAGCGAACGTTAATGGCTGATGGTCTGTAAATATTAAAATGTCCTTAACACCGTATAAGTAATGGCGAAGGTTCTTAAGGGCCCATACTATGGCCAGAAGCTCACGCTCGTTGGTTGCGTAATTTTCCTCTGTCTTTGATAACGTTCGCGAAATCATTGTGATTGGCCGTCCATTCTGGGATAAGACCGCACCTAAAGCGCTAGAGGAAGCATCTGTTGTGAGCTCGAATGGTTTTTCGTAGTCGGGATAAAACAGCAAAACATCCTCCGACGCCAAAATGCTTTTCACCCTTTTAAATGCTTGAATCGCCTCCTCGTCGAGAGCTATTTTGGTATGTTTGGACTTGTGGGATGACACATGGCCATTCTCCCCTCTTAGATACTTCGTTAGTGGTTTCACGATAGCCGCATAGTTTCGTATAAACCTTCTATAATACCCTGAAAGACCCAGAAAAGAGCGTAATGCTCGAAGTGTTTCCGGTATCCTATATTCAATTATATCTTTCACTTTATTTGGACATGTTTTTATACCTTTTTGTGAGACAATAAAGCCAAGAAACTCGACCTCCTTCTTAAAGAATTTGGTTTTTTCTGATGAGACTCGCATTCCAGCCTTTTCCAATTTCTTGAGTACCCTATCAATGTGTTGGATATGAGACTTTTCGTCCTTTGAGAAGATGATTATATCATCCATGTAGACTTGACAACTTTGGCCAATGTCGTCTCTTAATACATCGTCAATGGCCCGTTGGCAGATACTGGGCGCATTCTTTAAACCGAATGGCAATCTATTAAACTCATATTTGCCATTATTAATGCTGAAGGCCGTTTTTTCGCGGTCCTTCTCTTCAAGTATTATCTGGTGGAATCCAGATTTTAAGTCTAAAGTTGTAAAAAATTTCGAGCTACCTAGATTTGCCAATATGGTGGAAATATCCGGTATAGGATATCTATCCGCAATCGTGTTTTCGTTTAATTTTCGAAAGTCGATTACCATACGGAGCTTTTGTTTACCGTCTTCATCTAGGCCTTTTTTATTCACAACATGAACCGGAGAATTATAGGCTGAATTAGATTTTCTAATAATACCGTCCCTCAACAACGTTTCTATTTCTTTGTTTATGAATCCTGCCGCTGAAACCGGGTATGGATACGATCGAGTATAAATTGCCTCCGAGGAAGTGGTACGAATTTTTGCCTTAACCCTAGTATTATACGGCAAAGCTCGGTTGGGTTCAGCAAAGGCTTTCAAGTTCTTTTTAACCATAAGGTCAAACTCATCTTTTACTAGAGCGGGGACTGAGTCCTTATCCAAACATATGGAGTTAACCTGCTCACATTTAACACTACTTAATTTTTCCTTGCCACCTTCATAAAATAAATACTCCGATTTCGTATCGATTTTAGCTCTTATTTCTTTTAGGAAATCATATCCTACTATGCCATCGAAGCTTTTTAAGCTTGGCAGAATAAAGAAAGTTGATGCTTTGTTCAAAAGGAAAACCTTACATTTCTTTTCAATGAGATTACACCCATTTATTGATTCGACCTTAAACTGTCTTTCCACAGGGGTAACCCCCTTTAAAAAACTCAAATTTTTAATGTAGTTCTTCGAAGTACCTGTATCAATTAACAGTTTGAGCTCCCGCCCAACCGACGTCTTCTTAGTAATGTAGGGTAGGAGCGACCTTACGCTAAAAAATTCATTTCGTCTTCCATTTCAAAATTAGAAGCGATCTCAATATCTAAATCACTATCGCGGTCAACAATAGCCTTTTCCGATGAATCTACCTCTTTGGACGTGTTTAAATGATTGGTTCTTTGCATCTTCGGCTTACGTGAGTTTACTGAATACCCTAGTTCACGATCCCGTTTATGCGCGTATTGGTTGGCATCCCTTTTGGGAGCCACTCCCACTGCATTTTCTTTCCTATATCCCTGATTGGATTGCTTTGTGCGTCTAAATGCAGAGGATCCGCGGTCTACATCCATTGGAGTAGGAGTGTCCTTGGGGCTTTGTTGATTGCCTGGATAATTGTTCTGAGGTTTCGGTCTGTCTAAAGTTGCTACGTTGTTAACCGCAAATGTTCTAGCGAAATCATAGCGCAAGCGGTTATTTTCTAACTCCTGGGCCGTAGCCAGTGCAGAAGGCAAATCTTTAGGGTTGGCCGAAAATAGAATATCGAATAACGGCCGATTTAGGCCGGAAATGAAAACCCTTAATGCATTTTCCCTAGCTCTATCGTTGAGCGCGGCAGCAAGCTCCCTGTTGCTTGAATGAGTCATTATGTTTTTGTTCGTTATTAGAGTTAATTGTTTGTCCACCCTATCATAATACTGACAGAGTGACAAATTCCCCTGCCTCAGGACACTGAGTTCTGTTTCTAACACATGTAGCGGTCTTTTATCCGCATATGCTTTGTCTAACCTCGACAGAATGGCTTTAAAATTAAGTACGGTTGAAAAGGATGCGAGCATTGCGTTCGCAGGACCTACTATTTTATTCCTAAAGATCCCCATAGCTACATAATATTGCTCGGAACCCTCTGTATAGTAGTTGATGGCAAATTCCGCTGCGGAACGCCAAGCTGGGTAGGATGCAGGATCACCCTTAAATTCCTGTAGGGATTTAATCAAATCCATGTTTGTACTTCCGTTAACTACAGCTGGGTTAATTTGTACTGGGAGATAATTTTCCGCAGATGGCGGCTCTAGGCGCCGAAGTGCCTGCATTACTTCTTCGAATTGTGCATTAAACTCTCTTCTACTTTGTTCGCTATTTTGCCTTAGAATTTCGATAACCTGTTCTCTGCTTACACCACTCATTTTGAATTGGGGAATATTCACAGGAAAAAAAATTAAAATAAATCACAAAAATTACGTTTCCTTTTTTTTGCACTTTTTTCTTTCTCTTTTTTTTTCACTAGATCGCACTAAAACTTCGAACAATTACTTACAATATTAATTTTGTAGAGTATAGCATATTAGTAAAGCGGGTTATCCTTCCAGCAGTATCCGTTTGATCCTTCCAGCAGTATCCGTTTGATCATTCCAGGTACTATCCTTGCTTATGGGGAATTAATAGGGTTTGTCGGTTCCTTGCCGGCGGGCGCCACTCAATAAAAAGACCTCTTGTTTTGGCTGTGACAATCAGAAAACTAAACTTTATTTTCCAACCTAACCTACCATCTGCCCTAATTCCCTACTGCGGCGTTGCGGCGGTTTGTAGTGATCGGTGAATGCGCTGCCAGCGATAGCTGCAGTTGTCTGTTGGTATGAGTGCACTGCCAGCTGTGTTGCCGAAAGCTTCCCAAAGACACGTACGTGGTGTCAGGTGGCCGTCTTGGCATGTTGCTAACGTCCAAGAACGGCAAAGTGAGCGTGGGAGTTATTCTAATGAATTGTCGATCTGCTTCGCACTCTACAGCTGTGAAACATGCAAGCGTGGGAGTAATTCAAAGGAATCGTCAAACTGATATTGTGGCGTTGCATCTGTGCGATACGCTAACTACATATTTACAAATATCCAATATGCAAGCGTGGGAGTTATTCAAAGGAATCGTCAAACTGATATTGTGGCGTTGCATCTGTGCAATACGCTAACTTACATATATGCTAATTATGTATGCTAATGACGTACATATTTAGGTCATTGGTTATGCAAATTCACATTTACATAAACAAAATCATACAATTTTCATTTTATACGGTTCATTTGATATTTTATGTTAATAACTGAGTTCATATTTACACATTAATTGAATCGTTTGCTATCAAAACAAGCTTATTCCATTTTGGAAATTTTTGTGGTTAGAAAAAAAACATCTCACTTAATCACATATTAGCTACTCAGCAATTAGCTACTCAAATCAATTAACAATTCAGCGATCTATTCTACTTTAGCCAAGTCACTGGGATCACCAAAACCTGAGGACCCCAAAAATTTTAGACTTTTAAAGCGAAGTGCGGTATGTTCACACAACAGTTGTTTTAAGGTTTCTACAGAGAAGTCGTTAAAAGAGACGTTAAGTCTTTTCGGGCACATCGGTATCCCTCGCGTCTTACTTAGTCTGGCCAAACGTGTAGAGTTATTGCACGAGTTTAGAAACAATTTGAAAGCATCAGGTTTGAAAGTATTATCGAAATGTAGGAAATACAGATATCGAAGTACGAAACACATATAACTATAGTCAATGTGCTAAATACTTAAATTATCACAGATCTTAATGATTTTCTCATAACTAATATTCACATAACTAGCACTGTACCATTTTTCATACAAACAGACCATAGACAAGTAATCATTATGAACATATGGATATACTCTTGGATTAGCATATCACTTTTACTCTTGCTAATTAAAATTACACTACCCGACACCAAACATCACCAATGATAAAAATCGAATTTTTTTTAAAGAAATTTCATATTCGACTGTCCTAAAATCAGAAAAATTTTATGGGGGACAAAAAGTTAGCCCACCTATCCTATAGATAATTTAATTTTGACCATTTTAAGGCTAATTGTGCAATAATCGACTGTACCGTTATTTATATTTATCTATTTTTATTGAAAGTCCTGAACCAAAAATTTTCCGGAAGAGTAAAATTTCAACAACAAAATTGGGTTTATTCATAAAACTTTATTAAGGAGTAATACTCAAGATTATTTCATTCCATTTATTACGTATTTTGAAGTGCACAATATCTCTCAAAACAGCGATTAATAGGAAAAAAAAATTAATTGAATAAAAAATATCTGCATTTCGCGATTTTAAAGAGATGATAAATAATGAGCGATGTGAGTGAGTACTTTTGACTACTCTTTTCTGATTTTCTGCATTTGTTACACATATGATTGTCCAAAAAATAATCTCCCATCATATCCTCGTACCAAGACCCTTGATATCGCCATTCGAAAACTATTAAGTCCTGATGAAATCTCTCACCATGTTCACCACTTTCAGCACCTAAGTTTGTAGGGAATTATGAAGAATGAATGAATGGCGATATCAAGGGTCTTGGTACGAGGATATGATGGGAGACTATTTTTTGGACAATCATATGTGTAACAAATGCAGAAAATCATAAAAGAGTAGTCAAAAGTACTTACTCAAATAGCTCATTATTTATCCTCTCTTTAAAATCGCGAAATGCAGATATTTTTTTATTCAATTATTTTTTTTTTCCTGTTTTGAGGGATATTGTGCACTTGAAAACACGTAATAAATGGAATGAAATAATCTTGAGTATTACTCCTTAATAAAGTTTTATGAATAAACCCAATTTTGTTGTTGAATTTTTACTCTTCCGGAAAATTTTTGGTAAAGGAGTTTCAATAAAAATATGTAAATATAAAAAATGGTACAGTCGATTATTGCACAATTAGCCTTAAAATGGTCAAAATTAAATTCTCTATAGGATAGGCGGGCTAACTTTTTGTCCCCGATACAATTTTTCCGAATTTAGGACAGTTGAATCTGAAATTTCTTTAAAAAAATTCGATTTTTTTTTTCAAATTTTTTTCATTATTTTTGCCATTGTGACCAAAATACTTGACCAATTTTGGAGTGTGAAGGCAAAAAATGTTTGTTGGAGCTCCCTCTACCAGCGCTTCCTAGAATCCAAATCGCCACGATGTCTAATAAAACTTGTTGATGCACTTATGTAATGCAATGTCTTGCATATAGGGCTTTTTCCACATTTTTACCAATATCTCAAAAACTGGGTCTGCCACAAAAAAATGGAGATGATATTCGGAATCAGCGTAAAATTTCGCTTTAGAAAATTATTATTTTATTCTTGGTGATTTTTGGTGTCAAGTAGTGTTATTTATTTTTTTTTTTTTCTTTAATGGCTATTAATCATGATTATTTTTTATAATTTTTTAATTTAATTGGTTATTAATTGCCACTTTTATGTAAGACAATTAAAATATTCATTTAAATTATAAAAACCAAAAAAATTAATCATAATTAATTTTGATTGTAATTTACGAGACGTGATTCTTAATACAAAATAAAAAAAATCCTTTGTATTAATATCTTTATAAAAATTTTTTGGCTGCTTTTTGTGTTAGGTTAAAAATTTAAAAGAGCTACATGTATACATGCATGAATATGCCTCTTATACATACATACATACATATATTGACTCGAGTGCACTTCAAGAGAAAAAGCTCAAATATGCTTTGACTGCCGCCTGCTGCTGATTGCTTTTACTTTATTTTGATTCTACTCGGCCCCTTGCTCTACTTCTCTTGTTTCATTTGTTTCTTCTTTCCTTATTGCAATTGCTGATATGAAGTCTTAAAATGTATTTTTAGAAGCAGAGATTTAACTTTTTTCTGTTGGCAAGTTAAAGGTAAATTACGAAATTCTTGTCTGCAAACAATATTGAAACTCAATCTATTTTTTGCTTGCTTATTTTGCTTGTTTGGTTTGCTTCTCTTAATAAACTGCCTAAATATTGCTTACATTTGCAAATTCAGTCAGTTATACATTTATTGACATGTGCAAAATCAAGTGAACCAAGTGAGGTATAGCGACGGAAATACCAAACAGGATATTACATACAAAGTGCAACATTATTTTGCTGGTCCAATGATTTCAACTCAGAAAGGAAGGCTTATAACCATAGATATAACAAAATCGTTCGCATTTTAAATATCCCAAATTTTTGATTTTCTAGGAAAGTCCGAATAAAATAGCATTTAGCAGATCAATAGACCAGTAAATTACTTATCATAGAATTTTGTTGCCCAGAAAATTTCATAAGTCATGCTCAGACTAAATTTTGATACATAGAACATAACAGACGGCAGGAAATGAAATACAAATGTGTCGCATTGAAATATGCAACAAATTTCTTGTTTGTTTTATAATTTGTTTGTTAATGTACTGTTAGTACTATCCGAGGGTTATTCTGCGGAGAATGCGTTACAGTTATTAAAATCATCGCTATCAGCAGAATATGTTTGTTCCTCTTCATTATATGGTATATGAACTCACTTTCGTTTACTTATGTTCATGTATCTGTAAGCCTATTCTACGTTCTAATGCATTAATTGACATTTGGCTTAGGCCAAGCAATTTGCTTACGTTTTGTACAGTTTGCTTGAATTTGCCAATTTCTTCATCATTCATTCTAAACATAACTACAAAAAAACCTATCTACTTTCTTAGTACAAACAACTTCGTTAAATAACAAATTGGAAAGATTTGAATTCTCTGATTTGTTGACAATCTCGTTCAGCATAAAAAGGATTTTAATTGCAAAAACTAAGCAAAAAATGTAAACTTTAAATGACTTTAAGTTACAGATTGAGTCTTTGCGATATAAAAAATACTTTAACCAATCTGCAACTTTTAACATTTCTTTCTATATTCCTTCCGTGTTTGACACTCCCAAAATCAATACTGTTACTCATTTATACCATTTTCCATATGCCAACTACGATGCTTTTAGTTGATGTTTATAAAATATGAAAAATATAGTAAATGATTAACAACATGCAAAGGCAATACAAAATTTAGCGACATAAGACAGCAGACGACAATGACAACAACAACAATAGCATGTGCTCAAATATTTACTCTAAAAATAATGTAAGCAAATATCGATGAACTCAGTAGACCTTTACATACATATATCAAATGCTGACCTCCAGCACGTTCAGGTGATATTTAGTTGACTTTTATAATAGAGAGTTTGCTTTAGCAAAGATTTTGTATGTATTTAGCTTCCATGTATATGTAGGTATATGTGTGTATACTTATACATATGAGAGTTCATTGTTCTTGCTATTTATTGTCCGTGTAGTATTGGAGAGACGAAAAAACTTTATCTTCTTCTACATTGTGCTGCTTTTTCTCCTCTATCACACATTTGTCGCACATATAATAGTTTTGCATTTGCGGACATCAATTTCCTTGTCTTTGTAGCTTTTCTTTGTTATTATTTACTTTTTGGCTGCAGAAAAAGCTATCCGATCTCAAGGAAAACTATATCATGGCTTGCTGTTTATTTGGTTTCATCATCGTACACCAAAAGAAGGATATGAATACCGTGTAAACGAACAACGTACAGCAAATAAAAAAGTTAGAGCTTTTTTTCTTCGCTAGGCATGGAAGTCATTTTAAATAAAAATTTTAAAAGTTCAGAAGGAGAAGGAATATCCATAATAAGAGAATTTCCCTAAGCCACTATTATTTCCTAATCTCACTATCGATTCAATATTTAAAATTATACCCGTTGGCTATAAACTAGAATATTCACTATTGTTTCTATTGACAATTGACTATTGACTATTGATTTTTGACTATTGACTATAGATTATTGACTATTGACTATTGACTATTGACTATTGATTATTGATTATTGAATATTGACTATTGACTATTGACAATTGACTATTGACTATTGACTATTGACTATTGACTATTGACTATTGACTATTGACTATTGACTATGGACTATTAACTATTGACTATTGACTATTTATTGATTATTGAATATTTATTGATTATTGACTATTGACTATGGACTATTGACTATTGATTATTTATTGACCATTGACCATTTATTGACTATTGGCTATTGACTATTGAGTATTGACTATTGACTGTTAACTATTGACTGTTGACTATTGACTGTTAACTATTGACTGTTGACTATTGACTATTGACTACTGACTATTGACTATTGACTATTGACTGTTAACTATTGACTATTGGCTATTGACTATTGACTATTGACTATTGGCTATTGACTATTGACTATTGACTATTGACTATTGACTATTGACTATTGACTATTGACTATTGGCTATTGACTATTGACTATTGACTATTGACTATTGACTATTGACTATTGACTATTGACTATTGACTATTGACTATTGCCTATTGACTACTGACTATTGACTATTGACTATTGACTATTGACTATTGGCTATTGATTATTGACTATTTACTATTTACTATTGACTATTGACTATTGTCTGTTGACTATTGAATATTGACTGTTAAATATTGACTATTGACTATTGACTATTGCCTATTGACTACTGACTATTGACTATTGACTATTGACTATTGACTATTGACTATTGACTATTGACTATTGACTATTGGCTATTGATTATTGACTATTTACTATTGACTATTGACTATTGACTATTGACTATTGTCTGTTGACTATTGAATATTGACTGTTAATTATTGACTATTGACTATTGACTACTGACTATTGACTATTGACTATAGGCTATTGATTATTGACTATTGACTATTGACTATTGACTATTGACTATTGACTATTGACTATTGACTATTGACTATTGACTATTGACTATTGACTATTGACTATTGTCTGTTGACTATTGAATATTGACTGTTAACTATTGACTATTGACTATTGACTATTGACTACTGACAATTGACTATTGACTATTGACTATTGACTATTGACTATTGGCTATTGACTATTGACTATTGACTACTGACTACTGACTACTGACTATTGACTATTGACTACTGACTATTGACTATTGACTATTGGTTATTGATTATTGACTATTGACTATTGTCTGTTGACTATTGAATATTGACTGTTAACTATTGACTATTGACTATTGACTCTTGACTATTGACTATTGATTGATTGACTATTTCCTATTGACTATTGACTATTGACTATTGACTATTTCCTATTGACTATTGACTAATTGACTATTTCCTACTTACTATTGACTATTTCTTGACTATTGACTATTGATTATTGACTATTGACTATTGACTATTGACTATTGACTATTGACTATTGACTATTGGCTATTGACTATTGACTATTGACTATTGACTATTGACTATTGACTATTGACTATTGACTATTGACTATTGGCTATTGACTATTGACTATTGACTACTGACTACTGACTACTGACTATTTCCTATTGACTATTGACTGATTGACTATTTCCTACTTACTATTGACTATTTCTTGACTATTGACTATTGATTATTGAATATTGACTACTGACTGCTGCCAAATTATCCATTATTTATGATTCTTGGCTCGATTTTGTTCTGTTTGTGGATTTCTAGTTAACAAAAAGCTGATTTATTGCAAAACTATATAGCACGGAAAGTAACATACCGGCTAAAATTCATTTCTTGCATTAACATCTTCATAATTCCCTACAAACTTAGGTGCTGAAAGTGATGAACAGGGTGAGAGATTTCATCAGGACTTAATAGTTTTTGAATGGCGATATCAAGGGTCTTGGTACGAGGATATGATGGGAGATTATTTTATGGACAATCATACGTGTAACAAATGCAGAAAATCAGAAAAGAGTAGTCAAAAGTACTCACTCACATCGCTTATTATTTATCCTCTCTTTAAAATCGCGAAATGCAGATATTTTTTTATTCAATTATTTTTTTTTTCCTGTTTTGAGGGATATTGTGCACTTGAAAACACGTAATAAATGGAATGAAATAATCTTGAGTATTACTCCTTAATAAAGTTTTATGAATAAACCCAATTTTGTTGTTGAATTTTTACTCTTCCGGAAAATTTTTGGTAAAGGAGTTTCAATAAAAATATGTAAATATAAAAAATGGTACATCCGATTATTGCACAGTCTTAAAATGTTCAAAATTAAATTCTCTATAGGATAGGCGGGCTAACTTTTTGTCCCCGATACAATTTTTCCGAATTTAGGACAGTTGAATCTGAAATTTCTTTAAAAAAATTCGATTTTTTTTTTCAAATTTTTTTCATTATTTTTGCCATTGTGACCAAAATACTTGACCAATTTTGGAGTGTGAAGGCAAAAAATGTTTGTTGGAGCTCCCTCTACCAGCGCTTCCTAGAATCCAAATCGCCACGATGTCTAATAAAACTTGTTGATGCACTTATGTAATGCAATGTCTTGCATATAGGGCTTTTTCCACATTTTTACCAATATCTCAAAAACTGGGTCTGCCACAAAAAAATGGAGATGATATTCGGAATCAGCGTAAAATTTCGCTTTAGAAAAGTATAATTTCATTTTTGGTGGTTAAAGTTGATCAAAATTTGTCGAGTAGTGTTATTTATAATATTTATAAATTCAAATTTATGAAAGTTATAATTAGAACTAGTGTTGCTCTAAGCAATACAGCTAGCAGTAATCAAAAGAGCACACGTTTATTAGTTATGTGGAGAAATAAGCTTTTCCTTTGCTCCTCCATCCATCTCGTCCTCAGCTCTGCTCATAGCAAATGTTTAAGCCACACACACACTCATAATTTATTTTGCGCTCCACTTTGGTTTCACTGGTACTATTTTATTTATTTATTTCTTTTTCTCCTTTCTCGTACATAAATGCTTGTAGCAAGCAGCTGCACATGTAGATACTCGTACTGATGCAAGAAACTTCCGCATAAACTTTTCGCTACGTGCAACTATCAGCCAACACCTACGTGACGCATTTATTTCGGGTAGGCAGCTGTTGCAGGCAAAGCACAAAAAAAAGGAGGAAACTAGCTCACTCACCTTGATGTTTTGGCTTCACTTTGTTTGTTTCGAAATAACACACACACACATGCATAAAACGTATGTATGTTGCATGTATCTTGTGTGTACGTGCAACGTGGCATTTTAAGTTTGCTTTTAAAAACAAAATGCGGCATTTGTGGCTTGTTACCTTCTTTCATTGCTTGTTTCGTCATTTTGTTTTTAAACAAAAACTTTTCGCGCGTTGCATTAAAATGTTAAAAAAATTGCGTTTGTGGCAAAAGTTAACAGCAAAGAAATGAAGCTTGTTGATGCTTTTTAGTTAGTTTGACGCAAAGGTGTAGTTAGTTGAATGAAAAATGTAAAATGTTTGAGGAACTTGCATTATTCATGGGATGAAGGTGTACGAACATTTGTTTTATATACAAACATATGCACAAAATAAATAAAAATATGTACATACTCGTATATATACACATACAAAATATATATTTATGTATGTATGTTCTTTTAAAGATTTAATGTCCATAAGTAAGCCGTTATTTGGAACATTTTATAAAAATAACTGCTTCTTGCAGCTTTAGTACAATTTCAAATTTCCAGAAGCATACATATAGTTTTTGAAGTTAGTTCTTATAATTGGCACGAAATAAAGGCAATGGAAATAATGCCAATTGACACCATTTCTCACACTCTTCGGATATAAAGTCAATTGACTTTATTGCACATTCATGAATTTTTTAATGTTTACCTCCAATGTTCAGAAACGTAGTTGAGTCGATTAAGTCATTTTTATACGGTTGCATTTTTCTATAAAATTGATGACTTGTTGGATAGATCAAATCATGCTAATATGAGGCATAGCTCCAATACAACCGAGCGAGTGGCGGCCCTACCATAAATTGGCTGGACGAGCCCATGTATGAAGCATAGCCATTAGCCATTTACATATGTAATTTTTTTTGCGGTATTATCTGAATGTCTGCTTGCGGTGCCGTCATTGAATTTGATTAAATTAGTTATATATGTTTACTTGGTTTGTGGTTTCTATTCATACCGTATGAAGCTGAATGTATTAGACTAGGTAAAACGAGAAAATGAAGATGATGCCAAATAGTTAAGTTTTGATATAAAATAGATAGTATGAAGATAATTATATGACTGTTATTTTTTTAACTGTATCTGCATGCTCACTAACCCAGATTGTTCTGTGATTAGCTGTACAAACAAAATAAACGTGATTGTTGGGCTAACGCGCCATGAGAAGTAAACATATTTCAAGCGTAAAAAAAACACATTTTAAAGAAATTCGTTAAATGAAAATTAAGGAAAATATTTAGGCAAGCCGGGCTTTTCGGCTTTTATGAAGCATCCGCCAATGAGCCGACCGTCATATAGACGTATACAAACTAAGTTATAACTCCTTTATTTAAACAGTTGAATGATGCAATTTTTTGTGTAATAATAATCTATCATAACTATGGGCTTGTTTCATATTGAAATACATATTGATTTGCATTTAAAAGCAACAACTTTTGTGTACATACTTACCTACACAATCATAGTGAACCACTTTAATATCCAGCGCATGAATAGGAAATTACTTTAAAATGTGGAAATTAGATTGTGCGAAATATATCAAAATGACAGCAAAATTTTCGCGCTGATGATAGAAAAATCAGCTTAGTAACAGTGACTTTTTATCATATACATAAGTATGCAATTTATGTATGTTTTCGAACAAATAGTGACTTCTCGTCTATTCTATGTTAGCAATGGTCTTTATCTCAAGACCGAAAAATCGTTCGCGTTGCCTATTGCGAAAAGACACGTTTCAAGGTTAATTAATGCCGGAAATAGCTATTGGAAACGCTACGCATAAAGATAGTCAACAAAGTGAAAAATCTTAGAATTATGGTGAGCTCCAACTTTAACGGTATTGACCACATTAAATTGGTGGTGGAAAAAGTTTATGGAACACTATGTAACCGCTGTGGCCGCTGTGGTGCAGTGGGTAGAGTGCTCGCCTGCTATGCCAGAGGTCTCGGGTTCAAACCACGGTCCGAGCCAAACAAATTTTTCTAATTAGTAAAAATCCAATTATTGGGTTTTTTAAGAGCAGCGGTCACCTCTCGGCAGTGGGCGGCATACCCTCCGAGAGTATTTCTGCCATGAAAAAGCTTCTCACAAAAAATGCATACGCCGTTCGGAGCCGGCATAAAACTGTAGGTCCACCCAATTAGTAGGAAAAACAAAAAGGAGCACACCTCGAATTGGGAGAGAAGCTCGGCCATAAAACTCGTCAGAGTTATAATAGCGCCATTGTATTATTATTATATGTAACCTGAGACAAACGGCGCACACTGGGGATTTCGCGGGAAAAAGTCAAATTGTCAACATAATCTTCATGCAATATGCAGTGATATTTTGGAGTTTTAGACTAAATGGTACTACCAAATCAAAAATAATTATTCCGATCTGACTGCTAGTTTTTTTTTATAGCCGTCTCAAACTCAGTACTTGTATGTTTTACCGAACCAACTTAATTTAAACCTAAGAATTTCAAAACGAATAATCTTTTATTATGTGAGCTAACGTTTTTCTTTTTATTTTTTATTTAAAGTAGGATATTTCAGTCTACTAAAATTGAAAAAATAAACTCTGCAGAGACTTGAGTTTTTTTTTTTTTTGCAGTTTATTTTTATGAACATATAACAAAAATCCCTTTTTTCTCCAAATATTTGGACCTGCAATTTTAGCTCCACTTGCCTCCGGTTGGAAATCACTACTAATACATTGTCTCATATCTGTTTTTACATTCTTAATCAATTTCAAGTGCCCCCAGGTGCCCCTTCTCAATTTATTGTATTATACAGTACAACAGTTTTCAGCTAATTGATTCGCGACTCAATTCTGATAAGGCTATTTTGTTTAACATAACTCAAGAACCACTAGTCGGATTTTGTTTAAACACATTTAGAAAAATCAAGAATTACAAGTATTTTCATCTGTTTATATAACGTTTCGCAATATAGGCAACAGTTTCGCAGTTATAAATAAATGTAAGGAGAAAAAAAATATTTTTTGCCTAAAAATAATTTTTTTTTTTAATTCATAAAAAATCGAAAATGGTAAAAAAGTTCAAAGTCCTATTATTTTCACGTAAATTCGCATAACCTATGAACAAAACGATACATAAATCATGAAAATCGATAAACGCGTTTCGCTTTTATTCACAATTAAGTACAGGTAGGAATTTAAAATTATTTTTATTTTTTACTATAGGTCCAAGGCAGGTACCCCTAGGGAGTGGCCGATTTCAATTATTTTTTGTACCGTCAATGCCCTTTATGAGGGTAACTGATATGCAAAGTTTTGTAAAGATATCTTACCTTTTTGAGCTGAAATTAAAATTTGTATTTCAATTTTTTTTTTTTAATTTTTTACTATAGGTCCAAGGGAGGTACCCCTAGGAGTTGACGGATTTCAACCATTTTTGGAGATTTTCTTAACTAGCTCATATATAACCTGTGTGCAAAATTTCAAAGCCCTACGACAACTCCTTCTATTTTTTCCCGCTGAATGTATGGAAGCTGCCCCACTGTGCGGCGTAGGTACTACTTACATGCATATTAGGAGAGAACTTGCAATACAACGTATTATTCCAATAAAAACTTACTCAGAGCTAGCTTACAATAAACTAGACTCAACTACGCAACTAGAGTGGCCATAAATTCGAGGTCACGTTTAGTCACATCACGCGATCGCAGAAGTATGATATCACGAAACATCACGCGAAGTAGACAGTACATCATGGCTTTCGCGCTTGTGTATGAAAGTATACTGCGATGTCTACTATCTGGGGAGCTTATATTATGAGCGCTCTACAAAATTTATGCGAGCTGCTGTGGTGCAGTGGGTAGAGTGCTCGCCTGCTATGTCAGAGGTCTCGGGTTCAAACCACGGTCCGAGCAAAACACCAAAACAATTTTTCTAATTAGTAAAAATCCAATTATTGGGTTTTTTAAGAGCAGCGGTCACCTCTCGGCAGTGGGCGGCTACCCTCCGAGTGTATTTCTGCCATGAAAAAGCTCCTCACAAAAAATGTATTCGCCGTTCGGAGCCGGCATAAAACTGCAGGCCCACCCAATTAGTAGGAAAAACAAAAAGGAGCACACCTCGAATTGGGAGAGAAGCTCGGCCATAAAACTCGTCAGGGTTATAATAGCGCCATTGTATTATTATTATCCATCCCTAGTGTTCAACGACTAATATCGTTATAAATAATGCCGTAAACAACACTTGACATTGAATAACTAATTTCGGGTTTATATGTACTCCATATTTGAATACAAGCAATCATAGACAAATAATTGCATACAAAGCGAGTGTCATGTAAATCCGCTATTAGTGGATGGCATTTAGGAAATTTGGCACATTTCCAAATACTAAAGAGAAATGGCTGTGGCTACATTTGATTATCGCTTTAATTTCTCCATACTTTTGACATGTTTTAAATTCTTCTGAGTTAGTATTTTAAGATAATAATTTGACAGATCGGACGAAGAAGCCAAATAAGCTTAACTGGGAATGATCAAAGGAAGAATTACTTTCCTTATCGTCTCGAATTTAATTGAGAAAAATTCACCACTATTTTTCACAAATTAACTAGTCTACATACATTTTTTCCCCCAGTATGATAAACAACTTTTTTAAGCAATAATTTGCAACAAGTTAGTCGCTACAGAAATTTACATACATACATACATACCCACCTAACAACCCAATAATCTTTTGCCACTTCAACGCTTTCATTTTGCCGACACACAAACACAAACACACACACATGTCTTCTCAAAACTGCCAACTAAATGTAAACATTAATATGGCATAAGCAACCGTAATCCGATTAGTTTGGATGGATGATTGGATGGATGAGGATGACAACGAGTAAATAATACGATTTTGGGCGGTCAAATTGCCGAAAGGCGATATGAACAGAAGCAACAACAGATCAACGGGCAAAATAGCAGTTAATCGGCGTCATAATTGAGTGATAAATTGTCAAGTGACACAAGGACAAAACAAACGTTCAAACACACATTTTCAATTTATGACGTATTTTATGCTCGTAGACACATACTTATAGCCAATTTATTTTGGAAAATAATTCGAAAAAAACACTAGCAAGCTTAGCGAATAACATGGAAAGCAACAACAAAAACTAAGCTAGCTAGCTAGTTTAAGCGAGCTGAGCTGAAAGCAGTGATGCCAATATTCTTGGACCAAAAATCCCTACGCCATGCCAAAAAATTCCCTACTTTTCCCTACGCTAACAAAATTTTTCCCTACAAATTTCCCTACGCCGTATTTTCTGTATCTTATAAATGTGAAATGGAAATTGTGTTTAAACTCAATTGGCGCGAAAACCGCTGAACGGATCCTCACGAAACTTTGCACACCTAGGTATTTTCCCCGGTAATTACAATAGAGTGGGATACCCTCCGATAGTATTTCTGCCATGAAAAAGCTTCTCACAAAAAATGCATTCGCCGTTCGGAGCCGGCATAAAACTGTAGGTCCACCCAATTAGTAGGAAAAATAAAAAGGAGCACACCTCGAATTGGGAGAGAAGCTCGGCCATAAAACTCGTCAGAGTTATAATAGCGCCATTGTATTATATTATATTATTATTAGTTACAATAGGCATATTTTTAATCTGATTAAAAGGCAGGGATGGGCGCCTCCCATACGCAGCGAATATTTCTTGAAATATTTGCAGTAGGGTATTGAAAATTGGTGTGGGGGCATGTGAGATAACCAGGGTTCGGATTTGCCTCATTTTGCCTCCACGCTCACACATGCCGCACTCATGAGGATCCTGTGAGTGTGCAAACAACGGAGGCCACACAATGGCGTGAGCGCTCCGCATGAGTGGCAACAGAGTGCGCAGCCAATAGGAGGCAAAAAAGAAGCGTTGGCTCTCCTCCGCTGCGCCTCCATATTTTACTCCGGAGTGAGTGAGGATGAGCGAGGCCTCACAGCTTGGCGACGAAGCAGCCAAACGTCTGTAGTGTGTAGTAAGCAGCTGCATGGATGCTACAAATTTGTTTATCCTCTACAGTGTGCACAGCTCATTCTGCAAGCTAAACAACAAGCTGGTCACGTTATTAAGCAGTCATTGTGCAACAGAAACTATGCAAGTAAACTTAAAGCAAAAGTTGGAGAATCTGGCATATGCTAAAAGAGTTTCTTGTGAAGTAGATATTCTGAATTACTGGAAATCCCGTTTATTAAATGATCAGGACTTAGGAAACCTGATTCAAGTAGTATTAGCGGTTCCATCGACTCAAGTGTCTGTTGAGAGGGCGTTTAGTGCTCTGGCTACAATTTTAACAAAACTGCGCACGAGACTTTCAAAAGAAACCTTGAATAATATATTGATTGTTAAGCTAAATAATGATATTCTCGGCAAAGTTTCTTATTTTGATTAAGTACCTAATGGCGTTTTCTTTTCTACGAAAAAATGTTGCCCTCCTATATCCTAATTATCGAATTACGTATCCTGACTTTCCATAAAGTGGCTGAATTTGTAGATAAGGGTGCCTTATTACTTAGTTAGAGGTCAATATTTGGTGAAAGGACCTGACAAACTTACAAAATGGCTAAGAAAATCAAACAGGGCAACATTATTTCGAGAAAAGAAAACGCCATAAGTGTTAAGAATAGTTAAAAAATATGTATGTACATACATACATATCTGTGTTCATATCGAACAGTAGCTTATGTCGAAAGGAAAATTTTAAAGAGCAGTTTCCCGCACAATATTATTACATGAGTAAAATCATTGAGACTGAAGTTGGTTGAAGGCCTAAGAAAGAGTTAAAACAAAACTGCAGAATGTACTCTCTGGGATGCATTACTTCTGCTTTTTCCAAACTGACTCAATTTTTCCTTAAGTACACTTAAGCTACTGTTCCATACGAACACAGATATACATATACTGTGAGTTATGACTTCTATTATGAAGTAATAAATATTTCGTTTATGCAAAAAAAAAAAATGATTCTAATGACGAATAAATAGTTTTTTGCGTTAATCGCATAATAAATAAAAACTAAACAAGTAGGTAGGTTAATTAATATTATTATTTGTGCAAAATTTCATTCCTTTACGAGTTCTAGTTACAAAGATTTCACGTTAAAAATTCCCAAAGGGTGTTTCAGAAATATCTTTGTTAAAAAGTAGGCGTGGTCATAAATCGATTTCAATAAATTTTTGCGTGTCTATTACCACAAGTGATAAAAGTGTACACACCAAGTTTCGTCATAATATCTCAATTATTTGTCGAGTATATTCCTGCTTCTAAAAGGAGGCGGTGCCACGCCCATTTTTCAAAATTTTTGTGTTTTTTGTTTTATGTCCATAGTTGGACTCCTGCCATAAAATTTCAATGACATATCTTTATATTTGACAGAGATATCGCTTAAAATGTTTCTATTAGGCCACTTTATAATACCCATATATAAAAGTGGGCGTGGTCGTCAAACGATTTTGGCAATTTTTCGTCCAAACATTTGCCTAAGTAAGTATATCACGCCTACCAAATTTCATCGATATGTCTTCAACGGTTTCTGAGTTATGACTCATAAAACTTTCAATGTTTGCCCCTTAATAAGTGGGCGTGGCACCGCCCATTTTCCAAAATTTCACCATATTTCTTCATAAGGGCCTGAGCTCAATACGTGGGTAAAATTTCATCACTCCAGCTCTATTAGTTACTGAGATACAAAATTTCGGATTTTTACTATATAGGGGAGGTGGGCGTGGTCATGGTCCGATTTCGCCCATTTTCAATACCACCCGTTCTCGTCTTGATACCAACTTGCATTCCAAATTTCATCAAAATATTTCAATTTTTGCGCGAGTTATCGGACGGACGGACAGACGGACAGACGGACGGACATGGCTCAATCGATTTCTCTTTTCACCCTGATCATTTTTATATATATAAGTCTATATCTATCTCGATTATTTCATTCTGTTACAATCCACCGTTAGGAAATCAAAACTATAATACTCTGTGTACTAGTACAGCTGAGTATAAAAATTAGATCTTGACTTTGCAATGCCGAGATCCCAATTTGCCGATAAGATTACTTCATTTTATCCCTAGTACGGAATTCAAACTTATTTAGTTAGTAATTTTCTTGTACATTTCTAGTCTGTAAGATATGGTTATCATAGACCGAATAAAGTACTTATATATATAAAAAAAATTAATTCTGGGCAAAGAAAACGAAAATTTCTGAATTCAAAAATTCCCTACATTTAGCTAATTTTTGAAAATCTGTCCCTTTTTCCCTACACTGCAAATTTGAGGTCGAATTTCCCTACATGTAGCCTCTTTTCCCTACTTGGCATCACTGGCTGAAAGCGCTTAGCTGTTAGTCGACCTGAACAGCAGTGCCGCAAAGTAAAGAGTGAAGCCATTGTGAATTGAAAACATTCACTGACATAGATGCTTGTAGCAGAAACTTCACACCCCTTAACCGTTTTCGATTGGGACACAAATTCATATGTGGTATCTTCGACTATACTAGCATCAACCTAGAAGGTGAGGTTTAGGAAATATGCTATAAAATTTTTCTCCATACATGTGGTGATCACTCTAATATATCGCACACTAAATCAAAAAGCGTTACAACTCAAAATTCAAAAATTTTCAGGAGAGGCAAAAAAACTTTTTAATTTTTATGTATATGCAATGATATCGGAAAAGGCTACGTATAATAGTTATCTCAGTTAAAAAAGACTCTGATGGAAAAGATTTTTTGGCAGCCCCTAGAGATATATTATGTGTACCAATTTATGGAAGAAACCCGATTTCGAAAAATTTTGAGTTGTGACGCTTTTTGATTTAGTGTGCGATATGTATATACAAAAGAAATTTGTAATTAAAATTGAATTTCTTTTGAGCCGAACTGACATGAGATTCGTAGCTCTTTTAATTGAAAAGAAAAACAGAAATTTAAGAGGATTTTTTCGCATTTAATATAATATAAATTTAAATATTTACATAAATATTGATTGCAATAAAGTCATATGAACTCTAACGGCTTACTTAAAAGGAAAAGTAAGAGAAATAATAAAAATTTCAATTGGAATGACACTTTTGGGCATAAATACAATTTTGTGTACATATGTACATACTTACATGAATTTATACATTTGGTTTTTGTTTTTATAGCGGAAAATAAGTATAGCTATGAAAGAAATAAAATTTATGAAAAATAAATGGGCTAGTATTTCAATGTATTAATTAAAAATATACATATTTACTTTTATGGTACGTATGTATTTAATAAATATGTATTTTAAACGTATTCATTTAACATTTATCTTACTATAAGTTATTGTTGAAAAATAATAAAAAGAGGCAATTATAAATGCATGACTAAATATTTATATTACTTTAAAATAAAGTTTTATATAAAACAAAATGTTAAAAATAGAATCCGGTTGCTAAGTTTGCTGATTTCATCGTTTACAGTTCGTATCAGTGCGCATATTTATCTGGCCTTGATAAATGTGTCTTCATACAAATTTTGATTGTTTATTTATCAGCTTATCAGGCCTAGAAAGCTTTATTAATTTATATGACTGCCACTGCTATTTAGACTTTTTAATTTTTGTATCTCTCATTATATCTTTAAGTAAATTATATACACAAACATATATTTTTGTTTTCATTATTTATTATAATTTATCTTTTTCACTTTATTTCTGTGCAATTTGTAGTTTCGACGGCCGGCTCAGCAGGGAGTATGGCAACAAAAGTCAAATAAATGATTTATGGAACGAAAAATGCAATATTGACTTCCGTTTTCAACGCTTCAATTATTTATTAACATATTGTGAACAGATAAAATATTATAACCTAGCCATGTGGTGTATACAAAAAAAACAAGTAAGGAAGCCTAAGTTCGAGTGGAATCAAACATTAGATACTCAGCTGTATGCTTTCATTGTTTGTTTGCGTCTGATAGAATCACGGTGTATTTTATATAAAGCGAGTGCTGCATAAAGTGGGTGTAGCCACGCCCATTTTCAACATTTGGTGGTCATAAACCGATTTGAATAAATATTTGCATGTCTATTAACACAAGTTATAAAAGTGTATAAACCAAGCTTCGTTATAATATCTCAATTATTTGCCGAGTTATAGGCTAAGAAATCTCGTATATTCCTTTATCTAAAAAGAGGCGGTGCCACGCCCATTTTCCAAAATTTTTATACTTTTTGTTTCCGGTCTATTGTGGAACTCATGCCACAAAATTTCAATGAATTACCTTTATATTTGACAAAGATATCGCTTAAAATGTTTTAATTAGGCCACTTTATAATACCCATATATAAAAGTGGGCGTGGTCGTCAACCGATTTCGCTAAAATTTTGAACATGTATTACCACAAGTAATAAAAGTGTACGCACCAAATTTAGTCATTATATATCAATTGTTTGTCGAGCTATGGGCTCAGAAATCTAGTATATTCCTGCTTCTAAAAAGAGGCGGTGCCACGCCCATTTTCCAAAAGTTTTGTGTTTTTCGTTTTATGTCCATAGTTTGACTCCTGCCATAACATTTCAATGATATATCTTTATATTTGACAGAGATATAGCTTAAAATTTTTTTATTGGGCCACTTTATAATACCCATATATAAAAGTGGGCGTGGTCGTCGACCGATTTTGGCAATTTTTAGCCCAAACATTTGCCTAAGTAAGTATATTACGCACACCAAATTCCATCGATATATCTTCAACGGTTTCTGAGTTATGACTCATAAAACTTTCAATGTTTGCCTCTTAATAACTGGGCGTGGCACCGCCCATTTTTCAAAGTTTTTCTGTTTTCTGTTTTATGTCCATAGTTGGACTCATGCGACAAAATTTCAGTGATATATCTTTATATTTGACAGAGATATCGCTTAAAATGTTTTTATTAGGTCACTTTATAATATACATATATAAAAGTGGGCGTGGCCGTCAACCGATTTTAACTATTTTCCGTCCAAATGTTTGGCTGAGTAAGTAAATCACGCATAGAAAATTTCATCGATATATCTTCAATGGTTTCTGAGTTATGACATATAAAACTTTCCATGTTTGACCCTTAATAAGTGGGCGTGGCACCGCCCATTTTCCAAAATTTCATCAAATTTCTTCATAGGGGCCTGAGCTCAATACGTGGGTAAAATTTCATCGCTCCAGCTATATTAGTGACTGAGATACCAAATTTCCGATTTTTTCTATATAGGAAAAGTGGGCGTGGTCATGGTCCGATTTCGCCTATTTTCAATACCAACCGTCCCAGTCTCGATACCAACTTGCATTTCAAATTTCATCAAAATATCTCAATTTTTGTGCGAGTTAGAGTGTTTACAGACGGACGGACGGACAGACGGACGGACGGACGGACGGACGGACATGGCTCAATCGATTTCTCTTTTCACCCTGATCATTTTGATATATATAAGCCTATATCTATCTCGATTATTTCATTCTGTTACAATCCACCGTTATGTGATTAAAACTATAATACTCTGTGTACTAGTACAGCTGAGTATAAAAATATTTACACGAATAAATTTACATACTATTCGTATATTTCAGTAAGAGGAACCACATGTGAAGTTATGAAACTTTGAATTCCGGCCATTTCAATACAAATTTTTGTGTGTCTAAAACAGTGATTACCACACTATGGTCTGTAAGCAAAAAGTATAAAAAAAAGAAATCCATCCTTCATTGAAATGACGTATTAGACAGAAAAATTACGATTTTTGAGAAGGCTTTTACATATTTGAGATTTTTTTTTTCTGGCAACACTGTTTAGCGGTTTTTTTAGAAAACACCTGTGCATGAGCTAAAAGTTTCTGCTCGTGGAACTAATTAAACATGTTGCCTTGAACTGCGTCATGATGGCTTTGGGGAACTAATTTAAACAATTTTTTTTTGTTTTTTTGTTTTTTTTTTTTTCAAACCGTTTGAATGGCGAATTTAACACCTTTTTATTTTCCTTATAAATAGTGGTACAAACTAACAATTTCTCCATTCTCTTGCGAAGAAAGTCATTAAAGTCGCGAAATGAATACGCGGTGTATTTTTCTGCTTCTTTCGCTCCAACTCAGCTTTGTGTACGCCCATTCAGAAGCAATTTTCCGCATAGTTCAAGGATCGCCGATCGATATAAGTCGAGCTAATTATATGGCATTAGTGAAAATTGGCAAAACCACGTGCGGGGGCTCATTAATTAGTATGGAACACGTGGTCACAGCAGCGCATTGCGTACACGATGTTACAGCGAATGATATCAAAATTAGAGCCGGCATTACCTGTGTGACGGAGAGAGGGCAAATAAGATCTGGGCTAAGGGTATTTGAACCGCCGGGAGTAGATTTGGTAAAAGGGAATTTTGACATTGCTGTTGTTAAAGTAAATGCACCCTTTTCCCCTGGACCGCTAGTCGGCAAGATAAGTCTCTGTACAAGTTCTCCGAAGGCGGGCGATCAGCTACATATAAGTGGTTGGGGTATGACAGAGGAAAAAGCAGACACTTTGTCGGATAACCTGATGACTGGCTCTCTGAAAGTACTGGATTATGAAATTTGTGCCAAAAAGTATAAAAATACTAGAATTATTATGACAGAAATGAAGGTATGTGCTGGAGTGGGCGGAACGGGCAGTTGTGATGGAGATTCCGGTGGACCTGGTGTGAGTGATAATGGTGAGCTTTGTGGGATAATATCACAATGTTTTGGTTGTGGTCGAGTAAAGTATCCAGTCGTATTTGTAAATGTGCAGCATACAGCTATTAAAGAGTTCTTACTTCCATTCATTTGACATAATTTAACTAATATTAATAATGTTACCAATTAATTTCAATAAATGAATTCCTAAAACTTATGTAATAGTAAATAATAATACCACGATAACTCAAAAAGTACTGGACCGATTTTAATAATCGTTTTTTTTTTAAATGTCACAAATGGTAAATTCTCGACAACCATGTACTTTTTTTTGCGCATTTCTAAGACTTTAATACCTTTTTCCCGGTTTTAAATTTCGAAAAACTCAAAAAAAGCGCAAGCATAGACAAATTCGTTTGGTCAATTGCCGTGTTCAGTGTCGCAGTCGCAGTCGTGCCAGGCAGAGCAGGGCAGGTCTCGGTGGCAATCAAAAACCTGTTTACACATGCATAATATGCTATAACTCAAGAACGCCTGCACCCACACCTACGATATTGGCACAAAATGAAAGGTCTTGAGCAGGACTTCAACATGGAGTTATTTTCATTGTGATGGCTAGATATCCCCAGATATGAGTTAAAATGTGGACCCGGATGTCTCCGGAAGGTTTTTGAACCATATTGGTATCTAATTAAATGTATTGAGCAGGGCTTTAATATAGACCTATGTATTTTCATTGTTATTTCCATGCCGAGTCTCCAGATATGGGCCAAAACGTGGACGTGAATGAGCCCGCAATGTGTCTGAGCGATATTGCTATCTCAATGAAAAGTCTTGATCTGGACTTCAACATAGAGCCCTTCCAATAGTGATTCCCAGGCCCGGTCCGCAGATATGGGTCAAAACGTAGACTCGGCTGACAACCGATTGTTTCTGGGCGATATGGGTATCAAATCAAACCTATTGATCGGGAATTCAACACAGAATTCTTGTAATATTGATTCCTAGGCCGGGTCCCCAAATAAGGGTAAAACGAGAACCCGGATGACCCTGGACTATTTCTGAGCGATATTGGTATCGAATGAGAGGCCTTGATCAGGACTTCAACACAAAACTCTTTTAATTGTGAATCCTAGGCCAGGTCCCCAGATATGGGTAAAAATGCGGACCCGGGTGATCCCGCATGTTTTTGAGCGATATTGGTATTAAATGAAAAGTTTTGGGAACGGCTTCAACATAGAGCTATTTTCATTGGGATGCCGGGTTATCAAGTGGACCCAGATATACCCGGAATAACTTAACTTGAGTTGAGTTGACTTGACTCGACTTGACTTGACTTGACTCGACTTGGCTTGGCTTGACTTGACTTGACTTGACTTGACTTGACTTGACTTGACTTGACTTGGCTTGACTTGACTTGACTTGACTTTACTTTACTTTACTTGACCTGACTTGACTTGACTTGACTTGACTTGACTTGACTTAACTTAACTTAGAATAACTATTATTCGTCATGCGAAGCAACGGTTGTGGTTGGGAACAAAATTTCATAAACATGATATGGTAAACTATGTAAGAGGGAGAACCCAACGAAAAAGGCAGTGTTTTAAATAATAATAACCACATGTCACACGAAAAAACTACTATTCAGTGTATGAATACACACGCTTTCGCCTAAAGTTATGCAATGTTTGCATACATACGTACATACATACAGGTGAAGCTGCAATTTTGAATGAATGTCTCATGATCACGAGGGTGCTTTTATCTTTTTCGGGTCAGGTGTCAGGCTTCGAAAAAATGCTGCTTTTTTTCATATCAACGTTTCCGTACAATAATGTACTAAGTCTGAAAACTGTGATTTGCAGGGGAAGCTCCCAAAGCTTAAATTCGATATGAAACTTTAGTTGTATGCTAAGTAGATTTTCACTTGTAACTTCTATTTGCATTGAACAGTCAATACCAAAACTCGATACCATCTAAGCTTGGGGTTGCTTTATATAAAACCGTAAGAAAAAATGAAAACATGCTATGTGGCTTAGCATGAGCTTTCAATGTTTTTATTCTGTGAAAATCTCGAGTTGAATTATAGGTACACTTTTGCTTATAACTTTTGATCGAATTGTCCGATTGATACCAAATTTTGACAGCACCCAAATTAAGACACGTAATACTTGAAAACCCCAAACACATAAAAACGTACTAAGTCGATTTAGAAAAGTATTATTTGGAAGCGTCGTTATATATAGAAATATTGTGTGCTTAGAAACTTGAGAATGGCTTAAGCGATTTAAATGATTTTTTTTTGGATTATTCACTATAACACCGGAAATATTCTCGGCATAAAAAAATTAAGGTTGCCACATTTTTAAAGGATTAGATTACATAAAAAGATTATATAAAAAGATCACTTAATTAAATAAAAGGATTATAACATATCTTGTATTTCGACGAAGAAACTTAATAACATTCACCGCGATTTTTGTTTTTATTTTTAAGCGTTGCCAAATATTTGAAAATGTTAAGCTTAATTATGTTTATAAGAAACCATAAGACATGGAAATATGGTTATAAAATTAGAGAGAATTAAGAAATACGATCGGTGATATATATTTTTGGTAGATTTGCCACCTTTTTGAAATTTTAAACTCAATTATATATGTATATAAAAAGCCATAAAATATATATGGAAAATTTGGTATCAAGTTACAGAGAATTAATAGATACGATCGCTGGATATACGCATTTCTAATAAGGTTGCCACCTGTTTGAAAACTTAAAAAATCGTATCTAAGTCAAGAACTGAAACTGTTGCAAAAAAACAAATGTTTTTTCGCAAATATCTCTGCACGAAAACGTTTGATAAATTAATGAAAAGACCTCAAATATCGTAAACTCAAAAGACCTTCCCGAAAATGTTAATCAACTAAAAATGTGTACCTACTTTTATGTTTATTAACTCATCTAAGTTCATTCACTGCGACCTTAGAAAATTTTCATTTCATTTATTTATTATTAAGTAATAGAAAATAACACTCATTTTAGTAGCAGAATATCTACTGTTGTGAGTTTACTAAAAGAGCGCTCAATATGCTACATTTGTAGAAATTTAACTAATTGTTTACACAATTGTTTTAGAGGTACAACTAATTTGTGCTATAGATATTGTATCTGTCCCTTCGCCATTCGATACACTTGTATAAAAGTGGAAGCGCCGCGCTTTGGTATGTCATTTTTAAATTAGAACGCGCAAGAAAGCACAACCACTCAAGTGAAACTTTATAAAAAAGAAATTTTAAAGTTTAATATAAATATAAATATAAATATAAATATAAATATAAATATAAATATAAATATAAATATAAATATAAATATAAATATAAATATAAATATAAATATAAATATAATTAAAGCAAAACAATGAAACTAGTAGCATTAATCGTTATTGTGTGCTTAATCAACGGCAGCACCGCATTCTTTTGGAGTTTATTCGATGACGACAACACGGCAGCTGATCAAGAGCGCGGCACAAATCCAACTGAAACGCAAATTGGAGCAGCCACGGCGACGACGACGACGGCGACTGAGGACGAATGGGATCTTGGTGCAATCATAAGCGGAATGTATTCGAAGTTAGAGAAGGCGGTTGATAAGATAGTAGAGGTTTGTAGCTATCGAATGATGGATTGCTATAGGCATACATTTATCTACATATAGACATAACAAATTAAGGAAATACTTACCTATTTGCTTTACACTTACAGGTAGTGCACGAATTATATGAGGATGACGACGATGTGCCAAAGCGAAATGAAACACTCGCAGCATCAAACAATGCACCACAAACTATTGGCAGTGCAAATAATACACCTGAAACAACTGCTGGTTTCAATAACATACCTCAAACCATGCCTGTTCCAAACTACAAGCCCGAAATCTTGTCTGGTTTAAATAATGTACTGCAAGCCTTTGGTAATAAACCTGCAACCTCCACGGGTGCAATTAATAATCATGAAGCTGTTCCTGTTGCAAATAACAAACCCGAAACGGTGCCTGTTTCAAATAACATACTAGAAATAGCTGCAGAATCAGAACTTGACACAAACGCAAGTTCAAACATTAAACCTGAAAATTTGGCTGAGTCGAATTCCAAAAAGCCTGAAACTGGTGCAAGTGCAAGTAATAATGCAATTCAAGGAAAACTATTCAGTGTAATTCAGTCACTAAAAGGCAACAGTGAAAACGTTGTACCAGCGAGTGTAGAGCAGTGAAGAGTTTAGTTAGCAAGAAAGTGTGCAGATTCGATTTTATGTTTTGGCATTTAAATAAAAACAATTAGATAAAAACTATCAATGAAATAACTAAGAAACTATTTATTATATGAAACTTAATGCGTTGAAAAACACCTTGAGCTACTTTTAATTGTTTATACTACAGAGTAATCTAATGCTAGATCAACGTTTTTTTTTTATTTGACTTCTTTCAATGATACAAATACGTGCATATGTATGTACATATATTAGTACAAAACAAACGCAAGTGTCTATGTAGCTACATATTATGTACATATAGGTACGTAACTGCAAAAACATTCAATTTTTAAATTGCTATTAGCACAGTTGGCGAGAATCTAAAGGCGACAAATAACGGCCTTAGCGGGTTTTGCTGTTTTGTTAATAATTATTTATTATATTATTGTACTCAATGTTAATGAATACTGTTAGTATATCACATATTTATATATACATACAAGTGGCGGACCTAGCATAAATTGTCTGGGCAAGCCTATGTGTGAAGCATAAATATTAGCCATTTATGTATTTCCCTTTGTAGTATTATCTAAAGGTCTGATTGCGTTCCGTCATTGACTTTGATTTAGAGCTCTCGATTTTTTTTTTTTGCAGTTTTTTAACACTCATTTGTTTGCTTATTACCCGTATGTTTGGCATTTGAACAATTCGGATATTTGAAGTTTGTTTTTTCTGGTTTATTTATTTTTTTTTTTTTGTAGTCTTCTTATGTATTTTTTTTATTTTTGTTTTCCTGATACACATTTTTTGTGTGTAAACGCAGAGAAAAGGAATCAAAAATAAAATTTTTATTTTTATAATACATATTGCCCGTTTTATGTAATAGGGATTTAACTCGAAATTTTCGAATTCTGGGATTTTGCCATATATTTCAATAACTCTGTCGTGCCTTTGAGTCTAGTCCTATAAAATACTAAAAAAGATAAAAATGGCGGAAATAAAAGTGATTTTGTAGTTAGCCGTAGAAGGAAACTATTTGAAATTATAAAAGTTTATTTGCGTTTTCCCAAAAAAATTTTTTTGAGTTAAATCCCTATTGCATAAAACGTGCGATATTTTAAACCAAGTAATTTTAATTTAATTTAATTTAATTTCACTTCGTATCGCCGCTGAGGAATCTATAGGATACAAGCGAGCCCACAAGAACACCTGGTACGACAAGGAATGTCGCGATGCCTCGGAAAGAAAGAACGCCGCCTACAGGGCTACATTGTGTGCGGGCGCAACGCGAAGCGTATGGGAGCGTTATCGAACGGCGAAGAAGGAAGAGAGGCGCCTTTTTCGAAAGAAGAAAAGGGAGGCTGAAAGGCGCGAGTGTGAAGAGCTTGAGATGCTGGCGGGTAGGAACGATGCTCGAAAATTCTACCAAAAAATCAGGCGGATGACTGAAGGTTTCAAGACCGGGGCAAATTCCTGCCGGAATGATAACGGTGATCTGGTAACTGATGTCCAGAGCATACTTAAGTTGTGGAGGGATCACTTCTCCTCCTTGCTAGATAATGGCAACAGTGAAAGTGCGGAAGGAGAAGATGTACGACCCGAATCCCCAATAGCAGATGATGGTAGGCATGTTCCACCACCTGATCATGACGAAGTGCGAATAGCAGTATCTAGGCTTAAGAATAACAAGGCCCCGGGCGCTGACGGCTTGCCAGCCGAGCTATTCAAACATGGTGGCGAAGAGTTGATAAGGAGCATGCATCAACTCCTATGCAGAATATGGTCGGACGAGCGCATGCCCGACGATTGGAACTTAAGTGTGCTCTGCCCAATCCACAAAAAAGGAGACTCCACAGTACGCGCCAATTATCGTGGGATAAGCCTCCTGAATATCGCATATAAGGTCTTAGCAAGTGTATTGTGCGAAAGACTGAAGCCTATCGTCAACAATCTGATTGGACCTTATCAGTGTGGCTTCAGACCTGGTAAATCTACCATCGACCAGATCTTCACAATACGACAAATATTGGAAAAAACCCATGAAAAAGGATCCGACACACACCATCTCTTTGTCGATTTTAAAGCCGCTTTTGATAGCACGAATAGGAATTGCCTGTATGCCGCAATGTCTGAATTTGGTTTCCCTGCTAAACTTATACGGCTATGCCAAATGACATTGACTAACACCACCAGCTCCGTCAGAATTGGGAAGGACCTCTCCGAGCCGTTCGAGACCAAACGAGGTTTCAGACAAGGTGACTCTCTTTCGTGCGACTTCTTCAATTTGATGCTGGAAAAGATAATACGAGCTGCAGAACTTAACCATACAGGAAGCATCTTATATCACAAGAGTGTGCAACTGCTGGCGTACGCCGATGACATCGACATCATTGGCACTAACACGCGCGCCGTATGTTCTGCCTTCTCCAAGCTGGATAAAGAGGCTAAGAAAATGGGTTTGGCGGTCAACGAGGACAAGACGAAGTACCTCCTGTCATCACACAAAGAAACAGAACGCCTTGGCAGCCACGTCAATGTTGATAGCTACAAAGCCGAGCCGAGCTTCTCGGCTTGTATGAAGCGCCTGCCTCTGACTTTTTCCAATTTCAGCAAACGGACGCATCCGAACGTATCACGTTCACTTGTTTTTATAGCAGTGTTTGTTTTTTCCGCAACTCTGTAAGTCTTGCCCAAAAGAATGCAACTGACAGCTAAAATTACAATTAATTTTGTTTTTTTTTAAACAAATAACCAAACTGACTAAATGGCATATAAAATATTTGCATCCATGTAGGTTTGTGTCTCAATAGTTTACACTGAACTAACGAGTCTATGTAATTTGTTCAATAATTAATATTTAATTGCATATTAAATATTTAGTTTAGTTATGTATATAAAATTGATAAGTGGATGTTATATTAAGTGTTTATTAATATGTCCTAGTGTTGGCGTATATACCCTGCAGCGAAAGTCCAAACTAGTCAGCCAACCTACCAGTTAACTGACTAGATAAATTATGGGAGTTGCCCAACTAGATTCATAGGGGACAAATTGAGATTAGTTATGAAACAAGAAGTTTTGCCAAAAAAGGGTTTTAAATTAAAAACGAATGTATCCGGGGTTTCTGGAGGTTGCAATGAACACATATGTAGTAAAAGTAAAGCAAATTCTTTACTGGTGTTTTAGTATTCGAACCCTGCGTAGTAGGCCCCTTGTAGATTAAGTTGGTTGCAAATTGTTAGATCATTAAATCAGGTGAATGCCACAAATATAACATAGTTTGTAATGTTAATATAGCCCTGTATATTAGACTAGCAAATACCCGTTGCTTCGCAATGAGGAATAATAGTTAACCAAAGTCAAGTCAAGTCAAGTCAACTCAACTCAACTCAAATCAAGTCAAGTCAAGTCAAGTTAAGTCAATTCAAGTCAAGTCAAGTCAATTCAAGTCTATTCAAGTCAAGTCAAGTCAAGTCAAGTCAAGTCAAGTCAGGTCAAGTCAAGTTAAGTCAAGTCAAGTCAAGTCAAGTCAAGTCAAGTCAATTCAAGTCAAGTCAAGCCAAGTCAGGCCAAGATAATTTAAGTTAAGTTATTCCGGGGTTATCTGGGTCAACTTGATGACCTTGTCTAGCCATCACTACAGCTCTATGTTGAATCCGTTCCCAACACTTTTCATTTGATACCAATATCCGCATTTTGACCCATATCTGGGGGCCCTGTCTAGGAATCATTATGAATAGAATATAATATAATATATAATACAATGGCGCTATTATAACTCTGGCGAGTTTTATGGCCGAGCTTCTCTCCCAATTCGAGGTGTGCTCCTTTTTGTTTTTTTCCTACTAATTGGTGGACCTACAGTTTTATGCCGGCTCCGAACGGCGAATGTATTTTTTGTGAGAAGCTTTTCATGGCAGAAATACTCTCGGAGGGTATGCCAACGACTGCCGAGAGGTGACCGCTGCTCTTAAAAAACCCAATAATAGGATTTTTACTAATTAGAAAAATTGTTTTGGTGTTTTGCTCGGACCGTGGTTTGAACCCGAGACCTCTGGCATAGCAGGCGAGCACTCTACCCACTGCGCCACAGCGGCCATTATGAATAGAACTCCATGTAAAAGCCTTGTTCAAAACTTTTCATTTCATACTCATATTGCTATGAAACATTCCGGGTTAATCCGCGGTCACATTTTGACCCATATTTGGGGACCCGGCCCAGGCATCACAAATAACTTAATTCTACGTCGAAGTCCTCATCAAGACCTTTCATTTGGTAGCAATATCGCTCAGAAATATTCGAGGGTCATCCGGTCCACCTGTTGACCCTTATCTGGAGACCCGGCCTAGGTATCACTATTAAAATAGCTCTATATTGAAGTCCAGATCAAGACCTTTCATTCGGTACCAATATCGCTCAGACACATCTCTACGTCATCCAGATCCACCTTTTGACTCATATCAGAAGACCCGGCATGGAAATCACAATGAAAATAGGTCTGTGTTAAAGCCCTGCTCAATACCTTTATTTTAAACCAACATCGTTCAAAAACATTCCGGAGTCATCTGGGTCCACATTCTTACCCAGACTGGGGAGGATGTCTAGCCATCACCATGAAAATAACTCTATGTTGAAGTCCTGCTTAACACCTTTCATTTGATACCAATATCGCACGTGTAGGTGCAGGCGTTCTTGAGTTATAGCATAGTATGCATGTGTAAACAGGTTTTTGATTGCCACTGAGACAAACAACAAACCGTGCAAAAACAAACATATAAGTCGCCTGCGCTGCGCTGCCTGGCACGACTGCGACGCCTCCACTGAACACGGCAAATGACCAAACGAATCTGTCTATGCTTGCGCTTTTTCGAGTTTTTCGAAATTTAAAACCGGGAAAAAGGTATTAAAGTCTTAGAAATGCGCAAAAAAAAGTACATGGTTGTCGAGAATTTACCATTTATGACATTTTAAAAAAAGAACTATTAAAATCGGTCCAGTACTTTTTGAGTTAACGCGTTACATACATTTCCCATACAATCAATTTTATATAATTAGTATAGATACTGCTCCAGCCATAGAAAAAAGTACATGATATGTTTGTATAAAGTCAGAAAGTCATCAATATAAATGTCAAGCTTAGAATGGTCAACGTGTTACTTATTCACAATGTTAATGTTAATTTTCCTAAATATTTAATATGCAAGATCACAATCTAATGTGCCTGAATTCTTTAATTTAAATATCATATTCTAATAACTAAATAAATGTATTAGAAACTTTATTTTGCAATTTTTATTTTCATTGGAGTAGCATTTAAAACTAGTCAGTCAACTGGTATAGTTCTGATATCTACACAGGCTAGTCAGCAAATTGGTATGATGCTGGTGTGGATACTGACTAGTCAGTCAAGTGGTATGACTCTGGTGTGGATACTGACAATTGCCATTTCCTAGGTCATCACCGTGTTAAAAATACCACTTGCTAATATGCAAAAAAGATAGATGGTTGACTAGTTGAGCTGTATGGCCAACTAGTTGTCAATTAGTTTACAACTAGTTGATTTCGCTGCGGGGTATGTATATATGTACATAGATGCGTAGGTAAATATTATCTTGTAAGAGCACATTTAGTAGAACAGAAATATATACGTATGTAAGTAATTTTCCAATCGTTTACACTTGATCGAATTATGTCCTAATTGCTTACACACTTACATATGTACGTGTATGCTTATTGTTAGCCTGTGGCCATATATACATATATATATTTGTTATATAAAACATAAATATACTTGCTTACACGCAGGTTGTAAACGAAATTCGTAAATCAAAGAACCTACCTTAACACTATGTACACTCAAAAAAAAAATTACTCAGATTATGGAAAAATGGGAATGATTCGGCGCTAAAGACATATTTCCATATTTTGATGTACAATTTTCTTTAAAACGTGGTTTTTATTCCTTGATTTGAAGAAAATCGTACATCAAAATATGGAAATATGTCTTTAGCGCCGAATCATTCCCACTTTTCCATAATCTGAGTAAGTTGTTTTTTCAGTGTATATTTGTATGAAGGCAAACACGGCAAGAGTTGCCGACGAATTTTGTGTAAATGTTATAAATACATAAATATACGACTATACAGCATATACTACATGTATGCACCTATGTATGAATATACCTAATTTTGCTTATGTAAAAAATTTATTGCAATTTATTTGAACAACAACAACAAAATTAACTTTATTCGTTTCCATTCGAATAAATCGATACGGGTCCAACATGTTAATCCACTTTAGGCGAAGTTATAACTAAGAATACACACAAACATACATATTAATATTAGTATATGTACTAATAAACATTATGATACTAAAATTAACAATAAAATTGAGTTATCAAAATAAATACCTATGTATGTACATATTTATGTATGTATGTATGTACATAGGTGACCGCAGGCCTCTCAATATTTTTAATCAATTTTATTGCGCTCGATTGGTTTTGGAAATTTTGGTTTGTATTTGGTGGGAGAATATCACCAATTAATACACTGGATATGTAAATTTAATATATTTTTAGCTTAACTAAAAATTTTGTATTTTAAAAGATGCTCGTTACCATCATATTCCCCAGCAGCACACTGCTAGAGTAACGGGAATGATGCCAAAAGGAGAGTCAGAAGAATTATTAAGCACTTCATTTTTGCTCTGCTGATTAGCACTGCGGTTAGACCACGTTCGGTAATTTCGTTTCAACTACGAAATCTTGAAGCTCTTTGCTCTTTTTATACTGTAAAAATTGAATTTAAAGACAAAGAAATTTAAAGCTAATCTGATTATTTCTCTGATGTTGATCTAATTAAGGTAATTGTTCAGCAAAAGTGCAAGCAGTTGACAAATAAAATTTTTTTTGCAATTATGAGTTCAATTGTGTTGTTCAAAAATACATATGTATGTATGTATGTATTTATCATGTCTATTCAAATGCAAATGACAAGCATTTTTTTTAATACATATGTATGTATGTACCCTTGTTAATTAGTTGACGCCATAAATTATATTGACGCAAATTTAATTTTAGCTGGTGAAGTATGCCGGAAAAAGAATTGACGGGCAGATATTTAAATTTAGCGAGTTTTGCGATAAGCTCATTATTTAATTTGCGATTTGCTTCTTAATATTATTCTATAAATTGTATCGAGCTACAGCAAGTATTTAGTTAAGCTCAAATATGAAAATGTGCCGTATCAACACCCAAAAAATGGCACTTATTGAATTGTGGAAATTGTAACCAAAGCACACATTAACAGATATTAAACCGCAAAGAAAATAAAACAAACACATATGCACATACATATGTGTGGCTGAATTCACCTCAGCTGCTGCTACACATCCTCTTAACCCTATTGACATCCTTTAAATCCGCACATCTTAGTTTGCTATACGAAGAATTTTATTTCATTTTTTTATTTTATTCTTTTGCTTATTTTTACTTTCATGAATAACTTACTGAAGCTCATTCAACAAAAAAAAACAGTAGCGACCGAAATGGAATAATATAATAATACAATGGCGCTATTATAACTCTGACGAGTTTTATGGCCGAGCTTCTCTCCCAATTCGAGGTGTACTCCTTTTTGTTTTTCCTACTAATTGGGTGGACCTACAGTTTTATGCCGGCTCCGAACGGCGAATGCATTTTTTGTGAGAAGCTTTTTCATGGCAGAAATACTCTCGGAGGGTATGCCGCCCACTGCCGAGAGGTGACCGCTGCTCTTAAAAAACCCAATAATTGGATTTTTACTAATTAGAAAAATTTGTTTGGCTCGGACCGTGGTTTGAATCCGAGACCTCTGGCATAGCAGGCGAGCACTCTACCCACTGCACCACAGCGACCACGACCGAAATGGAATAGTTAAGGGATTTTCGAATATTGAAAATCCGACCGAATTGTGTAAGTATGCATATGTAATACCTTTGTACGAGTATTAATGCCACAAAACAAACAAAAAAATACACAAATATCAAAGTATGCATGTATGTGTATGACCGTACACAAACAAAATGCATACAGCCGCAAAAACGGTGACAGAAAAAGGGATTTTCCAAACTATGCATAACAAAAAGGAGTTTTACTGGAATGAAGTAAACTACGTTCCAATCTAAGGTCATTAGACCGTATCGCAAAACAAAAGTTCGCCGTATGTCTTTTTGAAAAATATTTCCGGACAAAATTTTCTTTTTTTTTTGGTGCCGCTAGATGTCGCAAAAATAAATTTTTTTCATATTTTGTATATTGATTTATTGTCCGATATCCAAGTTTAATGTCTTTAGTCTCAGAGCAAGCATTCGAATATATAATCGTATTATCCCTATTTGCGCCATTGCACACTCACTGGTCAGCCCCCACACAAAAAAGTCAAAAACGTTGGTGCTTGAAAAAGAAATTTCTGTCACGCATTTCCGTGGGAAATATATTGAATTTTATGGAAAACATCCTTCTATACGCAATATCCACCATTAAATGTTACTTTGGCTCATTTAAAGTCAACACATTTTAAAAAATTTTTTTCTGGAAAAAGTTTGTGTAAATAAGTGTATTATGATTTTTGCGATATTTCAAGTTTGAGTGCTAAAAAAAATGCGGATAACTATAGAAACGCAAGAAAAACGTATGTTTCATGATTTAGCGAAAGAAAACAATTTATTTTTAGCAGAATACAAGATGAAAAAATCTTTGCTTCTCTATGAGCGCAACTTTCAAGCATTAGCATTTTCATTTAAACTTTTAACAATTAAAGACAACTCTGGACCAGGTCTTATAAGCAGATTTGAGTTCTTTCAAGTCTTCTCTTAAGAAGCATGTTTATAAATTTTTCCCTTTTTTCCCTTTTTCTTAAAATATCATATTAAATGTAACTAGTCTATACAAAATATTGTTGCCCTTTTACGATTTTTGTACATACTTATTTACATCGACTGTTTTCGATAAAACTTTATTTTCGATAAAATCTGAGTAATTGAGTTTTGTCCCACCCTCCACACAATTTTTTTTTTGATCCCGCGAAATATCGCGGAATAATTTTTTTTTATTGTAACTTTGTTATTTGACATCGGATTTTTAAAATCGAAATGTCATTAGTTTAGTCTTTTTTCTTCTAATGTCTTTTTGACCTATGAAGTCGTTTTCACATAGTTAAGTCACCTAACCAATTTTTTCGTCCAAAATATCCTTTTTGTTTCACAAGAAAAAAACCGCCAAAAGTAAAATATTTATCGGATCTCTCTGATATTACGCTTAAAGTCTTTGCAATTAAACGGCCAAATTTCTAAAGTAATAAAACTTTCCTGATTGTTACAACTTTTTATAAAAACTTAATTTGAATATCAAAATTTTTTCAAAAATTGCAAAAAATCCACAAATTTTTGACCAGTTTTCGCTCAGCGAGTTTTTATTAGACCACTACAAGTTGTATGTCGTTTGAAGCGTATTTTAATTGCCTTTCGATCGAGATACTGCTTGTGTTTATCGCATTTGTAACTCTAGAGAAAATAATCTTTGAATGAAGTGTTAACAAAAAAACACAAAATTACCGTTATCTCAAAAATCTAACTATACAAAAAATTAAAAAAAAAATAGTTCCAAGCTCAGCAGGTCAATTCCTATCCTCCCGCATTCCTGGTTTTCTTGTTTTTTTTTTTGGCTGTAAACTAGCGTTAGTGGTGGGCGTGGATTACAACATATATGCTTTTAATTTTTCTGAAAGGTGAGTCGTATAGTGGGACACCAATGTGCCAAATTTGGTTTCGGTAGGTCCATCCGTTTCCAAGAAATTGAGTTTTGTCCCACTCTCCATACAAATGAGACCAGTGTGCATTGGGGTCACTACCACCAAGAATCTACTTAGCTTATACCGCCTGAGTGTACCTTTTTTTTGCTTTCATGTTAAACGTCGTTAAAAATCATAAGTCTTTTGCACATTAAATATTTCGATCGCTTCAGTAGAACCGGGAATAAAACACATTAAGCACTCCGAAGAATATACATATGTATGTTTTTCGCTTTATGTGGTCTTTTAGAGACATTTTACAAAGATTTTATCTGAGAAGAGCCCCGCTGAAATTTTATGGCGAATACTTTACTTGAATATCTTAACCCTCTAGAATTCACATGAAAGGGTTATTTTGGCCCATTTTAGAAATTCAGAAAATAATAATATTTTTAAAATGGCCATAAAATTTCAGTAAGGGCGCATGGTGGACTTGTTTTTGGTGCATATAATGCGATACGGCCTAATGTGCATTCCTGCACATTTATGTATTTACATAAGCATATGTATACTTGTACATGTGTGCCATCCTATGTACATTTGTATTTATGTAAGATTATTGTTCAACTGAACTCCAATAGCATATGCGGAATATGTTTTGTTACCTGCCATTAAATAACTTCAACATGAATTTAGAAAAAAAAAAAAATGTAGGAGTGATGCCACAAAAATATAAAATAAGAATGACTAGTAAACCCGGTCACGTGATGCTGTGGCTTTCAATTACACTGTGCGACAATTTGAGGGTGGAAGACCACTTATTGCCACATTTGGAAATTTTTTGATATACCTTCATAGCTACTGGTTATTTTTATTTTCTGTGGACCTAGATTTTTTATACATAGATTTTGACTAAGGAGCCCCATAGTGAAGTTTTGCGCCGAATATTTTTCTAGACTATGGTAACCTTAAAGCGACCTACAAAAGGCCATTTGGCGCGCTCCTCATTTTCTTTCTAGTTCTCTTTCTCTTCCCTTTTCCCCTTTATTTGCGCTTTATTTTCCCTTTATCCATTTTATTTTTCATATTTCCTCTTTCGCTTCTTGTCCTTCGCCATATCCGTCCCTTTCATTTTCCTCTTCCCTTTCCTTTTATTACCCATATTCAGTGCTAGGCCTTGCATGACACTTCAAATTTAAAAATGAGATAAAATGTAGCGTAAAATGGATTTTTGAACAGGTGGTACTCTCTTTGTAAAAATTTTAATAAATTACTCATTTCCATGCCAAGTCCTTTCATATGACACCTCAAATTTAAAACTCAAACAAACTATAGCGTAAAACTGAATTTTTTAACAGGTGGGAACCCTTTTTGAAAAATTTCTATTAAATTGCTCAATATCAGGTCAAGCCCCTTCATATGGTACCAAAAATTTTAAAATCAAACAAACTATACAGTAAAATTAAATTTTCAAACATCTGGCAACCCTTTTCAAAAAAATTAAACCTTCCTGCACATCTACAGGTCAAGCCCTTTCATCTGACACCACATTTTCGAAAATCGGTATAACGGTGTAAAAGTTGTGGTGCTTACAAAAAATCGCTTAGCGTAATATATATAAAGATATATAAAGATATGTAATATTTACATATGTATATGGTTTAAACTTCATAACCGCCTAACCGACGTTTGTGCCAAAAATTAAAATTGAATTTCTGACGCCCAACTCTACGACTTCAAAACTAAAAAGGACATTAAAAAGGAAATATAGCGCTTCTCGAGCTTTCCAAACTTATCATAAGAATCGATAGAGCTGGGTGCCAGTAGTTAAAGTTTGGCAAATCTCAATTTTGGCATAGGCGGTTATGAGGTTTAAACGGCAATATGAATATATTTTTTGTCAGTGTACATAACTTTTGACGTCTTTTTCTGTCTCTGTCTCTCTCTCTCTCTCTCTCTCTCTCTCTCTCTCTCTCTCTCTCTCTCTCTCTCTCTCTCTCTCTCTCTCTCTGTGTATGTGTGTGCAATGAATTTTAAAAATAAAGTTTTCGTTTGCTCCGCATTATCACTGTTCTTTTAGGGATTAAAGTTAAACCGTTGCAGCTACAACTCAAATCGAGCGTAAAACTCGCCCGAAGCGAAGCAGACATGGGGATTTAAATTTCTTAGCTTCATACAAACATACATACGTACATACTCGTATACCTATATTTAATAAAGCTTGGCATTCATTTTAGTCGTTTTGTGTGCATGTGCACTCAAATCTCTTGCCCGACCAGAAATTCAATAAATAAAAGTGTTACTTGTAGTTTGCCGGTTATTTGACAGCAGTCAATGAACTATTTTTGCTTTGAATGGGGAATGAAGCAAAAGTTTTTAAGCATTTTTTACCTTCTTGCAGAGGCGGGCGCTTCATACAAGCTGAGAAGCCCGGCTTGCGTACATATTTTCGTTCAATTCATTTTACAAATTTCTTTAAAATCTGGTTATTTTACGTTCTAAATGCGTTTACTATTTAAGTTCTCAATAATATAGCCCCCACTGTATATCCGGTGCCTAAAAGCATGCTAAGAAAATAACGCAAATACACCACCAATCCACCTCACAATGTGTATTTTGTTTGTACAGCCAATCACAACACAGTGAGCATGCTTTAACGTTTCCACACATTAGCTTTTACGTGGCTTTAAAAACATAATAACATAGCTTGTTTTCTCGCTTTCTCTAAGGAGAAATCAATTGCTTATTTTCATACTTAAATTGAAAAAAAAACTAGCAAAACACTTTTTTATTTTTCACATGAAATTTGTATGGGGATGAGAAGCTGGCTTCGGCATTCAACAGTATTCACAGTCATATGCATATTTGATATTTTCGTTTGCATGTACATACTTATGTACATAATTTCTTACATGTACATGTACATGCAAACATAAATATCAAATACCAGATTATAAAAGCGTTGGTTGTGATTTTTGGCGACTATTGGCACAATATCAAGATTTTAAAAAGCGACGGAAATCAAAATCAAATAAAATCAAACATTTCACGACTTTTGGTAATTGGACCTCAGTTCTTCAAACACTAAAGCACCCATTTTTTAGATATTAGATAATAAGCAAATACACTTGCTACTGCTGAAATTTCCGTCAGTATAAGGAAATTAAAAATACCTCTGCGCTTTTGTGTGAGATTTCCCTATAAGTTTAGCGTCATCAATCAAAACGTGGACCCGGCTGACCCTCGAATGTTTCTGAGCGGTATTGGTAGCAATTGGTCTTGATGAGGACTCCAACATACATAGAACTCTTTTAACTGTGATGCCTTGGCCGGGTCTCCAGATATGGGTCATAACGTGGACCCAGATGGTCCTCGAATGTTTCTGTGAGATATTGGCATCAAATTATGAAGACTTCGAGATAGAACTATTTTAATTGTAAGGGCTAGGTCAGGCCCCCAGATATGGGCCAAGACGTATTTAAAAATAATGTAAATACTAGGGCTCTAGATACCCGGGTATCGAGCAATTCGATCTGATCGTTTTTGTTTGAAGCCCGTTTGTTGTTCAAATTCCCGTACAAACATACGAGCATTCGAGTTTACAAACAAAAAAATGTGTATCGGAAAAACAAAAATAAAAAAAAACTACATGTAAAGAAAAAAATAATAATAAACAAATGAAAAAAAACAAACTTCAAAATACCCGAATTGTTCAAATGCCCGTACAAACATACGGGTAATAAGCAAACAAACGAGTGTTTGAGCATTTGAAAAGCATATATTCGGGCTACTCGCAAATAGTAAAAACAAAAATTGAGAGCTCTAGATCAAAGTCAATGACGGAACGCAATCAGACTTTTAGATAATACAGCAAAGAAAATTACGTAAGTGGCTAATGTTTATGCTTCACACATACATGGGCTTGCCCAGACAATTTATGCTAGGTCCGCCACTGCCTTCTTGGATGTTTACCACCTAAAGCTATAAGTGATTACTAGGGAAGCTAAAAATATGCAAATGCATATTTAGACCTAAAATGCATATTTACGGTCAAAATGCATTTCGTGCTTACTTTGGCATATTTTGGCACTTAATTAGTGATGGGTGAGTCCGAGATGTTTAGACAATCGAGAGAATCGCCATCGTTGCAAAATCACAATCGAGTCAAAAGTTGACTCGCTCCTCGACTACACAATCGAGATGTTTTTGCGATTGTTCCGAGTCAGCGAGTCGTAGGTTGCTTCGATGACATCTCGACTACACAAGCGAGATGTTTTTGCGATTTTTCCGAGTCGGCGGGCCGGCTGTTGTTTTGATGATATGTTTTAGTTGATAAAATAAACTGAATGAGGTTTGTTGATAAAGAAAGTAGGATTTTTAATGGAAGTGAGGCAAATACATAAATAAATTAACCAAATTGAAAAATATGCTATACATAGACGCTGCATTATTGCAATCACAACTATACAGTGTCGTGCATAATAATAATAATTAATTATTTAAACATTAATAAATTTTCTGAAGTGATACGCTTATGAAACAAATGAATTTTACGAGTAGCAACAACGGCAATAGATTTGTACCACTCTGTATGTTTTGTAAAGCAATTTTAATATTCAAGCGGCAACAACAATTATTATGTATTTTTTGCTGCGAGTCCGAGATGTTGTAAGGTTGCTTTGAAAACGAGAGGAATCGTTGGCGAGTCCGAGATGTTTTAGCGATTGTTTCGACTGACGGCCATTTACGATTTGACTCGAATACGAATGAAAACCATCGAGAGCATTCGAGATGTTTCAACAATCGAGAGAATCGAATAAAACATCTCGGACTCGCCCATCACTACACTTAATCGAACAATAACGAAAAATATTAAGCTGGCAACATATTATCTGTGGTTAATTCAGATAGTTGCGTATACATACAATCAAGGCTATTTAACTCTTGATCTGGGCCCCGGAGCGGAGCATTTTCCCTTATAAAAATTCACCACGACAAACACTTACGCCCTTATTTTACAAAACGCCGTGACTCGTTGCGTCGCAGTCACTCACGTTCACTCACTTTCACCTTCACCTAAAAGTTGGTATTTTATAAGCTTTTACGTTTTTTCGTTCGCTCCGTTGCGTAGTCACGACGATTGTCAAACGCTTTACGTAGCCTATTTACCACTTTTCTGGTTTTCTTCATTTCCTTAGTAATTTTTGGTGTGTTTTTTTTTTTTAATCGAACTGTTTTATTGATTGGTTAACCCTGGAAAATTGGCAGCTTGCAACCCAATAAACATTTTTTTTTTTCATTTTCAATTTGAGGTTCATTTGAGGCACATTTTTAGTATGGGATTTCGGGCTGATTCTCAATTGATAGATTTCATTTTCTCCAATTTCAAAGTTGGTACGAAAGGGAATGCAATCAATAGATGTATGTATGTATTACATATTTGTACTCTAGAGTACAGAAAAATTGAGGGATAGTGAGAGAGTTTGTGTTATGAGCGCAGAAATGAAATGGAATAAATAGATGTATGTATTAGAGCCCTAGATACCCGGGTATCGAGAAATTCGATCTGATCGTTTTTGTTCAAATGCCCGTACAAACATTCGAGCATTCGAGCTTACAAACAAAAAAATGTGTATGGGAAAAGCAAAAATAAAAAAACTACATATAAAAAAAAAAATAATAAACAAAAGAAAAAAAAATTCAAAATACCCGAATTGTTCAAATGCCCGTACAAACATACGGGTAATAAACAAACAAACAAACAACTGTTCGAGCATTTGAACAACAATTGTTCGGGCTACACGAAAATGTAAAAAAAAAATCGAGAGCTCTAATATGTACATATCGTCGTACCATACGAAATCTAGCATATTTAAAATTTCTGGCGAAAGCTATCAATAAAAAAATTCTGTACGAAAAGTAACAAGTTCGACTTTTGGCTGACGAAAAATAACAAGTTCGACTTTTGGCCGACGAAAAATAATAAAATCGACTTTTGGCTGACGAAAAGTATCAGTAATTATATACTGTTTTTACATTGAAATTGTTGTTGTTTAAACAAAATTGATAGTTTTCGTCAGCCAAAAGTCGATTTTGTTATTTTTCGTCGGCCAAAAGTCGAACTTGTTATTTTTCGTCAGCCAAAAGTCGAACTTGTTACTTTTCGTCAGTCACAAAAAAACGTAGGTTAGTTTTCGTATGGTACGACGATATGTATTACATATTTGTACTCTGATGTGATGTTTTTCATTTACCCGTGCGGGTGAATTTCGCCTGTGCCTTTTGTACAGTCATACATACATATGAGAAACAAACTATGTTCTTAATGAAGTTTGTGTAACTTCACAAAAAGCAACAAACAAATAAAATAAGAGTAAGAAATACGGAATCATTATTACACACAATCATTTTCAACTATCATAATTTCAACCGTTAAGAGACTGCTCACGTAAAACAACGAACGCTGATTGAAATTTGCAACATAGGTACAAAATTTCTTCGTTCCTTGAAACCTTGACATGATGAAATTCGTGAAATGGTACAAAATGCGAAACAATTTTTTTTTTCAAATGTGTTGTAAGTTATTCTAAAACTGATAAACAATGTTTCATGAACACTTGAAAATATGTTTATTTTCAAATTATATACATATATGCTGATTCTGAAATTTAGAAACAATATTTTCTCAACGTTTTAGAATTTCTTTTTCAGTGTTTAATGGGAAGTCAACAAAAATAAAAAAAAAGTATTTGTTGACATTGTGTGTAAATACATACATACGTGTTTTGTTTAGTTTGTTTTTTTGAATAAAATATAAATAATTGAATTGAAATTGAAATAAATAAATAAATAAATATATGTACGTGTTATCCAATGTTAAAAAATGCATTTGTGTGTTCGCGTGTGTTCAAGAAGCAAGACAAAAGTTAAAACGTTTTTATTGATAACTTATTATTTAAATCAAATAAAAAATTAGTTCAGCATCATATTTGGGTTCGCGAGATTGAAACGTGTCGATTGATACCCCGTTTTTTTTCTTAATTGGCTAATTTTAGCCGTTGCAAATTAAACCATATCGAATGCTCACTCGAACAAAAGGAAGTGACTCTTTTGACAGTTAAAGTGAGCGTTTTCGTCACTTTGCGTTTTATAAAATACCAAAAACGTAACATACTCACCAGAAAACGTAACACATTCGCTTCGAGTCACTTACAGTCACTTTCAGTCACCTAAAGAGATACAAAATACGAACACGACAAAAAGTGTCTCTGGGTGACTCGTTGCGTCGCGTTGCGTTTTGCAAAATAAGGCCCTAAGTTCTTGTACGCTGATCAGAGCCTCGAAGCAAACCCAGAGTAAAAAAACTTTGCTCCGATGCCGAAAACAGTTTTAGTTTGAAAATTTGAAGGGAACAATAATATGCAATATGTATCGACATACATAGGCATACGCTACACTGTCAATATGAATCGCGATATTTCGATCATATTGATGGTCTGATGAATCGCAGACTAGTGCTACACGTTCAATATGAATATTGCGATATTTTTCTCGCTCTGAGGTTTAAAATATTTTACTTCCGTCCTTTTCACACTTTCACTTTCAATTCGTTTATTGCCAATATTGCGATCCAGATCACGGATTTCAAAATTTCTAAATATACACGCATTTTGATGGGTCGCAAAATTTGCATGCTACACAGTCAATTCATATTGTCAATATTGCGATCCGGAACGCGGATTTCAAAATTTCTAAATATTTTGCGATCCAGAACCGCGATCCATCAATACTCGATGCTACACGGTCAATATTAATCGTTTTCCGCATACAAGAGCTTTTTCTCGGAAAACCGCCAAAAATTCACACTGGAAAATATAGTAAAACATGTGATAGTTCAATGCAACCCTGCGCAATATTAATGGAATGGTTTCATTTGCTTTGTAGAAAGATATCATGCATTTACATAAATACAAATCTAAAATTAATTTAAAGTATTTTATAGTATTTAAAAACAAATGTGTTAAATGGGGAACATGTGAATTCTACGTTTCAGTTCTTATATTATTATTATTTTGCAAAGTTCGTTAAATAAAAATGTAAGCTTGAAATGAAATACATAAATTTTTTGAGCATATTTCAGGTATTTTTTAGGCATATATGCATATTATGACATTTTTTCGTGCATATTTACGAGCATATTTCAGTTATTTGTCGGGCATACTAGCATGCATATTTTGAAATTTTTCGTGCATATTTTTAGCTTCCCTAGTGATTACACATTTTTAACACTTTTTTATGGCAAAATATTCGCAGTAATAGATGGAATAATTTTATTTTGCGAAATATGAATATGAATGCTTAAGCAAAAAGAAATAACGTACTAAATAATATAATTACGTGCAAATAAACATCATGAGATAAAAGAAAAATATCTCGAAAATTTTACCTAAATCACTTAAATTTTAATCGCAGAACTCTATGTATATAATGAAGTACTTAAGCCATGATGGATGCTGTTCTATAGTTGGTTATAGGACAAGCAAAGATAACTCTATTTCAGTTCATTGAGCGAAAGCTCTATATATTTGGTCCTTGATAAATACAGCATTGGAATATATACATACAAATAGTATTGAACAATAAATAAAAATAAAAAGTTTGCAAAATAACTAAGCTTGAGATAATACGAATAATACCAAAAAATATTACAAATCTGCACAATAAACTTCATACCAATTTACCTCACATGTGCAATTGTTGAAATATATCTACATATAAAATTCAACGATGATACCAAAAAAAAAGAAAAAAATAACATTGAGCAACCTTTGCGACATTATCTAATAACAAATGCAAGTGAATTGATGTTGTGAAGCGCAGAAGATGTTGGTGCAACAAATGCACTTAACGTGCTTGAATTTTTCATGTCGCGTTCTAAAATTCAGGAGGCACTCATATACAGTATTAGACATATGAGAAGATGTACAAGTGATACGTGAGAAATTTTAGTATTAGAAATACCTTATGTATAGGAGTGTTTCTTTGGGCACTTCGCTGCCCGCTTATACTGGATTCTGCTCTCTTGGCTGACAGTTTCCATACAAAATGTTAGAGACTTTAAGAGATCTTTAGAGAGTATGCCAGCTACTCATTAAACTGACCTTTACTGATTATGCCAATTTTTTCTATTGTGAATAAGTGAAATGGTTTCAAATTTTTGTCAATAGATATCTCCCCTATCTTCGAATTTAGCCAAGATTCAACGCAATACCATTCGTTACAAAATTTTGTTCAATTACGTACCAAAGAACGTATATTGTACAATATACGTAATATTCGTATGTTCTTTGTCCGTACTTTAACGAACGGTATTAGCTTGAGTCTTGGCTATATTCGAAGATAGGGGAGACATCTATCGATAAAAATTTTAAGAAATTTCATCAAATAAACACACCTTTTTTCAATTCCTTTACTTTAACAAACGATCGTATAATTTTCACTTGTTTTTATACCAGCGGTTTTTTTTCGCAAGTCTCTAACTCTTGCCCAAACGAACACGGCTTACATATGTATTTAGTAGCAGTAAATACCAAACAAAGCAACATATCAGCAATGACTTTTTGTGCTATAGAAATTGGCTTGATGATAGACTTTTTCCAATTTTTTTTTTCTTTTCAAAACAATGGGCTTCTCGGTAGGATATTTTCAATTATGCTTCATGTACATAACACAAGTACGTACATATGTTCGTACAAACATACGTTACTCTCAGAATGTCAATGTTCTAAACATTTGCCAATAAATACACTTGCCTCATCGTCCACAGCCAAAAAAATTAAATTTGTTTTGGGTTAAAAACAGAGAAAAAAACTAACCTACCTAAGTTTAAAGAAGAGGACACAACTCAAAATTTTTTGAAATCAACATTTCATCATAAACCGGTACACAGAACATATCTCTAGCGGTTGCCAAAAAAAAAACTTTTCAATCGGTGTCTCTTTCGACTGAAAAATAGCCATTATACGTGGCCTTTTACCATATCATTGCTAGTAAAGAAAAAAGCTTTTTGGTTCTCCTGAAAATTTTTGAATTTTGTGTTGTGTCACTTTAGGATATAGGGTGCGATATGTACATTTAGTTACCAAGTTCACTTACGAAGGTATTTATTTATATAGGTAGGTATATTCAAAGCGTCATTGGACAGCAGCCACTTACATATGTATGTAAGTACATAAGTAAATTACATGTTTTCTCAAACGTAAAATTACACACGTAACTTCGTTTACGTGCAGGCAGCAAAAATAGTAAACTGGAGGTGAATGAATGGGCTTTGCTGCGATGCAATATGTTTTGTGCAATATTGAGCTTAGTCCAGAGCGTTGATATATTTACACACATATCTAAACAGAAATAAGTATATAGTCCCTTCAGAAAATAGCGCTAGTTCAAAGCTAGCACAGAGCTAGCTTATGAAGTGGTAGCTTTGGTCCACGATTTATTCCAATGCATTGATTTTAACACGGTTTACCTCCTACGAAATGGCACTAGCCCTCATCTGCATAACTTCAGAATGATTTCTAAACTGTCTCTGCTATGGTAGTTTTGGTATGGTTTAAAAAATAATATTTTAAATCTTATATAGAACGTGCTGCTAATAGAACTACGATGCGAATTCTCTAGTACGAGTAAGTGATATACTCGTCACTCGTCACTGTCCCTAATATTCTCAGCACGGGTTGTACATATAGTATATTTTTATGTATGAAATTATATATGTGTGTATGTCAGCATGTGCACTTAGACTGCAATTCAAAGAAGAATTTCAGACCAACTACTGATTGATAACATGCTTCTTCTTCTTTTTCTTCTTCTTCTTCTTCTTCTTCTGCTACTACTACTTATTCTACTTCTTCTTCTTCTCCCTCCTTTACTTGTACTTCTTTTGTTGCCTCTGTCATTTTATGGATAATGCATGTATCTTGTTCTTCTTGGAAGCAAACATTGGGTCGTATTAATAAAAGCCAAGCATTTGCTTTTGCTTAAGATTTCAGACCTTTTACTCAAATTTTGAAATTTGGTTCATACAAATTAATATCAAATTTTCGAAATATTGAGTAAAAGCATTTGCTTGGTTTTTATTAATACGACCCAATATTTCATATTAACAACCAGATTTTTTTCTTGCTAACTACATATCGTCCCCTCAATATAATAATAGCGTATAATTTTTTTTTTGGGTTTTGAGAAAATCGAATTTAAAGTTTTTGTCAAATCAGATATCTATTAAATTTTTGAACAAGAAATTATACACCATTTTTTCCAATGACATTTTGACCCACTTTGTGGAAATAGAATTTGACGAAATTTTGACCAGACATAGAATCAATGATGGAGATTCTAAATATGCAATAAAAAAATAATGGCGTATGAGCACATACGCTATTGTTATATTGAGGGCACGATATGTATGTAGTTAGTTTGTAAATTAACTAAATATTTCTCACGTTTTGTAAATTGAGACATTCGTATAATTGATCATATCGTCGGTGATACTGCAATACGTTCCATGTCTCTTTTCACTTCTTCCTGAATACACCTAAATAACCTTTTTACACTTTTATCAATCACATAGATTTTGATTTTATATATAACTTCGCTTTTATATATACTATAAAAATGTAAAAAACACCGCGAAAAGTGAAAATTTATATAGTTTTTTCTCCTTCCTCAAAAATTTAGTCACGGCGACATAGCACGTTTTGCAGTATCACCGACGATATATGTAGTTCTAAGAACAATATACCCGGTTGTGTAAGCGGCTTGGTCACGTTGTACGAATGAATGAAGATGCTTCGGGCCAGAAAGTATTTTTATCAAAATCTCCGATGCTAGTAGAGGAAAAGGGAAGCCTTCTCTACGTTGAAAATATCAGGTTGAGAATGACTTAGCTTCCCTTGGTATCTCCAATTGGCACCTTCAAGAAGCAGCTATGACTAGCGCCGTACGCCCCTGGATATGATGTCTTTTTGGAAAGATTTCCGGAAAATTTTTTTAAATTTTTTTTTTCGACGCCGCTATATGTCGCTAAAATTTATTTTTCTCATATCTTGGGTATTTATAGTCTGATCTCTAAGTTTAATACACCAATGTCTTTGGCTTGAAAGGGCGCCTTATACTACGGAATATTATTAACCCTATGTGCGTCATTGGGGTCACTACCACCCAGTACTTATTTTATACCACCCTAATGCATTTTTTTATGGCTGCATGTTAAACGCAGTCTAAAATCATTAATCTTTTGCAAAAGAAGTATGTCGATCTCTTCAGTAGAACCCGAAATAATACACGTCCAACATTCCCAGGAATATTTGTTTTTCGCTTCCTTTGGTCTTTTAGGTTCATTTTACAAAGATTTCGTCTGAGGAGACCCCTACTGAAATTTTATGGCGAATAATTTTCTAGAACATGTTAACCCTCTAACACCGGCAATAAAGGATTGTTTTGACCCCTATTTTTTATAAAATCAGGAAAAATAGTATTTTTAAGGTCGCTAGAGGGTTAAAATGTTCTAGAAAATTATTTGGCATAAAATTTTATTAGGGGTCTCCTCAGAAAATTTTTCTGTAAAATTAACCTAAAAGACCAAAGGAATCGAAAAACCTATATTCCTCGGAATGTTGAACGTGTTTTATTTCGGGTTCTGCTCAAGCTATCGAAATACTTATTTTGCAAAAGGTGAATGATTTTTGACTACGTTTAACATGCAGACATAAAAAAGGTACATAAGGGTGGTATAAACTAAGTTCCGGGTGGTAGTGACCCCAATGGCGCACATAGGGTTAATAATATTCCATAGTATAAGCCGCCCTTTCAAGCCAAAGACAGTGGTGTATTAAACTTAGAGATCGGGCTATAAATATGAGAATAATAAATTTTAGCGACATCTAGTGGCGTCGAAAAAAAAATTAATAAATTTTCCGGAAATGTTTTAAAAATAGACATCATATGTGGGGGCGTACGGCGTACTTTATTTTTCACGATACGGTCTAATGTACATATGTCAACAAAGGAATATTACTAATCGATTGAAATCTAAAATCCCTTGTACTAAAATTTGATGAGCCACCAAACTGCAACTTGCACAATGTTTCTTCCATTCACTTCACTTACATAACTTGAAAGCAAATTCAGCTGCAGTAAATAAATGAAATGTACTTTTAGACGACGCGACGGTGACACTTTCCAAATCCATTAACCCATCACACAAACAATACTACAACTCCATATTGTGCTAGTTAAACAAAACCAAAGCTTTTAACTGCTGCCTATAAATGCATAAAAAAATATAAATCGCCAGCGACATGCAATGGCAGACAAAGGCAATTTAGCAACATATGGCAGCAGACATCAGCAATTGCATTTGTGTAAATATTTATTTTAGATAAAATGCCGAACAGTTCATAGAGTTTATAAGTAAAGTGAATGAATGCATTAAGTTGGTTGTTGGTGCTTTGACCGCTACAGTGTCTACAGTCCAGTTTATATTAGTCGTATAATAAAATGTATCGTACTCGAGGCTTATTTCAGTCGTGTATTTATTTTTGTACAAGATTTTTGTTAGTTTGTTTTTATTTATATACCTACGTTGTTTCATTATTCAAGCGACGAAATACGAACAAACATACCAGTGTGCGCATTTTTAAATTTTAATTTCATACTCACTACTTTTTATTAACACGCGCTTCTCTACCGGCCAGCAAGAATCACATTAAACAGCAACAAGCAAGAGAGAAGGAATAACCAAAAAAAGAAATAAAAATAAAACATAAAACTGAAAATGAAAATGAAAAAAATACTCTTGCTAAATAAGCAAGAAAAGGAGTGACAGGAAAAAACACCTGCAATCATCTTCCGTTATTAAATGAAAGCTTATCTGTTCTGGGTACAAATGCAGCTGACTGGCTGGTTGCCTAAAGGAGCTCCGTTCGCTGGTGTAGGAAACACGAAACAACACAAAAAAAAAATAAAAAAAAAAAAAAATTAAAAAAAAAACGCAAGAAAAACGCGTTCCCGGTTATAAATGCAGCGTGTACACAATAATACAATCGTAACTAAAGCAGGCCAAATTCATTAAATGTGTCTGACTGCAGGCATTTGCTGTTGTTGCCGCTGCTTAAATCCTTTGGCTACGCTTCGTCGCTTTCCGTTCAACATTAACTTAATATCTCTTTGGATTTTGCTGCGCTTTTCTTCATTTTTTTCGTCGGTTTCACTTTTTCTTTTACATTTTTTGCGAATTTCCTGCAACTCGTTATTCAGTTTCTTTATGAAATTAACTAATTAAATTTGAATTTATATTTTTTTCGTTTTCTGTTTTTGTGGCGGCAAGAGAAGTTGAAATTGAGAAAGAACATATGAAAATAAATAATAGCTTAATAAACTAAAAAACACGCTTTAATCTTAAAAATCGTACTAAAAATTCAGAAATAATTTAATTAGAAACAAAACTATGAACGAAAATATAAGTATTTAAGGAAAAGCGTGGGGTGCTCAGTATGTCAAAAAATATTTTAAATCGGTGTTTTTTTACTAATAATTTTATTTTGACTTTTTTGAGATTTCATATATCGTACTCTTTAATTTCGCAACTAGGTATATTTTTGTACTAGTTGTACGAATCGAATATTTTCATGTTCAAATATTATTGAGCAGCCCCACGCTTTTCCTTAAATACTTATATTTTCGTTCATCATTTTGTTTCTAATTAAATTATTTCTCAATTTTTAGTACGATTTTTAAGATTAAAGCGTGTTTTTTAGTTTTTTAAGCTATTATTTATTTTTGACTTTTTAGTGAAATTTTTCATTAAAGGATGTTTTATGCGGACGCAAGAATAAAAGTAAAAAGAACTCTGATGGGATGTGGTGTTCTCCGAAATAGATCTACATACATATGTATATATAACTTCTACCAAAAATCCCAATATGCAGTGAAGTAAACTAGCTTATTATGCAATATTTTCCAAACCCTTTTATTCAAGGTTTTCCAAACTAGTTTGGAAATACAAAATTTCCCAAACGTTTTGTTATATTTCACAATCAGAAAGTGAAGAGAAGTTGAGGTGAAGCATTTGAAAAGAACAAAAAAAAAAGAAACCTGATTGAATAAATTCGAATTTAGACAATAAAGTTCCAAATACGTTTGTAGCGTAATGGTGAGGTATGCTGCCTACGGACCAAGGGGCTCAGGTTCGAGTCCCGAGTGGCGCATTTTTTTTTTTTTTAGAGACATTTTTTATTTTTTTTTTTTAGAGAAATTTTTTTCACCTCACGTTTACAAAACATTGTATAAAAATGTAATTAGGGTTCCTTTTCGTTGATTCAGAACTTACTATTAAATGAATTACAAACAAAACCAGTTCTTGCTTTGCATACATATGTATGTACATGCGATTGTTTTTATTGCAAACACAACAATGACAAAACAGAATGTTGTTACACAACACACAAAACCAGTTCTTGCTCTGCATACGTATGTATGTATGTACATTGTACATGCGGCTGATTTCATTGCAAATACAACAAACCCAAAACAGAAAGCTACAAGCTTCATTTTTTTTTGAGTGAATTTATGCATTGAGTTTATCGCCATCGCTATGAGCGATCGCTGGCTGTTGTGCGTTAGTTCGCTCGCTATTTGAGTGGTTATACGTTTTTCTTTGAACATTTGTTTGTGATTTGAGTAGAATGTATTTTTGAGCGTTCGTGAGTGAGTTTTTCCGTACCCTGCAAGCTTGTTACTTATTGGCCTGTATACGGGAGTGAATTGAAATTCATTGAGGCTATTTTGAAGAAAGGTAACATAAAAGCCGCAATGAAGCATAAAATATAATGTTGAATGTCCTACTATATGATGCCGTTGGGCTGTTGATGTCATGTTTCGAATCCGGAGGAGAATAGAAATAATAAAGAGAACACAAAAAAGTGAATGTTTGAAAGATATAATAATTTAGTTAATTTAGTTAAATGTTTACAACTTTCAGGATGGGATGAAGTTACATACATACATACATACATACATACATACATACATACATACAGGTGAAACTAATAAAAGCGTGTTAAAAAGAGTTTATTTATAACTAAGTACTATAAACTACTTTTACTTAGAAGGCACTTTTCTTTAAGAAGCAACTCAATATTGCTGCTGTGATTATTATTTTTTTTTTTTTGTAGTTAGGAATTTATTAAACATAGCCTTATTAGAAGTTAACCGCTAAAAGCAATGGAAAGTACTATTTAGTTAGACATAAAAAAATATCTGAAATAGCGTGCAATGTTTAAATTAAAAAACGTTAATAATTTCCTCGCGCCCATCTAGTTAAACTACTCAACAACTGCTTTAGCGAATCTGTAGAAAACGAAGTAAAATAACTTTAGACTTAGACATAACAACTTGTTAGTGGATTCCAGCAGATATAGAATAGCAGCTTAAGTCAACATGAATCGCAAATATCAAGGAACTCTGAACTGATGTAAAGAAATAAGGAATTCACAAAAAAGAGCAAGACAAGAACAACCGCGATTTCGACGATTATAGAGACAGCAGAACGCGCCAGACTAAGCCAGAAAATAAATGCAGAAAATTAATTGTTTATTCAAATTAAGCGAAGGAGTGTGCAGCACGAAACATCTACCCAAAAAAAAAAAGAAAACTAATAACAAAACATACATACATTTAAAAGAGAGTTTTAGAAGTAACATCTGAATCCGAAAATAACCCTTTGTGGTTTGTATTTAAGACAATGTCTTTTACAATACATTAACTTCTTAAGGAATTAATTTCATAATTTAATTACATATATAAATCTTAAAACTAAAGTTGACAAAATAAGAGCAAACTAGTTTCAGAAAATTTAGTAAATTTCTGTTAGTCCAAGTTTGTCTTGATATCCGAAATCATGGGTTTTGTTGCGACCTATTACTTGCCTGTTTACAGATATGTTTTTTATGCAATAGCCTGCAGGTGGCAAAAGGCAATGCGTTCCATGCGTTCTTTTCAGGTATAGCTTGCTTGGTAGTGCCTTGCAAGAGCATCTGCCATAAAATTACCCTCGATATTCCTGTGTCCCAGGACCCATATGAGGTGGTGGACTCACCCTATAAATACAGATCGGCCATCTCCTGTAGATAGAGATAGGTGACAGTTCATTTTCTGAGGAAATTTTACGGCGAATAATTTTTTATAACATTTTAACCCTCTAGCGACCTTAAAAATAAAATTTTTTTCTTGAATATATAAAAAAGGGGTCGAAATAACGCTTTCATGTGGGTCTTACGGAGTTAAAGTATTCAAGAAAATTATTCGACATAAAATTTCAGTAGGGGTCTCTTCAGAAAAAATCTTTGTAGAATGAACCTAAAAGACCACAGCAAGCGAAAAATATATATTGCTCGGAATGTTAAATACGTTTTATTTCGGGTTCTACTAAGGCGATCGAAATACATACTTCTTTTACAAAAGAGTAATGACTTTTGAAGAAGTTTAACATGAAGGTAAAAAATGCACATTAAGCTGGTATCAACTAAGTACTTCGATTATATAATCGAAGCCTGCCTAGCCTAGCCAAAGATATTGGTATATTAAACTTATAGGCCGATCCACAAATACCGATGATATGAAAAAAAATTATTTTAGCGACATTTTGCGGTGTCAAAAAAATAAATAAAAAAAAATTTTCGGAAATGTTTTCCTAAAAGACAAAATATGGGAGGCGTATGGTGAATTTTTTTTAGCGATACGGTCTAATGCCCATATCAGTTTGAGATTTTCTAACTACATACGTGTGTATACGTATGTATATATGTGGATATGAACAAAAGTTACAGTATTTAACCTTGCTTGTTGTGCATAATCTATATATTAATAGGCTAACATTTTTCCCATACAAACAATTGCCAGGCTGTTTTGCACATTTAACATACCCATATCCACATAAAATTGATATGGATGTGTTCGTATGAGTCAGGAGCAGTGCATAGGCATATAATCTATCTATATATATATAAAAATCAAGCCCATTACTTTGTCGCCGGCTTTCGCCCAAACGCGTCTAGGGATTTTGACCAAATTTACACACCAGCTTAGTATCTTGCCCTAGATGGTTTATATACATATTTTTTTCAAATCCGGAAGTCGGTTCCCGAGATATAGGTCAAAAGGTCAAAACCTGGATCCGGCTTTCCCCTGAATATTTTTGGACGATATTGGTATCAAATGAAAGGTATTGAGCAGAGAATTCACATAGAATAGTACTCATTGCGATTCCTAGGTCGGGTCTCCAGATATGGGTCAAAACGTGGACCCGGATGACCCTCGAATGTTTCTGAGCGATATTGGTATCAAATGAAAAGTCTTGATGAGGACTTCAGCACAGAACTATTATAATTGTGATGCCTAGCCCGGGTCTCCAGATATAGGTCACAACGTGGACCCGGATGATCCTCGGATGTTTTTGAGCGATATTGGTATCAAATGAAAGGTCTTGATGAGGACTCCAACATGGAACTATTTTATTTGTGATGCCTGGGACGGGTCCCCAAATATGGGTCAAAACGTGGACCCGGATGACCCCGGAAAATTTCTCAGTGATATTGGTATGAAATGAAGGGTTTTAAGCAGAGATTTTACATAGAAATGAACTCATTACGATCCCTAGGTCGGGTCGCAAGGTGTGGGTCAACACGCGTACCCGGATAACACCGGGATATTTCTCAGGGATATTGGTACCAAATGAAAAGTGCTGAGCAGGGCCTTTACACAGAGATGAACTGATTATGATTCCTAGGTCTGGTCCCTAAATGTGGTTCAAAACGTGGACCGGGATGGCCCCGGAAAATTTCTGAACGATATTCGTGTCAACTGAAAGGCAGGGCTTTTACATAGAGATGAACTCATTACGATCCCTAGGTCAGGTCCCCAGATGTGGGTGAAAATGTGGATCCGGATGGCCGCGGATAATTTCTTAGCGATATTGTTATTTAATCACGGCGCATGATGATTCCGGGATATATCTTAGGGATATTCGTACCAAATGAAAGGTGTTGAGCGGACTCTCATGTAGGGCCGTACCCATTACGATTTCTTGGTCAAGTCTCCAGATAGCGTACCCATTATGGCTCCTAGGTCAAGTTCCCAGATGTGGGTCAATAAGTGGACCCGGATGAGCCCGGGATGCTTCTGAGCAATACTGATATAAAATGAAAGTGCTGACCGGGTCTGCTATATAGAGATATTTTCATATTGATTCTTAGTTCCGATACCCAATTATGGGTAAAAGAGACGATTCGGACACCACGGAATGTTTTTAAGCAATGATGGTATAAAGTGAGAAGTGGAATGCAGGGTATGTTATGCTAAACCCAGTTCCCTAGGGAAAGGGGAAGAGTAATGAGACTGGGAAAGGTAAAGGGATGGAAAAGGAGAGGGAGAATAAAATAAAAATGGAATGAAGAGGATGGGGAGAGAGACAGTAAGACAGGGAATTAGAGAAAGAATAAGAGTGGGAATAAAAAGGAGACAGACAGAAAAGGAGAGGCAAGAGAGAGCGGTAGAGAAAGAGAAGCGGAAATGTGATGTGAAAGGAAAAAGGAAACGGAAATGAAAGGAAAGATAAATGGAAAGGGAAAGAGAAAGAGAAAAGTAAAGGGAAAGGCAGTTGGAGACTAATACGAAGAAAAATGGGATAAGAACATGAATAGGGCAAACTTTTGAAAATATCAATTTTTTCCTTCACTTTTTTTAAACTTATTTGAATTGACCTGAGATCTGCAGCCCGAAGTAATTTCGGTTTCTAGATACTTTCTACATATTTTAAAGTGTGCCGTTTTTCGCTTCAAGTAACTATAATAGGAAGTGGGCCAAAGCAAAGCTTGGCCGGGTACAGCTAGTCTTTTCTATAAATTATTTAATTTCTTTATAATTAATAAATAAAATTTTTAGTTAAGAGAAATATATATCGTAAACGTGCTTACAAAGATCGTAAACACAGTTGAAGAGTCGCTTTAATTTAAAAGCGCTCTCTCTATTTTATATGCCTTGGCCCAGTTTACGCTCAGATCAAAATCAACGCGGCCAAATATCTCCTATTGCTTTTCCATTAAAGCGAAAAATGAGAGAGAGGGCAGGAGAGCACACTGGGTAATTTTAATTTTGACCAAGTCATATCTAACAGGTAAGCTCGGCGGCGAGTTGAAAAACTTCTTTTTTTATTTACAAAGGTAGAGTGTAATGTAAAAATCAAAGCGAATTCACATCATGGCCAATAGGAATGGACGAGTCCCAAGCGAATTCAGATTATAACCACGGCGAAATATCATTTTGACATTACACTCTACCAATTACAATAAAAAAATACATGAGAAATTTCTGAATTCGTCACCGGACCTACCTTACTAGATCTGCCTTGATTTTGACCATGATTTCGCGTCGGACCGTGATCAAAAGGGCAAATCAGTGTTGCGGTACAACTGGAATTTGAATAGTGTTGCTTATCTCCGCGAAAAGGAATAATTTTTGTACCAATACAAAGTTGAAAAAATAAATTGCATGGTCGAATTTCGAGCACCGGCGATACTAGTTTTCATTAAAGGAGTGCCAAACCCAACGAAGCAGCGAAATACAAACACTGACATATGTACATATATATATATATAAATGCATATACTCGTATTGATGTATAGATTTATCTTTTGAAAATATTTAAATTAAGAACATGCATACGATTCTATATAAGCCACATTCACAAATTGCATTTACTCAGTACTACATAGACTAACCAAGACCCTAAGTCTAGCTATGCAAAGATCAATTTCGAACTGTTAAATCAAATAAAATTGATCGAAATTTGTTCTTCAGTACTTTTGAATTAAAAGCAAGGAAACATTGTTTACACTCATATAAAATTTATAAAAAAAAAAACTGGTGCGTTTCACTTTAATTTTGCTTTCCTTTTTCCATCAGCGAATTTAATTAGTTTTGTCTTGCCCGTGGCATTGCGGCCATCACCCGTTAACCGGTGGTTGGTGGATGCAGTACTAAAATGGTACGCCACTAAAATGTGGGTTCGCTTTAGAGTGGCGAGCACGCTAAATAAATGAACGAAAAAACGAATGAACAAATGAATGAATGAATGAATGGTCAACAAAGATAATTTTATTCAAGTTACTCATACGCCATGGGCACCTACTAACTACTTGTTGAAGTTTTAGCGTGTTTAATGCACAGCGCTAAGTGGTAAAAACAATTCAAATTACAAAAAATTACGTAATTATTTATTTAAGTTTGCTTGGTGTTAAAAATAGTTACAAACAAAAAATAACATAAAAAATATACATGAATAAGAGTGAATAAGATTGAATAGATAAAATTGCATTAAATACTTGACGGAGCTTTAGTTTTCGATGCCTGAATGATGAACTGAATACCTAATACGCAATTCACTGCGCATTTGCATTTCTCTTGCTTATTTTGCTTATTCATGTTTACAGTTGACTTCAAAATTCGCAACGTAGAAATATGCATAGTTCAATTTTCCACTCGCCAATAAACGCTTACAACTTTTGCTTCTACATAAAAATCCATAAACAAACACATATTTTTGTATTCACTCATATTCTGTAGCAAGTGTTGCATATTTTAGGTACATTCTCGGCTTTGTACCGCTGATGAATGTTTGCAATATTCACGCTCTGCTCTCCCCGAACTTTCATTGCTAAGTAACATCGCATGGAATAATTTCTTATTGCGCTCGCTTTTATGTGCTCGTCCACGCTCCAATGCCTCCTCCTGCACTTTTTGCTACATTTAAATATTTTTGTCATCCAACATTCCGTGGAGAATTAAGTTATTTGTGCTCTGTTACTTGCTGCATAAAAGTAAATATGTATGTTTATATAGATAAATGCATATACAAACATATTTCCGTATTCGTGATAGTACATAAAGAACAATTTTCTACTTCTTGCTCTCTTATTTTGTCGAAGTGCTATTCGAATAAATAAAAATTAACGTGAAATTTTTATATTTAGTATTGAATGAATGTTTTAGAGAAGAAGATATCTGATAGGCGCTCTTCGCACCTACTTACACTCATGCCTCTAGGCTGAATTGTAGATAGATACTCGGAGATTGATACGCGCTGCGAACATGTGTTGGGGTCTATAATGTCCTCCGGCTCATTCCAATATCTCCGCAGGCCAAACTCATACACAAAATTGAGTAGTTCGTTTACGCAGTCTTAGGTTCGGTATGTGTCTGTTCTAGAGCTGATGCTGCTCGAGTGTGCTCTGCCTCCTTCTAGATATGACAGCGCATTCGAGGAGAATATGCTCAGCAGTCTCGTCTTCCATATCACAAAAACGGCACGGCAAGTTTGTGCGTATAGATTTTTAGTCTACAGCGACCTGTCAAGAATCCGGTCTTGATTCTGAATTTTGGGAAGATCCATTGTCGCCCTGAAGCACTTTTTATTGTACCCCCTCCTCCCCAGCAACAACTTCGCCTGACGCATTCCAATAGATTTCCGCCAGTGCTGCTCCCTAACTACACAGATTTTTCTCAATCTTGAGCTCTTATCTTATGTGGTCTTATACTTGGAAATAGCTCAGGTTCTATTGGTTTTGCCTCCGTTCTCCTCTCTGACAAGGCCGTCAGCTATCTCATTTCCTAGTACTCCTGTAGGCGACAATAGAAAAACAAACGAAATAAAGTTATTAATCATTTATTTAATCTGTCTTTCTAAACAGCATGAAAATGCATTTGGCGTGCGGTTAAAGAAATTTGATGTCCTCTCTATATCTTTTCTTTTGCGAATGAATTCGAATTCTAGAAACTTCTTTTCGGTTAATATAAATTGAAGTGAATACATATGTACATGTATATTGCTTATGTATTAAGTATTTTGAGAGTTGGCAAATACATATAAAAATGCAGTATTACATAAATAAAGCAGTATTACATACATACAGAAAAGTTGAATACATTTATATGCACAAATGAGAGGATTCGAACATAAGTAGGTATGGTGAGAGGATTCGAACATACATAAATGAGAGTATTCGAACAAGTATTAAATTCGATTAAGTATACATACATTTACAGTGTTGTATTTCATGTCATGAAAATATAATTAGGTGTGTTCTAACAAAATGAAATTTGCTTTGCGTCAACAATGACTTTGCGTTAATGACTTTGCTTCAATGACTTTGCGTCAACATTCCACCTCCAGGTGAATCCTTACGTGGATTCACAAACATTTAAAGCGGCTAGCTTGCTGGCTGGTCTTCGTAGTTCGCCTTGACTGGTTTTCACTACTGCGGATCGAACTTGACCATCTTTTGCTGTTATTACCTCCTTAATACGACCTTTTATCCACTGGCTACGAGGTTGGCTAGCGTCACAAACGATGACCAAATCCCCGGTTTTCAATGGCTCCACCCTTTCTCTCCATTTTGATCGACATAATAGCGTTGGCAAATATTCGCAAGTCCATCTTTTCCATAGACGATCTTTAAGTGCTTGTGATATTCGATATTGCTTTTGTAAACAGATATTCTCTTCTTGGTTATGTGGCGTTTGTGTTGAATTAAGACATCCAATTAAAAAGTGATTAGGCGTTATTGGTTCTTCATCATCAGGTGAAACTGGAACATCTGTTAGTGGACGATTGTTAATTATATTCTCAGCTTCGATTAGTGTACTTCTGAATGTTTCAAGACGGGGAGTCTCCTCCTTTAAAACCCTGTGTAATAGACGTTTTACACACTGGATCAATCTTTCCCAGCATCCTCCAGCTGACGGATTAGCTGGGCAATTGAATACCCATTCGATACCACGTATAGCACATTCTTGTTCAACTCGGGAGAAGTCCCATAAATGTTCGTTATCTTGAAGGATTTTGCGTGCACCGATAAAGTTTGTGCCATTGTCGCTGCGTAAACGGATAGGCGTACCTCGACGATTTACGAAATTCCTGAGGCAAATTAAGAAGGCATCTGATGACAGGTTTTCTGCCACCTCCAGGTGGACCGCTCGCACCGTCAAACACGTGAAGAGAGCAACCCAGCGCTTTTCACGACGACGGCCAATAGCTATTTGGAAAGGTCCACAATAGTCGACACCTGTGTAGCTAAATGGACGGACAAATGGCGTTAAACGATCAGCTGGTAGCTGACCCATCATTGGCGTATTTGTTTTGGCAACATTGATTTGACATATGTGGCATGATCTTTTGACGGACATTAATACTGAACGAATATGAGGGACCCAAAACTTTTGTCGAACTTCGTTAATTGTCAGACTGTCGTTTTGATGATGTAATTTCTTATGCCAATGTGTGATGACTAATCGCGTGAAGTAATGATGTTTTGGCAGTATTATTGGGCGACGTGCAGATGCGGGGAGACAATATGCCGCATCTATTCGGCCATTAACTCGAATAAGACCATCTTCGTCGATGAAAGGTGTTAACGCATATATGTGACTAGATTTTGATAAATTTTTGTTGCATTGTAGGTCAGAGATTTCGGTAGCAAAATTTTCCTCCTGCACACGACGACATATTATTTTTTCTGCTTCTGACATTTCTGAGGCCATCAATTCACCAGTTCGTCGGCAGTTATTTCTGGCGTTATAAATGAATCGCTGTACCCAGCCCATGACCCTTAATACCTTTAAATAAGAGGAAAAGTTGGTAAATTTGATTATATACTCATCTGTTTTCGGTTCCAGAATAAGGCATGTCTTCTTCTCTTCTGCAACACACTCGTTTGGTAGGAAATCTTCCAGCTCCATTGGCCACTCTTCTTCTTCTTCTTGTAGAAACTCCGGACCTTTTAACCATCTGTGATTTTGATCGAATTGCGGCACTAGTTTACCTCGCGTAGCATCATCAGCCACATTTAGCGTTGTTGCCAACCACCTCCAATTAGAAGGCTGTGTGGTAGACAAAATCTCGGCGATTCTACAGGCGACGAACTGTTTGTACTCCCTGTCAGTGGATTTTATCCAAAGTAAGACAGTTTTTGAATCACACCAGAAGACCACTCGATGAATTTTTATGTCATGACAATCTAATATGGACTTATACATGCGGCTTCCTAGGACTGCTGCTTGCAGCTCCAAACCTGGAACCGTCATACCCTTTACTGGAGCACATCGCGTCTTGCCTGCTACAAATGCAACATCAACCGAACCTCTTCTTTTTACTCGTAAATAGGCAACTGCAGCATAGGCGACAGAGCTCGCGTCGACAAATACATGCAGCTGAATTTCATCAGCGGACATTAAAAGCTGCGAATAACAACGTGGTATGGACAAGCTCGATACCTTTTGAAAATTTTCCCACCATGACGCCCACTTAATGTTTAGTTGTTGTGGTAATTGTTCGTCCCATTCGACTTTACATTTCCATAATGATTGTACCAAAAGTTTTGCGTATATCGTGGCATCAGCAAGAAATCCGAACGGATCGTAAATAGACATTACTATGCTGAGAAGCTCTCTCTTCGTTGGCGGTCGTTTAAGGTTTAAAACATCACGAGAAATCTTGTGGACTTTAACATGGAACTCAAATGAATCCGTGATCGTATTCCAAAACATTCCCAAAACTTTGTCGGCAGCTGATTGATGTTCCATGTTGACACATGTTGCAGAAGTTGTATCTTCTTCGCACAATTTGATTTGTAAAGATTTATCGTTGGACAAAAAGTTACGCAATTTAAAACCAGCAGCTGAGTTGATGGCTATTGATTCTTTTACGACTTCCTCAGCTTCTTCCACATTCGAAAAACTAACAACTAAATCGTCGACATACATGTTGTTCACCACAACAGCTGCTCCTCTTGGCATGGTTGATACAAACTTGGTTGCGTTTAAATTTTTAATAAATTCTGCGCAGCATGGTGAACATACGGCTCCAAAAATCATCGACGACATTACGTAGACTCTAATTGGCTTAGACGGATCTCCGTCACGCCACAGAAAGCGCTGCGAGTTCTGATCGGCACCCCTAATGACGACCTGCGAAAACATCTCTTGTATATCGCCCGCTACTGCTATTGACCCTTGACGAAATTTATGTAGCACAGTAATAAGTGGTTGTGCATGCTCGGGTCCTTTGAGTAATGTGGAGTTAAGTGACACATTAGATATGGTGGCAGCAGCATCAAATACAATCCGAAGCTTATTTGGCTTATGCGGATTCACCACTCCAAAATGTGGTAAATACCATGTAGTCGGACTCGTTTGTGCAACTTCATCTGGAGACAATAACCTAGCATATCCCTTGTTAAAATATTTTTCTATCTCAATTTTATATCTGGTGGCAAAATTATTATCTTTTTTCATACGTGATTCAAGATTTTTTAGTCGCTGATATGCCATTTCGTAACTAGGTGGGAGCGTTGTATGATCCGAGCGCCACAACAAACCCACTTCATATCGCTGACCGACCTCTTTCGTTGTCAGCTCCAAAATAGACCTGGCACGTTTATTTTCGTCAGACTCTAGTACCACATCAGTGCTACGTACACCAAAACTATCTATTGTGTAATACTCGCTCACTAATTTATGTAATTCTTGTAGTGAATGTTTCTCACGAACATGCAGTACCCGCGGTTGTAAATCATTGCATTGTTTAAGTGGTCCATATGCTAACCATCCCAGCTGTGTTGCAATTGCAATTGGTTCATCTGGTCCTGCATCCACTGTTTTGTTGGCAATACCTAGATAACTATTATCGAGACCCAGCAAAACTACAGGTTTGGCATTAGTATAACTTGTAATTGGTAATTCTTGTAAATGAGGAAACTTCTCTTTAGCAAATGATTGACTTGGCAAATTTAACGACTTTACTGTATATACATTTCTTAGATTGAACTCATTAAAACTACCTTTGATTGTGACAGATACCTTTTTTGAGTTTTCTTTCACCTGACTTTCGCCATACCACTGTAACGTTAGTGGCATGGTTTGACCACGAAGACCTAATTTTGCAGCGACGTTTTCTTCTAATAGCGTAATTGATGAACCTTCATCAAACATTGCATATGCTGATATTTTCCCGTTCGGCCCAGATAATATTATTGGCAATATCTTGAAAAGCGTTGACTTTTTAAATTCATGGCAATTTAACACACGTTCAGTTTCGGTATTATCTACAGCGGATTTCGATTCATCTAAATGTAACAATTTATGGTGCATCCTCTTACACCCATTTAATGCACATTCTTTACGCTGGTGGCAATTCCCTAAACTATGCCCTTTACGAAGGCACCCAAAACATAAACGATTGTTCTTGACAAAACTCCATTTGGTTGGAATGTCACACGACAAAAATTGACGGCAATCTTCTAATTTGTGTGCTTGGTTACATTTTATACATACGATTTTTCTTTCAGTTTGGACATCATTGTTGTACAAGACTCGACGTGTAGAATTTGTATTTGACATGTTGTTACGTGTAATTGTTCGAGGTTGTGCAGCTGACGTTGACTGCGATATGTTTGCTTGGATTGAGCGCAGCGATACATCTGATACTCCTGGCAATAATGAAATGACTTTGGCTATTTCGCTTAGCCATTCTCCAAAATTCTCTACTGTTGGGAAGGGAACTAAACCTGCAGCCCGTTGACTCCATTCGTATTGTTTTGATGGCGGCAGTTTTCCAACTAGGCATTCTAACAACGTGGGATTCATTAAATGATGTGCGCACCTAGCTGACTTAAAAAACGCAACAATATTTCTCACACGATTGGAAAAGTCCAATACTTGATCCAATTGATTTTCATTTATATTTGGGAATCGTTGTACTTTCTGTAGTTGTGCTTTTATTAATAACTCCGGACGACCAAAGTTAAACTCCAATTCTTGAATGACTCTTGGCACATCTTCGGGATAAATCAAAAGTGATGTTACTGCCCTTTTTGCTGCACCTTGTAAAGCCTTATGAAGACGCATTAAATTTTGCCTGTTGCTATAATGAAACTCGATTGTTGTATCATTATAATTGGCGAGAAAAAGAGGCCAATCCTCTGGATTGCCATCGAAATTCGGCAATGGAAAAAGCTTGACGGCAGAATTATCCATAAAGGTTAATGATGCACTGTTCATTGCTGGCGCTTGCAACATACGTGGTTGTATGTGTGTTGACGTAAGCGGCATTTGCGTTGATGAAAACGGCTGCTGTGTTCTTACATACGGCTGTATTGTCGGTGACTGCATGGTGACGGACGGCGGTACTGGCGCTGGCGACTGCGCTTGTGTTAATACAACTGTTGGTGATTGTGACTGCATTGTTGCATACGGCTGGTCTTGTGCTGACGACTGCACTTGCATTGACGATGAAGGTGGCACTTGCGTTGGCGACTGAGGAATATAGGTAGCTCCAGCGTTGGCAAAGCTGGCTCCGACTTCTTGCCTATGACGTATGTTATCGTTTCTTAACTCTTCCACACATGCACGTAATGATGTAATACTAGACACAAGTAAAGCAAGTTGATCACCAGGAATGGTTACTGGATGGCTTCCATGAGTAGTCGTAGAATTGTCTGTAACTTTTGATCCAGCGGCCTGCGTGTCTTCCATGTCGTTTGATGAATCGTACTCCGAATTATCACTTACTGACTCCTTTCTGGTCGTCTCCTTATTTGCTTGCGATCTTAAAATCATTGGTTATTTGAATGCGCGAATTGCAGAGAACAAATTTCTTTAAACAAATGTAGGCGACAATAGAAAAACAAACGAAATAAAGTTATTAATCATTTATTTAATCTGTCTTTCTAAACAGCATGAAAATGCATTTGGCGTGCGGTTAAAGAAATTTGATGTCCTCTCTATATCTTTTCTTTTGCGAATGAATTCGAATTCTAGAAACTTCTTTTCGGTTAATATAAATTGAAGTGAATACATATGTACATGTATATTGCTTATGTATTAAGTATTTTGAGAGTTGGCAAATACATATAAAAATGCAGTATTACATAAATAAAGCAGTATTACATACATACAGAAAAGTTGAATACATTTATATGCACAAATGAGAGGATTCGAACATAAGTAGGTATGGTGAGAGGATTCGAACATACATAAATGAGAGTATTCGAACAAGTATTAAATTCGATTAAGTATACATACATTTACAGTGTTGTATTTCATGTCATGAAAATATAATTAGGTGTGTTCTAACAAAATGAAATTTGCTTTGCGTCAACAATGACTTTGCGTTAATGACTTTGCTTCAATGACTTTGCGTCAACAACTCCTGTGTGTCCAAAATGGCATGGGTCATGTGAGTCACTTTTGCCGGTACCTGCCGATGCCTGATCTATGCACTCTAGGACTAGCGAAGAGCTAATCTCACCAGATGCTTGTACTCTGAGTGCCGCTTGGCTAACGCTCAATATGGCGATACTCTCACCAAAATATCCTCTCCTCAAGTTTAACTTTGCACACTGACTAATAGCGAATAGTTACTTCCGCCTGAAAGATCCTCGGAAGTAGCCCCAGAGTTAAGGATAGTCTTGATCTCGAACCATAGAAGCTAGTGCCTCTACCTTCTGCGTATTTTCGCGCGGTCCGTGTACCATTCTATCGGTTTGTTCTTTAAGATGTCCTCCAGTCTGGAGTCCTTTCAGGTTGATTTGTCCCGGAGTTCACTTCTAAGCCGTTTCTCAAATCTGATGTACTTAGTCATGCTATCTCTGGGAAGCAAAAAGATTTGGCAGCTTCTTCACGCCTTGATATGATAGGACCTTTCCTCGTCCACTTCCTGCCCTTGCTATGCCTAGAAGTGTGCGCTTTACTGTTTTTTCTATGAAAATGTATAACGGGTTTAGCTCGAGTAACACTTCCATCGCTGCCGTTGGACATATGCTCATAGACGTTTTATCTTGTCTAACATGCCCTCATTGACGATAGGTTGACCCACGCCACTTCCCCGTTTATATTCCAGCCTAAGGCCGAATATTAAGATGGGGGTTGAAACTCGGCAGCTCAGAGGAGCTTAAAACTTTTACTTAACTTACCGGAGGACCATTTTAGCGTGGAGTTTACGGGTTGATATCCGCGTGGTACTTTTTGGGCATAAGCGTGCACCAGCAGCGACTGTAACCTAGACTATCGTAACCTAACCTAACCTAACCTAACCTATGGGATACGAATCGATCAGACTGGAGCACTTTAAGGTATAAATCCCATATAATAGCTTGTTCAGAAAACAGCAACAGCTCGAGGAATGAAAACAAGCGAACCCACTAAATTCGTTGCTCCATCTCCTCCTCTCTGCTAACTCAACAAATTTCGCATTAATTTACATGCCAGTCAATGTTTGCAACTCACATGCAAATCTTCTTGAAAAAATACCAACTCAACGTTATGGCTTCATGTATGAAATTGTTCACAGTAATCACTTGACGATTCACAGCAGAGAAATGAGAAAAATGAAAAGTAGTGATAAACAGCGGCGCAACAGTTGCCATAATCCAGCTGAGCTCCATGCAACTTTGTATCTCTTTTATGCTACAAACAAATAAATCCACCAATGAACATTTGAATTCAGCAAACATTAAGACATCAAAGGCGGTGGAAGCAGCAGCAAGAGCGGGAATAGCAACAACAAAAAACAGGAGTAGCAACAGCAACAGTTGTTGCAACACTTTTACAGTCGATAAGTTGCCTATAAACAAAAATCGTATGCGAACGCGTATTCATAAAAGGGCAACAAGCAGCATGTGTATGTATGTAGGTATTTAGGTATTAGAAGGCTGCACGAATGGATTCGAAATGGCCAACAAAATATTCGCGGCCGTCCAATTACAGTACCTACTTGTTTCTGTCGTTTTAGAATAACCGCAAGTAGAGCACAACCATAAACAGAACCAATACAATTACTTATTCGTAGCGACAATTACATGACCTTAAAAAGGTTCTGCAAATAGTGTACACTACTTGCGAATACTTCGAATATAATCGAAATATATGTATGTACATTAGGGCGGGTCAATTTGTACTGACAGGAAAAACCCTACTTTGTTTCGGCCACAGGTGCATTCTCTGGTCAATTCTGAACAAAAAAGTCCAAAGGAGCCTAGTTCTAAAATGAAGTTTGACCCTCCGCAATTTTGATTTTAGATAGTCATCCCTAAAAAAAATTTTTATATTTGCTAAAAAAATGTAATTGAAGATACTTAAATTAGATTCTGAGGTTTACTTGAGTTGAACCCATCCGTCGGCCGACACATCATCGCAAAATTTAATCAATTTGGTTGTTTTTTAGGGAAATACATTCATTTTCCTAACCCCTTCTTTAGAACTTTTCCCAATTATTTTATATTACAACAGGTATATCTTAAAATTTTGAAATATCTAAGTGAAACGCCGAAACACGTCAACTTAATTTTTGCCTGTAGAATACAATGACGTATTCAGATGATCCGTATTAAATTTTGATTTCGAGATATTTAGGAAAGAAGTTTAAGATTTCTGAACGTGAATTTTTCGTCGTTTGTAAACTTTACCCAGGCTTTGCACTTTTTTCCGCGAAAAGATTTTAATAGTTGTCTACTTAATTGGGATATTCTAAATTCAATGCCACCTCCAGTTTTTCCCAAATTGGATTCGGGTTTCGAGATAACGGTAGATAATTAAAATTGACCATACCCTCAGTCAGTTTTCGAGCTTAGATATTAAAACTTTGCACGTGACTGTATGCTACTATCACCTTAACTATTTCTAAAAATAATCGAAATCGGGTCACTATGGCATATGGTCCCCGTACAACTGATTGTTCAGATATATGGTTTTGATCTTTTATTTGTTCCTAACTCCGAAAATAGTCATTACACAAAGAAAGTATAATACTCACTTTCATTCAAAATTAATACGTAAACAACTTCTTCATATACGATTTCGACGTATACGCAACAGTTAATGCACTTTTGTGCAACCAAAGTCGAAATTTCAGAATAAATTTGTTTTTTAAGCTCGTTAACACATGTATCATATTAAATGAATTAGAGGAGTTTTATATCATCTTATAGAAAATTAAAAGAAGTATTATGTAGTTTTAAAATCGTGAAAATACATGCACTTATAAGGATTTTATACCTATTTGATTAAATTTTTCTTTGTACTAGTAATCTGTAAATGATTCAATCGCATCGTGGAAATTATCGTGGACATATAAATTAAACATTTTGTTGAGAGTAGTAAATTTTATAACTATTTTGAAATGGAAAGAATTGTATTAAATCACGCATGCGATCACGCGGAAACTTGTACTAAATTGTAAAAACTGTATTAAAATTAATGGGAACCTGCATGAGAGATCATATAATAAAATTAACACTATTCAATATAAAAGATTCGTGCTTAATTAAGATGCCCATCATAATTTCCGCGATGCGATTGAATCATTTACAGATTACTAGTTTAAGTAACTGAATATGTCATGTTTTTATTAATGATCAAAATTTCAAAGATAACTATGTCCACAAGCAAAATATTTCACCCCAAAGTAGGGACATGGAAAAAAAACTATTTTTTATCGAAATTTTGAATTTGGTTGCACATAAGTGCATTAAGTACTGCAGGTACGTCAAACCCATATATCAAAGAAATATTTGCGTATTAATTCTAAATGAACGTGCAATATAAGTTTTTCAGGAGGAACTAATATTTTCGGAATTATAAGTGAATTAATGTAGGTATCTTTTGCATGGCAGGTGTTATCCTTTATATCCTGTTTACGTGAAATTTTCCCATCACAGATATCCTTTTTTTATTTAATGCTTTCTTTATCATTCTCAAGGTATCCGAAAAGGTATACCAATCGAAAAAATTCGGACTGTAGCGGATATTAGATTCCGCGAAAACATAAAATATATAAAATCGCGGTTTTCTAAAAAAATTACCATTTTGCGATTTTGGTTTTGACAGATACTTGTTAGCGAAGCATTGAAATTTGATATTCTGTAATAATCTCGTAGGTGGTCTGACCTTCGTATTAAAATTTGTTCTACCTCGCCGTGATTGTTTTGTACGAAAATTTTATCAAACATTAACAAAGAAAAATTTAATCAAATAGGTATAAAATCCTTATAAGTGCATGTATTTTCACGATTTTAAAACTACATAATACTTCTTTTAATTTTCTATAAGATGATATAAAACTCCTCTAATTCATTTAATATGATACATGTGTTAACGAGCTTAAAAAACAAATTTATTCTGAAATTTCGACTTTGGTTGCACAAAAGTGCATTAACTGTTGCGTATACGTCGAAATCGTATATGAAGAAGTTGTTTACGTATTAATTTTGAATGAAAGTGAGTATTATACTTTCTTTGTGTAATGACTATTTTCGGAGTTAGGAACAAATAAAAGATCAAAACCATATATCTGAACAATCAGTTGTACGGGGACCATATGCCATAGTGACCCGATTTCGATTATTTTTAGAAATAGTTAAGGTGATAGTAGCATACAGTCACGTGCAAAGTTTTAATATCTAAGCTCGAAAACTGACTGAGGGTATGGTCAATTTTAATTATCTACCGTTATCTCGAAACCCGAATCCAATTTGGGAAAAACTGGAGGTGGCATTGAATTTAGAATATCCCAATTAAGTAGACAACTATTAAAATCTTTTCGCGGAAAAAAGTGCAAAGCCTGGGTAAAGTTTACAAACGACGAAAAATTCACGTGCAGAAATCTTAAACTTCTTTCCTAAATATCTCGAAATCAAAATTTAATACGGATCATCTGAACACGTCATTGTATTCTACAGGCAAAAATTAAGTTGACGTGTTTCGGCGTTTCACTTAGATATTTCAAAATTTTAAGATATACCTGTTGTAATATAAAATAATTGGGAAAAGTTCTAAAGAAGGGGTTAGGAAAATGAATGTATTTCCCTAAAAAACAACCAAATTGATTAAATTTTGCGATGATGTGTCGGCCGACGGATGGGTTCAACTCAAGTAAACCTCAAAATCTAATTTAAGTATCTTCAATTACATTTTTTTTAGCAAATATAAAAAATTTTTTTAGGGATGGCTATCTAAAATCAAAATTGCGGAGGGTCAAACTTCATTTTAGAACTAGGCTCCTTTGGACTTTTTTGTTCAGAATTGACCAGAGAATGCAGCTGTGGCCGAAACAAAGTTGGAAAAAAAATTGACCCGCCCTAATGTACATACATATTTTCATAAACACACATCCAGACGTTGTGTTCAGCAAAATTACGCTGCTAGTGTGAGTGTGTGTATGTGCATATGCATACACACTAGGGCGGGTCGATTGGTAGGGGCCAAAAAAAATTAATGGACACATCGCAATTATAAAAATTTGGGTAATTTCAAGCTTTTTTGCCCAAGAAACCACATGTCTAAAATAAATTTCGAACCAGAGCTTTTTACGATCTACATATTTCCAACTGTTCTATATATTTTAAAATAACTCGGTAACCAATACTTCGATTCTTTTGATTTTTTCGGCATTAGTTAGGAAACTTATTTGGCATATTAAGATGGTTTTATGAAGGAAATAAAGTTCTCCCGAAATTCGCGGAACAACCCGATTTTCATGCGAATATAATACGGAAATCTATACCTAAATTTTTTCCTTAATATATTAAAATTTAGAGGTCGTGCAAATGCCTCCAAATTTCTTTCTGCTTTTATATCAGTGATGATACATAATTTTTTTCAAAGTCCTTAATGAACAAGAAAAACATTTCTTATCATTAAAAAATGGAACATATGTTTGTTTGGCTTTATTTTTTGGTCCACCTTAATGCCATAGGCACATTAAATAAACAAACAAACCAAAGAAGCAACAAGGTTTTGCGAATACTTCATAACAAGGTTATTATTATGTTCTATTCTATCGTGGCGAATAGTGTACACTAATCGCTCCAACAGAGGAAATAGAAATAGTATTTGTATTCCAAATGCAAAGTATGGGTTATATTCGTATCTGCATTGAAATTGTGCTGTGACTAATTGTACAATGCATAGAGTATTCGAAAATATAGAAGAGGCAAATGGTATTGTGCTGAGGTCTATTAGGTATGTATGTAGTAATAGCAACCTGGCGGATTGCTTATGCAATAAAAAAATTCAGCTATCCAACTGCCGAGGGCAAATTGTGGCATTCAATGTTGTGGGTTCACGTAAGTTTTTCGGTTTTCACAGCGTTTTTTTTTTTTTTGTTTTTGTTTCAAACTTTATTTTCACTGCTATTTTATAGCAAAGCGTTCGAAATTTACGTATGTATGTATCTATGTATAAGCATGTGCGTGCGTATGCTCTGTTTGTGAAAAAATATGCATTGATTCCGTTTGCAAGTTAGTTGTACTTTATATTCTTTTATGGTCATTCACCGACCGCAAGTTGTTTACAAAATATATACATTTGCTGCTTTACCAAACATCCACTCAAAACTTTTCCAATCAAATCTACTGTGCATTCAAACACTGTGTTGGCGTGAAAACAGTTTTTTTTTTACTACAAAAGAAGTTTTAAGTACACATGAAAAATGCTCTTCAACATAAGCTTGATGCTGCCACACATTCATTTTATAGCAAAGGTATTTGCGTGTGTTAGAGTGCTCTATTGGAGCGCTAAATCTTACGAGTGCGATCAATGTACTAACAATATTTTGTTCATGAAGCGGTAAATTTAGTTATTTTATGCACAGTATTTAATAATAACTTGTTTTATCTGTCAATATTTATTGCGCAATATTTATAAGTCAATATATATTGAACAATATTTATGGATCAATACAAATTGTTCAATGTTTATTGATAAAAATTTTTAAGATTTATTTACTTATATGAAAGTGTGCTTAGTAATATTTGCATGAATTTATAAACATAACTTTTTATTGAACAAAATATATTGATCAATAATCAGTGAAAAAACTGTTTCTCTATTTTTTGTGAAAAATTGAAAATGATTTATTGGTCAATAAATATCAAAATTTCCAGTAATATTTTTACATATAAAATTAAATGCAAATTCAATACATTGTTGAATAATAAAGAATCAAATACATCAATATTTATTGATCAATATTTATTCATCAATGTTAATTAGTTTATTTACTTTTGAATTTTCATTATTAGATGCGCAGCATTGTTTTAATGAAAAGGAATCATTTGTTCATTACTAATTGATCATTGCACAGTATTTATTGAACAACAATTTAATTTTTACATGCGCAACTAAATTTAATGAATTGATATTTTGCAATATTTATTGATCTATATTTAGGTACTCATTCATTATAATTGATGACTTAAATTTCTACCCTTTTGGTTGCATATTCTATTATATTTTTTTTTTAATAAGTGAATTCAATTGTTCAATATTAATTGTTTGAAATTTATTAAACAATATTTATTGAACAATGAATTTATAAATTTATTTTTGCATGCAATGTTGATTATTGAATTTTGCAATATTTATTGGTCTCATTTATACATCCATAATAATTATCTAATCATTTTGAATTCAAATCTTATGGTCGAAGAATTTTTTTTCTACTTTTTTTAATAAAAAAAATTCAATTGTTCAATATTGATTAATTAAAATTTATTGAACAATATTTATTAAACTACCATTTCACAAATTTATTTTTGCAAATGAAACTAAATCGAATGAATTTTTATTTTGCAATATTTATTGATGGATATTTATGCATCCATATTAATTAACCAGTCTAATTTTAAAACTCATGCTCGAAGACTTTTTTAACAGTCTTTTGAATAAGAAAATTGAACTGTTCAATATTTATTGATTAAAATTTATTGAACAATATTTATTGCGCAATAAAAATCATAAAATTTGTAATATCCGCATTAGAGACTTTCAATGATAATAAAGAAAGAAATAGTTTTTTTTGTTGCCAATAGCTAAATTGATACACACTTATGCCATAATAGCTAAATCAAGTAAGCATATTGTTAGGATCTTCATACAACACCAGCTAAGCTACTCACATTAAAACCTTTCATTAATACATTTGCTTCTTTTTCTTTAATAAAAGCAAACACTTAACATGATGTAAGGATTTCCCACGCTAATTCAAGTAGGTACTTTTATATTGTGTTTATAGACTTAAAAACAAATCCCACACCATATACATGTATGTACAATATGTGTTTTATGTTGTGTGCGCGAGAGCACGACAAAAAAGAGGCAGAAAAGCGCCGCTTGTTTTAAAAAGCCAAAGAAATGCTTCAACAAATAGCAAAAAAAAAGAAAACAAAAAATGTAATAATAAAAGCAAAAACAGGCGCGCTTCTGTCAACTGAAAAATGAAGCAATGTGCATAACAAAATGGAAATTGACACAAACACAAAGCCTGCAAGGAAATGCAAGGCAAGAAGGAGTAATGACGCAGGACCTTCAATGGTGAGACTCACAAGTCGAGTTGTCGAGTCAAGTTGCAACGAAAGTAAAATACACTTGTGAACAAATGGCACATTAATCAACACCAACATCAACAAATAACCACCAGCCTAAGTAAACTTATTCATTTATGCATGCATTTATACTTGTACACTTGAAAGTGGATCGACTTCCGCATGTAAGCACAATTCCAAGCGCACGAAACACAAACAAGCCAACAAACATATGTACATATGTAAACGCGTTTCTACATAAATATACATACTATATATGAAGAAATGGGACTCGGAATGGGAGTGGTGTTGCTTTTGTTGGTGTTGGTGTTGCTGGTGACCGATGAAAAGGAACAACACGCGTCTGAAATGGAAAATGAAATAAATTAAAAACAAGTAAGGAAGCCTAAGTTCGAGTGGAATCGAACATTAGATACTCAGCTGTATGCTTTCATTGTTTGTTTGCGTTTGTTCGATATAGGGTGTATTTTATATGAAACGAGTGCTGCATATACAGGGCGCAGCCACGCCCATTTTCAAAATTTGTATCAATCATCCAAATAAGCATATAAATATTATTGTTAGTGCAAAATTGCATCCCTCTATGACTTTTAGTTACAAAGACTTCACGTTACAAATTCCAAAAGGGTGTTCCAGAAATATCTTTGTTAAAAAGTAGGCGTGGTCATAAACCGATTTCAATACATTTTTGCGTGTCTATTAACACAAGTTATAAAAGTGAATAAACCAAGTTTCGTCATAATATCTCAGTTATTTGTCGAGTAATAGGCTCGTAGATTTCTTTGCATAAAAAGAGGCGGTGCCACGCCCATTTTATAAACTTTTTTTATTTTTTGTTTCCGGTCTATTGTAGAACTCATATCACAAAATTTCAATGAATTATCTTTATATTTCACAGAGATATCGCTAAAAATGATTTCATTAGGTCACTTTATAATACCCATATATAAAAGTGGGCGTGGTCGTCAACAGATTTTGGTAATTTTTCGTCCACACATTTGCCTAAGTAAATATATTACGCGTACCAAATTTCATCGATATATCTTTAACGGTTTCTGAGTTATGACATATAAAACTTTCAATGTTTGACCCTTAATAAGTGGGCGTGGCACCGCCCATTTTCAAAAATTTTTGTATTTTTTGTTTTATGTCCGTAGTTGGACTCCTGCCACAAAATTTCAGTGATAGATCTTTATATTTGACAGAGATATCGCTTAAAATGTTTTTATTAGGCCCCTTTATAGTTCCCATATATAAAAGTGGGCGTGGCCGTCAACCGATTTTGATAATTTTTCGTCAAAACATTTGCCTAAGTAAGCATATTACGCATACCAAATTTCATCGATATATCTTCAACGGTTTCTGAGTTATGACATATAAAACTTTCAATGTTTGACCCTTAATAAGTGGGCGTGGCACCGCCCATTTTCCAGAACTTCATCAAATTTCTTCATAAGGGCCTGAGCTCAATACGTGGGTAAAATTTTATCACTCTAGCTATATTAGTGGCTGAGATACCAAATATCCGATTTTTTCTATATAGGAAAAGTGGGCGTGGTCATGGTCCGATTTCGCCCATTTTCAATACCAACCGTCCCAGTCTCGATACCAACTTGCATTTCAAATTTCATCAAAATATCTCAATTTTTACGCGAGTTATCGTGCGTACGGACGGACGGACGGACGGACGGACGGACGGACGGACGGACGGACGGACGGACGGACGGACGGACGGACGGACGGACATGGCTCAATCGATTTCTCTTTTCACCCTGATCATTTTGATATATATAAGTCCATATCTATCTCGATTATTTCATTATGTTACAATCCACCGTTATGAAATCAAAATTATAATACTCTGTGTACTAGTACAGCTGAGTATAAAAAAATGAACAAGCGCAAAAATTAAATTAAATTGCATACTTACAAAAACATTTTGTTCTCATGCGTCTGCATATACGAGGTGCACTGAAAAAGTTCGAGATATCGAGTACTAATTGTATTTACAGAGTTTTACGATTTTAACATAATATAATACTCTAGCGCTATTATAACTCTGACGAGTTTTATGGCCGAGCTTCTGTCCCAGTTCGAGGTGTGCTCCTTTATGTTTCCTACTAATTGAGTGGACCTACAGTTTTATGCCGGCTCCGAACAGCGAATGATTTTTTTTTTTTTTTTTGGAGGCAGAAAATACACTCGGAGGGTATGCCGCCCACTGCCGAGAGGTGAATGCTGTTTCCAAAATATCCAATAATTGCATTTTAATTAGTTAGAAAATTTTTTGGTGTTTGTCCGGACTGGGATTGCGATTGTTATACTCCAAAATAGGTGATTTAAATACTTCAACGCCCTCTTCAGGCAATGAAAAACGCTCGCCACGCACTTTATTTTTTGATATGTCGAAATAAGAAGAAGTAATTGGGCGATAAATCAGGCGAATGTTTGCAATGAGTCATTAATTGGATGTTGTTACTGGTCAAAAGCTCTACAGTTCATCGTGATGTGTGAGCATGCTGAACAATGGTCCGCCGGTTTGTTGATGTTCTTTCTGTTATCAGCAAATAAATTGAGCCGTTCTCTGAAGAAAAAAGCTATCATTCTCTTCGAAACGCTTTATGACAATCTCATAAAGATCATAACTCGTAAATCACGATTCAAAATTTGCATTTTTCGTTGACACGAAACCGAGCAGTTTAAAATCGAACTGTCTACTGTATTATAGGTGAAAAACGTCAAATTTTACGATATGACAATCTCAAATGACCAATACAGGAAGTGCTTGATTCCACGAAATTTAGCAGTGCCCCTCGTAAGTGCATATTCAAAAAGGAAAAATGGCGCTCTGCAGCTGCAAAAGCATACGCTGGCGCGTGCATATTTGAATGAGTGAGTGCGCGGTTTTTGCGGTCATGGCGAATACAAATGCAGCAACAAATCCAATAGAGCTTGCATGTTCGCGCTGCTGCGAAGTGTATGTGCGGATTTGGATGAGATGAAGTTGAATATTAGCTTAATTGAATGAATTTTTGCGCTGGACTAGCGAGTGCAAGATGGTGCAAATGTATAAATGTACTTATGAACATACATATGTATGTATGTAGTATTTGCTTTAAATGTATTAAAAACGTCTTTAAAAGTTAAAGAAAATATCATTAGTAATTCTTTTAAATTACATTTACTAAAGTAATTAATTAAAGAAAGTGTGAATGTAGAGATAAATCTAAAAAATATTCTACTTGTGCCTCCCAAGTTGAACTATAAACTTCTTTCTTAGACTAAAACCTCTTTACTTATAAAAGTTCACTGCTTCAATATTCATTGATTTGAATTTACATTGAATGTACACTGAACAAAAATTGCATAACATTTTTTTATTTCACTATTTCAACCAATATTTATTGATTAAAATTTATTGAACAACATTCATAACATTTTTTTAACCATGAAATTTAAATTAATTTAATATCAATATTTATTGACCAATATTTATGCAACAATAATAATTGATAAATTTTAATTTCGAGTCTTATTTAATTGGTGACTTTTAAAGTAATTTTATAAATTAAAAAATTCATTCACTCAATATTCATTGAATGAAAGACATATATGTATTGAACAATATTTATTGAGCAAGAACATATTCGGAACTCTTAATTCTGAAACATGTGGCTGCACAGCTATGCTGTATATATATGTATATGGAGCAAAACTTTCATAATATTTTGATTTTGTTTTAAATTTTTTGAACAATGTACACATATTGAGCAAAATTTGCATAACATTTTTTTACGTTCACTACTTCGATCAATATTCATTGATTCAAATTTATTGAACAGTGTATATTGAGCAAACGTGCATAATATTTTTTTAACTATGGAATGAAAATTAATTAACTGATATGTCAATATATCGATATTTATTGACCAATATTTATTGACCAATATTTATTGACCAATATTTATGCAACAATAATAATTGATAAATTTTAATTTCGAGTCTTATTTAAGTGGTGACTTTTAGTTAAACTAATTTTATAAAAAAAAAATTCATTCACTCAATATTCATTGAACGAAATACATATATGTATTGAACAATATTTATTGAGCAAGTATATATTCGGAACTCATAATTCTGAAACATGTGTCTGCACTATTTAACAGCTATGCTGTATATATATATATGTATATGGAGCAAAACTTTCATAATATTTTGATTTTGTTTTAAATTTTTTGAACAATGTACATATATTGAGGAAAATTTGCATAACATTTTTTAACTATGAAATGAAAATTAATTGATATGTCAATATCAATATCGATATTAATTGACCAATATTTATTGAACAATATTTATTGGCCGATATTTATGCATCAATAATAATTGATAAATTTTAATTTCGAGTCTTATTTAAGTGGTGACTTTTAAACTAACTTTATAAATAAAAAAAATTCATTCACTCAATATTCATTGAATGAAATACATATGTACCTATATTGTACAATATTTATTGAGCAAGTGCATATTCGCAACTCTGAATTCTGAAACATATGTCTACACTATTTAACAGCTTTGCTGTAGTGAGTAGAGTGCTCACCTGCCATACCAGAGGTCTCGGGTTCAAACCCCAGTACGGACGAAAACAAAAAAATATATTTAATTAGTTTTCTAATTAATTAAAACCCAAATTGAGTTTTAAACAAGTAAGGAAGCCTAAGTTCGAATGGAATCGAACATTAGATACTCAGCTGTATGGTTTCATTGTTTGTTTGCGTCTGCTAGAATCACGGTGTATTTTATATAAAGCGAGTGCTGCATAAAGTGGGCGTAGCCACGCCTATTTTCAACATTTTTATCAGTCATCCAACTAAGCATATGAATATTATTCTTTGCTCAAAATTTCATTCCTTTATAACCTCTAGTTGCAAAGATGTCACGTTACAAATTCCCAAAGGGTATTCCAGAAATATCTTTGTTAAAAACTAAGCGTGGTCACAAACCGATTTGAATAAATTTTTGCATGTCAACAACACAAGTTATAAAAGTGTATAAACCAAGTTTCGTCATAATATCTCAATTATTTGTCGAGTTATAGGCTAAGAAATCTCGTATATTCCTGCTTCTAAAAAGAGGCGGTGCCTCGCCCATTTTCCAAATTTTTTGTGTTTTTCGTTTTATGTCCATAGTTGGACTCCTGCCATAAAATTTCAATGATATATATTTATATTTGACAGAGATATAGCTTAAAATTTTTTATTGGCCCACTCTATAATACCCATATATAAAAGTGGGCGTGGCCGTCAACCGATTTTAACTATTTTCCGTCCAAATGTTTGGCTAAGTAAGTAAATCACGCATACCAAATTTCATCGATATATCTTCAATGGCTTCTGAGTTATGACATATAAAACTTTCCATGTTTGACCCTTAATAAGTGGGCGTGGCGCCGCCCATTTCCCAAAATTTCATTAAATTTCTTCATAGGGGCCTGAGCTCAACACGTGGGTAAAATTTCATCGCTCCAGCTATATTAGTGACTGAGATACCAAATTTCCGATTTTTTCTATATAGGAAAAGTGGGCGTGGTCATGGTCCGATTTCGCCTATTTTCAATACCAACCGTCCCAGTCTTGATGCCAACTTGCATTTCAAATTTCATTAAAACTAGAGTGCTGCCTACTGTCGAAACTCGACAGTCTTTCTAGATGTTTTCTTATGACGTTTTTGTATAATTATTTGTTGTTCTCACTGTTATCTACCATTTTCTTCTTGTTCCTGTTTATGCTGCTCCTTTTGTTGCTACTATCGCTGCTACTATTTTGTTGTTGTTGTTGTTGGTGTTATTGTCGTTACTCGTCTTCCAAATTCTCCTACCTACTTCTTTCTTTCTATGCTTCTGCTGCTCTTTTCATTACTCAATTTCTTTCCTACCTATTCTTTCTTATCCTTCTTATTTCCTGCCTTTATGTTTTTGTTGTAGTGCTTTTGCTACCTTTTTACGTTTCTACTTCTTTGAAACTACACACCACATCCAGCCAAACATGTTCGCAATTGCATGATAAGTTTGGTGAAAACGCACAAAGTCAGGTATGCTTGCGCATTGAGACAGCTCTGTTGTGTGCAAAAGCATGCAACAACAACCACACGGAAATTTTCCAACGACGATTGTGGACGCATTTTCCAACCAATTTTCATGAAAATTGGCGCAGTTCTATTTGAGGGCAATACCTTTCTTAGTTTTAAAATCGGTTCAGTAGTTTCGACGGAGAAGATGGAACAAAATTTATGTTAGCGTATTAATAATATAGATATCTCAATTTTTGCGCGAGTTAGAGTGTTTACAGACAGACGGACATGGCTCAATCGATTTCTCCTTTCACCCTGATCATTTTGATATATATAAGTCTATATCTATCTCGATTATTTCATTCTGTTACAGTCCACTGTTATGTAATTAAAACTATAATACTCTGTGTACTAGTACAGCTGAGTATAAAAAAGCGGTTACCCCTCGGCAGTGGGCGGCATATCCTACGAATGTATTGCTGCATTGAAAAGCTCCTGTGTACCAAATTACTCGTATGATAAAAATTCCATCTCAAAATTTTTGAGTTGTTTCACTTCATGATTTAGGGTGCGATATGTATTTAGTATATGATGATTTTCCGCTTTAAAAAAAAACTGCGGCTTTCATTTATGTACATATGTAAGTATGTAAGTATTTTAAAATGGCTTCCCGTTCGATTTTTTTCCACAGCACAAGATCAATGTGCGCATAATAATTGAGTTCCTACTAAAGTTGCCAATTGCATACGGAAATTGGAATATCATCATCAGTGTCATCAATGAAACCGTATTGGCGAGCTCAATGGTATTTTGTAAAACCCCACACTCATGCAGGGATGCACAAAAAAGGGAAATATGTATGTATGTATATCGTTGAAAAATATGTGCATAATGGCCAATAAGTTTTGTGCCAAAATAAATTAAAAAACTTTTTCGTGTTATGACAAGTTATTTTTATTATATGCGGCACAAATGACGTGCCCACCCCGCCCTCCATACCATGTCGTGTGCATATGTACTGCATGTTGCTTGTATTATAAATATTTATTTATAGTACTTTGGCCGAGAATCTGCATGCATATTTTTATAAACAAACAAACATACATACGGATATGGACAAAACTTGATTCTTTTGCTTGTTTGCATTTAAAATAAAAAAGTAGTCAATGAAGAGCAACAGCTGCTGACGACACTCAAAGGACAGTTCAGTAACTGCATATATGTATGCAATAGTGAGTATTAATTTTAATATGACAAAATTGTGCAGTCAAACCTCCCCCCCCCCCCCTCCCCCCTTTGGGGATATTTCACCATACATTTACATTCACTTTTAACGTTGAAATTCCATTAAAGTTACGCTGTCCTGAAGATTTGCACTTTGTTGCTGATTTTTGTTTTAACTGAGCCAGTTTTATCGATCTGACTCAGCATTACCTTAAATTTTTCACCATAATATCTGTTTTCAATTTGAGTTTCTATCTACTCATGAATTTCCTCATCACCGATTTCACTGAAAAATTAATGGGTACTGCTTAACTTTATTTTCTAAAATCTTCCGCACTGGATTGCACGAATTTCTTCGGGCAAGAATATGACTCTCGCACCGAGCTCATCTAAGCTCTGCATACAATATAACGGGAATCAAAAATTGTCTGGGAATTCTAGAGCACATTCATAACATCGTCATCTATTCGAAACGCCAAAATGCCCTTTAAGTTGCGATCTATGAAAATTAAAATTTATCGCGAACTCGATTGAAGAAATTTAAAACTTTTGTAAAACGGCTGGGTAGAGCAACACTAGTCGTAGCAATGAAAATGGAACCGCATTTCCGGAATGGGAAATTGAAAAACCCAATTCATAATTCCGAAAAGAAATTAAGGCTGAATTCCAAAAACGCAATTCCCGTAGAGGATGTAAAAGCCAGCGAACACACAAGCTATTCCACGAATAACAAGTGCAAGAATATAAAATCAACAACCTATAAAACAGAAAGAAAAAGAGCCATAACAGCAACTTTAAAATCAGCTAATCTCAGCTGCACATACATAGGTAGATTTTCAAGTTTTATGCGGCCAAAATTGAATTTTGTGAAGTTGTTACAATTACAGAAAAAACATACCCGCATATTGGAAATAGACTGGGGAACAATAATTCATCGCTTTTTTCCCGAACCCACACTCTGCATTTGCTACCAGATGGTCGAAACTCATAAAGTTAATATTTTATTTTTTTTATACTCAGCTGTACTAGTACACAGAGTATTATAGTTTTAATCACATAACGGTGGATTGTAACAGAATGAAATAACCGAGATAGATATAGACTTATATATATCAAAATGATCAGGGTGAAAAGAGAAATCGATTGAGCCATGTCCGTCCGTCCGTCCGTCCGTCCGTCCGTCCGTCCGTCTGTCCGTCCGTCCGTCTGTAAACACTCTAACTCGCGCAAAAATTGAGATATTTTGATGAAATTTGGAATGCAAGTTGGTATCGAGACTGGGACGGTTGGTATTGAAAATGGGCGAAATCGGACCATGACCACGCCCACTTTTCCTATATAGAAAAAATCGGAAATTTGGTATCTCAGTCCCTAATATAGCTGGAGCGATAAAATTTTACCCACGTGTTGAGCTCAGGCCCCTATGAAGAAATTTTATGAAATTTTGGAAAATGGGCGGTGCCACGCCCACTTATTAAGGGTCAAACATTGAAAGTTTTATGAGTCATAACTCAGAAACCGTTGAAGATATGTCGATGAAATTTGGTACGCGTGATTTACTTACTTAGGCAAATGTTTTGACGGAAAATTGTCAAAATCGGTTGACGGCCACGCCCACTTTTATATATGTGTATTATAAAGTGACCTAATAAAAACATTTTAAGCGATATCTCTGTCAAATATAAAGATCTATCACTGAAATTTTGTGGCATGATTCCAACTATGAACATAAAACGAAAACCACAAAAATTTTGGAAAATGGGCGGAGCCACGCCCACTTATTAAGGGGCAAACATTGAAAGTTTTATGAGTCATAACTCAGAAACCGTTGAAGATATATCGATGAAATTTGGTACGCATGATATATTTACTTAGGCAAATGTGTGGACGAAAAATTACCAAAATCGGTTGACGACCACGCCCACTTTTATATATGTGTATTATAAAGTGGCCTAATAAAAACATTGTAAGCGATATCTTTGTCAAATATAAAGATAATTCATTGAAATTTTGTGACATGAGTTCCACAATAGACCGGAAACATAAAATAGACAAATTTTGGAAAATGGGCGTGGCACCGCCTCCTTTTGGACAAAGGGATATACGAGATTTATTAGCCTTTAACTCGACAAATAATTGAGATATTATGACGAAACTTGGTTTATACACTTTTATAACTTGTGTTAATAAACACGCAAAAATTAATTGAAATCGGTTTATGACCACGCCTACTTTTTAACAGATATTTCTGGAATACCCTTTGGGAGTTTGTAACGTGACATCTTTGTAACTAGAAGTCATAAAGGAATTAATTTTTGCACAAAGAATAATATTGATATGCTTAGTTGGATGACTGATAAAAATTTAGAAAATGGGCGTGGCTACGCCCACTTTATGCAGCACTCGCTTTATATAAAGTACACCGTGTTTCCATCAAACGCAAACAAACAATGAAAGCATACAGCTGAGTATCTAATGTTCGATTCCACTCGAACTTAGGCTTCCTTACTTGTTTTACATAGTTTTAAGTGCTAGTTTCGGCGGGGTGTAATAAGGCCTTTTGAAATAAAGCCTTTAAGGCCTTATATCGCTATCGATTGAGAAATAAAGCCTTTATTAAGAATAAGGTCTTATTTCACTTGAAATGTGAAATAAGGTTCTAAAGGTCTTATTTCACTTTGCGAGTTGAAATGGCCACAAAAGTACTGTAGACCGGGCCATAGATATTACTCCGAAAAGAGAATTCTATCGGCTGAGGGTTATTTTTTAAAAGCGCGGCCGAAGCCCTCCTACGCGGGATCGACATTAAAATTTTCGACATATCGTACCAGACCCCGCCTACGCTGAAGGGTGTACTACGCAGAAGGACATCACCGTGGCGGTAGCCACGGTTAGGGCACACGTCCGGACCGATGGCGTAGCCCAGGGTTATTTTTTATAAGCGCGGCCGAAGGCCTCCAATGCAGAAAAATATTCTGCGCAAAAGCACTGTGGACCGGGCCATAGATATTACTCTGGATAGAGAAGATAAAGAAAAAACTTTTGCGGAGAACAGCTTTTGCGTTGGGGGCCTTCGGCCGCGCTTATAAAAAATAACCCTGGGCTACTCCATCCGTCCGGACGAGTGCCCTAACCGTGGCTACCGCCACGGTGATATCCTTCTGCGTAGTACACCCTTCAGCGTGGGCGGCCTTCGGCCGCGCTTATAAAAAATAACTCTGGGCTACGCTATCCAAGTCCGGTCGTGTGTCACAGCCGTGGCTACCGCCACGGTGATGTCCTTCTGTTATTTATATAACAGTTATTTGCTCATTGGAATTCTCATAAGTTCTCGCGTAAATAAATAAAGGGGTTATTGCACATTTCAAAAAAGGCCTAATTGCGCTTTAAATGTGAAATAAGACCTTTTTTTGAAAATGACAAAATAAAGGCTTTATCTCACTTTGGTTGCGATATAAGGCCTTAAAGGCCTTATTTCAAAAGGCCTTATTACACCCCGCCGCTAGTTTCAACGTGAATATTTATTATTTAAAGCATTTCATTTAAGTAATCGTGATGGATCCTAAATCTTCAAGTAATTATTAGCACTTTTCAATAATACCATTGATTTCCAATAATTCTAAGTTTATAGTTTTAAGCTTTAAAAGTTGAGATATTTTAAAAGAATTTTTCACTCTTTTTTGTGTTCAAAATTGATTTTGTTATATTGCTGTGTCAGACTCAGTCAAATTAACCCTCGGACATGATATCTAGTACAATTAGTATTTTTCCGGCAAAAAATTACTTCGCACAAAGCCGCACTTCACTACTAGATACAGGGTCTTTATATGTACCTGCAATAATTTTCTTTTTTCTGTTTTATTTTTGATTTTAATGTTTATATTTCTAACGCATATCTTGGTTAATGTAGGTGATGCTCGAAAGTAGCCGCGATATATATGACCGATTATTGTTAACTTTTTAGGCAGTATTTTTAGTATTTCCAATTTTTCAAAGTCAAGGAAATACTTATCATAAAAAGGGGCTAAGAATTCTAAAGCTACATTTTTTTTAGAAGATTTTTGAGTATGCAATTTTGCAGCTCATTCAATTTTATTATAATTATATGCAACATTAGGCATATAACTTTTTACAATTTTTGCAAATACGAAAAACGGCATACCATAGTCGAATAGAGCATCAAAAAGTATGAACCCCATTATTTTTTTTTTTTTTGCGAAATTGCAAAAAAGTTTCCGCGCAAAACGAAATTACTTTTGATCAGAACTGCTGAAAAAAACAAAAAAAGTGTTGTACAGTGTACACGTTTTTCTTCATAATAATAGATATTTACCTTAAGGTCTCTTAAAAGAAATGTGGAAATCATCACATACTTTAAACTTAAAACTTATCTATATATATAAAAATGGTGTAAAAAATGTTACTAATCTCATCAGATGATTTTTTGTCAGTATTGTTGTATTCTCGAGGAGATGGTTCGTACGGAAGAAAATTTTGGAAAATCCCTCCGGAAAAGTTCGAAAACTGGAAAAATTGGTGTGTATGTGTGTATGTGTACATCTGTGGATGTGTGTCCTTTATAAACTCCCAAAGTAGCCAACCGTTCTTTATGAAATTTTCACAGTAGATTCATGTGGCGTCAGTGCACATAGTAGGGTATATCTATAGAATTTGGAAAAAGTGGGAGCTTCCCGAAATACAGGCCTAAATGAGGACCCAGATCGATCCAGCAAGTCTTCGAGCTATATTGGTATCAAATGAAAGGTGTTGAACAGGCCTTCAACATAAAGTTATTTTCATTGCGATACCTAGGCCGGGTTCCCAGATATGGGTTAAAACGTGGGACCGAGTGACCCTGGAAAGTTTCTGAGCGAGATTGGTATCAAATGAAATCTGTTGAGGAGGACTTCAACAAAGAGCTTTTTAAATAGTGATGCCTAGGCCGGGTTCCAAGATTTGGGCCAAAGCGTGGTCTCGGATAACCCCTGAATATTTTCGAGCGATATTGGTAGCAAATGAAAAGCGTTGAGCAGGCTTCCAAATACAGCTATTTTCATTGTGATTTCTAAGGCTGTTTCCCAGAGATGTCTAAAGTAGTGGGCCCGGATGGTGATGGACGGTCCCGGTAAGGTAAAGGTAGATAGGTATAGGGATAGGGATAGTGATAGGGATAGGGATAGAGATTGAGATTGAGATTGAGATTGAGATAGAGATAGAGATAGAGATAGAGATAGAGATAGAGATAGAGATAGAGATAGAGATAGAGATAGAGATAGAGATAGAGATAGAGATAGAGATAGAGATAGAGATAGAGATAGAGATAGAGATAGAGATAGAGATAGAGATAGAGATAGAGATAGAGATAGAGATAGAGATAGAGATAGAGATAGAGATAGAGATAGAGATAGAGATAGAGATAGAGATAGAGGTAGAGATAGAGATAGAGATAGAGATAGAGATAGAGATAGAGATAGAGATAGAGATAGAGATAGAGATAGAGATAGAGATAGAGATAGAGATAGAGATAGAGATAGAGATAGAGATAGAGATAGAGATAGAGATAGAGATAGAGATAGAGATAGAGATAGAGATAGAGATAGAGATAGAGATAGAGATAGAGATAGAGATAGAGATAGAGATAGAGATAGAGATAGAGATAGAGATAGAGATAGAGATAGAGATAGAGATAGAGATAGAGATAGAGATCGAGATAGGGATAGGGATAAAGATTGAGATTGAAATAGAGATAGGGATTGAGATAGAGATAGGGATCGGGGGAAGTAGGTTTGTCGCGGTGAATATAACTATAACTTTTGTTCAGATAATAGACACTTTTATTATTCGCAGTCATTAAGATGGACTCTAAGATAATGGTTAGCAATACGATAATCAAAGTCTTTTCTTTAGGCTTCATAGGAATAAATTTTAGCAGAACAACGTCTGCCGGGTCAGCTAGTTTCATATAACAATTGACAAAAATGTAAAAATAAAAATATTAAAAAAAAAAATTTTAAAAAAATCTGAATTTTTTTAGAAATCCATTTTTGCGCGGAACGTTTTTGAACCGAATTCATATAAAAAAGTGATATTCATTACTTGTACAATATTTGCCACCACGTGGTGGTATGCCAAATTTTTCGTCAAAATTTGTTATATGCCTAATGCAACATTCAACTTTTTGAAAATTTTCATTGGCTTTTCGGAAATTTTAATTCGAACGGTCTCACGTACACTCAGAGAAAAAGCAACCTAAATTTCAGTATAGCGGGCTTGAATCAAGCCGAAAACATTATGAAAGTTTGTTAAGCTTGAAAATGCTAAAATCAAGAATATATTCTTAATTTTAGAACGGCATTTTTGAGAAGAATAAGCTTATATTAAGAACTTTCCGGTTTGAAACAAGTTTGAATAAATTTATTTTAAGCATTGCTCATGATTGATTTGAGAAAGTGCGTTCTTATTTTCAGAATATTCAACTTTGTTTTAAGAATGCTTATAATTGCTTTCCACTTTTTCGAAATTCAAATTTCGAAATCATTTAACCCACCTAACAAAAATTGGAGAGAACATTTTTTTTATTTCTTTGCATTGTATTTTAATTTTTTTTTAATGGTTGAGTCATATATACATGTAAGGAGATGCAATCCTTATTATCACTACATATACATATATAATTCAGTCTTTACATACATACTTATAAATAAGAAAGATCTACATACATATACATATCTTATACCGAACTCATTTTAGAAAAGTGTATACATTTTTCCGTAATCTTTTTAAAAAAAAAAACCCAGTCAATACTTCCACTACCAACACAGATTTTCACCACCCAATTTGAGTGGTAATATCCCTATACAAAACAATTTTGAACCGTTTCTTACCAACACCGATTGTCTGGAATCCAACAATTTTGGCCACGATTTAAAAAAGTCAACGGCTTCCAATTATTCAAGTTTTGCTTTCGCGGTTCATACATACATGCCCACTTTACTATTTTGGCCACTCCTCCACATTGAATGCAATTATTCATCTATATCAAATTATTAAAAGCCATATTAAAACATAAGCAAAATTCTCATCAGCGCGATAACTCTTACCTGTTCCTTTTTCCTAGCAAATGATTTCACGCGAAGCTCCATTCACAATCCCAGCGGGGGAATAGCTATTTTTTTTGTTTTATTAATCTCTTTCACACAAAAATCAACAACTATTGCAAATAATATATTTTCTGGTAAACATTTGGCTCTGGTGCTCTTAAATTAGGAATTTCATTCTTAATACAAGATTTTTTCAGTTTTTTATTTTGTTTCAAGAATGCTATTCTTGATTCAAAATTGGGGAAACTTAAATTTCATTTATTTTTTATAAATTTCTGTAATTCTTAATTCAAGTACGACACAGCTTGTTTTTAGCCCGTAACTTTTCTCTGAGTGTACATATAAGGCAAAGCCCTACAGAACAAAACTTCTAAAATCGACGGAATTCACAGCATTGAGAATTTCACTTTTTACACTAAAATTGGTTGGCTACATAACAGTACACTTAGAAATCTCCTCAAAATCTTCTATAAATTCTGGCCTCAATTTAAAATTTTTAATCCACTTTTAGAAATTTCTACGATTTTTCGGATTTTTTCCATGAGCTTAGAAATCCTGTTTAAAACGATATTTATTGAAAAATTGTCTATATTTTTAAACGAAAATAAGAAAGTAAAATTTTCGACAGAACTCTTTGAAATAAATTTACAAACTCTGGCATATGATTTTTTTTTTTGAGGTACTGTATATATTTTTCAATAAAATCGACTTTTTACACAAATTATTAAAATTTGTGGCCGCTGTGGTGCAGTGGGTAGAGTGCTCGCCTGCTATGCCAGAGGTCTCGGGTTCAAACCACGGTCCGAGCCAAACAAATTTTTCTAATTAGTAAAAATCCAATTATTGGGTTTTTTAAGAGCAGCGGTCACCTCTCGGCAGTGGGCGGCATACCCTCCGAGAGTATTTCTGCCATGAAAAAGCTTCTCACAAAAAATGCATTCGCCGTTCGGAGCCGGCATAAAACTGTAGGTCCACCCAATTAGTAGGAAAAACAAAAAGGAGCACACCTCGAATTGGGAGAGAAGCTCGGCCATAAAACTCGTCAGAGTTATAATAGCGCCATTGTATTATATTATATATTATATTATTATTAAAATTTTGCATTAAACAAGCAATTTGGAATAGATGTAGACAATAAAATATTTTTGGCCGCATAAAACTTGAAAATCTACCTATGTGAGCCGTTAGACCCCCTTGATTTAACATATATCGATGAGTATACACACTTGTATTTGTACACAATGTTCGCTGCAAAAATTCGGAGTACTCCATTCGCTAATCCATGGAGTGCTCGCTATGGACCAACCAATTACTCCATAAATTGCCACATTTCATACAAAAAAATTAAAGCGTGAGTAACGAGTACTCATGAACATTGATGTGTAAACAGTTTCGAAATCGGATTTTTATTCCCTTTGCCTTATTCTTTTTTCCCTGGTTTTCTATGGATTACAACGCGATTGCCGTTTTTATAATTTTTTTTGTCATTGTCACTGCTACATTTTGTTGTTTTTGTTTGTTTTGGTGTTTGGTGTTTGGTTTTTGATTTCTGATTTTTAATTTTTGATTTCTGATTTTGGTTTGTTTTGTTTTGTTTAGCTCAGAAACATGCAAGATCATTTGGGTCCACACTCGACCAATATCTCGGGGCTCCGTGTAGAAATCCTGCTCAAAACCTTTCATTTGATACCAATATTGCTTAAAAACATTCAAGGATCATCCGGGTCCTCGTTTTGACCCATATCTCGGGACCCGACCTAGGAATCATAAAGAGTAAAGCTCTCTGTAGGAGCCTTCCTCAAAACCTTTCATTTCATACCAATTTTGCTCAGAAACATTCAAGGATCATCCGGGTCCTCGTTTTGACCCATATCTGGAGACCCGGCCTAGGGGTCACAATGAAAAGAGCTTCATATCGAAGTCCTACTCAAAACCTTTCATTTGATACCAATATTGCACAGAAAATTAGATAGGTAGATGTAGGTATGCATATCCATACATTTGCATGCATGTTCAAACAGGTTGGTCCTTTTTATTTTGCCTATTTGTCGCATTGTTGCAGAAAACAACAACAACAACAACTTCACTTCGCTTCGTTGCTATTGTTGTTGATATTTGCATTTGCAAGGCTATGCATGCAAGCATTTGTAAGTACATGTCTATCTACCTACCTACCACTGACAATGCCAAGAGATTCACATGGACGCAGCAGTGCACTAACACAAAGGTCATTTACGTTTACGCGTAAACTGTTTTTCGAAATCACTCGTAGCTACAGCAAAGATGTTTACACATCAAAAATATGGTCCATTTAACATTGCATGTCATTGCAATGGAGTATATACTCCAGACACGCATAGCAATCAAATTAATCTATGGAGTACCTACATTGCATTAGTTGATCGAGTACGATCACGTGTATAAATTCAAACATATATATGTAGTTATGTATGTATACACATATCGTCGTCGACACGATAAACAATTGGTTTTTGTTATGTTCGGCTAACTACGAACCGATGCGGATACATGAATCGGTCGTCGGGCAATGTTAGTGGTCACTTTGAAAGTACTCCAACCTACCACAAATGGAGCATATAATCCAATGATTTTTGCAGGGGTTTCTCAAAGTACAAGCATTGTGTTTCTTTCTTTGCAATGGAATGAATGAGTTTCACTTTGCTTAATCGATACCCTGACAGCTAATCGACGCTCTGACAGCTAACGAAATGTTACGGCGGTGACTATATTACGATAAAACCTTCCAATTTGCATCGTAAATTCTAATTCTCGTTCACGCTCTCCTTTTCCTATACAACTATGGATCCAAAAACAATGATCCCTCCACAATGTTAAGGTTGTTGTCAACAAAGAAGTTTTTTTTGCAGAAATCTTATTAAGTATGTATGTGTAAGTATATTGTGGCTGTTATGGCAGGTTTAACACGCCTATTATACGTCTAGCTAAAATGTTTTTATTACTGACTTGATAAAACGTAATTATAATTACATGAACATCATCTAATATAGACCTTTTACAGAAATACTATAGGCTAGAAGAATTCGTATTTAATAACACATAATTGGACATACTCGCATATCTTTCCTTTGCAGCGTTTTCAGAATTTTTTGTGACTTTTCCTATTATATACTATTACTAGCTGGACCCGTGCGCATCTTGCGCAAAAAATTATAAAACATACGGCGCCAGTCGATATACATAGTTTCTGTTCTCACGCCCATTTTAAAAAACTTATATTTATTTGGTTTTATGTCTACAGTGGAAGTTATGGAATTTTCAAAGAATTACTTATGTATATGTTTGACAAACATATCGCATAAAATGTTCTATTATACCTACATATATATATGTATGTGTATTATATATTTATATATTTTACATATATTTTTATATATACATATATACATACGTGGTCCCTGCCGACTTGGGTAATTTTTTTTCCACACGTTTGCCTTGGCAAGCAAATCAGTGGTCCAAGCTTACTCGATTTATCTGTTACAGTTCTTGAGCTTTTACTTATAAATCTTTGGAAATTTGCTCCTCTTGGCCCATTTTTCAAAATTTCAGCACGTTTCCTCATAACGGCATAACGTCATTTCATCACTCGGGCTTTATTAGTGACCGAATTATCATGTTTTGCGTGTTTTTCGAAATACACACATATGCCTTATTTTCAACCCCAACTTTCTCTGTTCCCATTAGAATCTGTGTACCAAATTTCATTAAAATATTTCTATTTTTGTGCAAGTTAGAGTGTATACGGCCGGACGGACGGACATGGTTCAATCATTTTTTTCATCCTGATCCTTTTGATATACTCGTATATATTAAGGTGGAGTGAAAATTTTTTTTTGGAAACTCAATTCGTTCCAAAGCCAGAACTTCACCTTTCTAGCCCAGAAATAAGCCTGTAAAATTTTATTGACCTACTCGCATGTTTGGAGGTGCCCCCAGCCCCACAAATTTGAAAAAAATAGCACGATCTGGTACAAATGTGAAATTTCTACAATTATGAAATCAAAAAAACGAAGTATGAGGATTGATAAACAGGCTAAGTTGAGTATAAAAGTGAATTTTTTTTTGGAAACAATAACAACCAGAGGTATTAAAGGTCAAAGTTTATATTATGCATTTTTTAAATTGCAATTACTTAAAAACTACTGAACCGATTACAAATATTTTTATACCATTCGATAGGTATTTTGAATTCCTTTAATTTGATATACATTTTATGTGGGTTCCATAACACTCCCCGCTGCGGGGGTCAACCCCCCTTTTACCCCCCTTACTTTTCATATAAAGTACCACGCCCAATAAAACACCGTTTCGCATGCATAGCTAATTAACACCTTTAAAACGATGCCTTACTTATTAATTTTGGTAAATTACGTGAGCAGAAAAAGGGATATTTATAAAACACCAATTAGAAATAATATATATGATGATAGTACAAACATATGTATCTATAAGTTTTAAAAATTTATTTATTGAAATTAGTTAAAATGTATCAAAAGAATTGAATTAAGAACTCCTTAACAATTGCATGCTGCACATTTTCAAATATGACTGGAAAATCTTGTCGACCACAACCATAACATTTTGATATTACCGCACAAAGCTCACCATTATCACTCACGCCAGGCCCACCGGAATCTCCAGAACAACTGCCCATTCCACCAAGTCCAGCACACATCTGCGTTTCCGATATACTAAGACCAATCTATTCATACTTTTTGATACAATCTTCAGTATCCACTACTTCCACAGAACCAGTCATCAGGATATTTGACCCGCGGTTTGCTTCTTCGTGTGTCTTACCCCAACCACTTATTTGCAGCCGATCGCCCGCCTTCATAGAACTTGTGCAGAGGTCTATTTTACCGACTAACGGCCCAGGGGTAAAGGCCCTATTTACTTTAACAACAGCAATATCCAATTCCCCTCTTTCCAGGTTGAGTCCGTCCAGTTTATATACCTGTAGTCCTTTTCTTATTTGCCCTCTCTACGTCACACAGGTAATGCCGGCTTTAATTTTGATATCACTCGCTGTAACATCGTGAACGCAATGCGCTGCTGTGAGCACGTGTTGCATACTAATTAATGAACCCCCACACATTTTTCTGCCAATTTTTAGTAAAACCATATAATTAGCTTGCCTTATATTGATCGGCGATCCATGAACAATACGGAAACTTGCTTCTGAATAGGCATACGCACAGCTGAGCTGGAGCGAAAGAAACAGAAAAGTGCACCGCGTATTCATTTCCTGACTAAAGACTTTTTTCGAAATATAATGGAGAAAATAATAGTTTGTACCACTATTTATGGTAGACACAATTTAGTATACAAGGGGCTTGCAAAAAAATAGTCTAAAGTAGTTCCGCAAAGCCATAATGACGCAGTTCAAGGCAACATGTTGTTTAATCAGCTCCACGAGTATTGACTTTTAACTCATGCAAATTTCAAAATATTCACAAGTGTTTTCTAAACAACAATAAATTTAAACAAACAAAAAAAAAAGGTTGAGGCCGCCTGAAGAAGTCTGATGAGGGGATGTGGTGGTCTCCGAAATGGATCCATAACTTCTACCAAAAAAATTTTTTAAATTTTCCTTAATTAAAAACTGGCGAATAGCAAATACATATAAAATGCACACATTTCTTATTTTTGTTCAAGTTCCCCTTTCTCCAAAAGACTTGCACGCCACTATTAGTTATTAAATCGTCGGTGATACTGCAATATGTTCCATGTCACTTTTCATGTATTCCCCTTCACACCTAAATAACGTCTTTACTCTTTCGGCAATCACGTAGATTTTGCTGTTATATGTAGCCTTGCTTTTATATACATATACTATAAGAATGTAAAAAACATAGAGAAAAGCAAAAATATATTAACTTTTTTCTCCCGCCTGAAATTTTTTGTCATGGCGACATGGCACGGTTTGCAGTATTACCGACGATGTGACAGACACAATTTGGATTACAAACGGTTTGTAATAAATAATTCTCCAAAGTCATCATGACCCAGTTCAATATTGTTTAATTAGTACAACGAGCAGACACTTTTAGCTCATGCAAAGTTCAAATTAACAACAGATGTTTTCTAAAAAAAAAACATTAATTAAAAGCAGGGTTGCCAGAAAAAAAAAATATGAAATCGTTCGAAGCTTTCTAAAACTCATAATTTTCGTGTATAAATCACAATTTCAACGAAGGATGGATTTTTTTTTTTATAATTTTGGCTTAGAGACCATAGCGTGATAATCACTGTTTTAGAAACACAAAAATTTATATTGAAATGACCGGAATCTCCAATTGGGTTTTATAAGCAACTCGCTTGAACTCTCTACTTTAAAGTCAAAATTTCATAACTTCACACGCGGTTCCTCTAATTCAAATATACAATGCGGTGGGGTGCTATAACGCAAAGGGCAATAAAGCAAACTTTCCTTCATTTCACTTCCGAATGAGAAATAACACCAACTTTTGGGGTTTACCTAACTTCCAGCAGAGCTAAGTAATAACGCAAAATTGGTCCTATTTAACATTTCAGGAGGATCGAGCCGCGACCGAAAGCGGTTGACCAGCTGCATTTCTTTTTTTTTTCAATATAGAAAAAAGCACCGCATTCGAAAATTTTATAAAAAATCGCGTGGTTTTCAATATAAAATTTTGATTTATTTAAATTATTTTTTATTATAAAACAAAAGCACAGCAAGCCGAAATTGGAAAAGTAAGCTACATATCGTCGGACTGCTGCCAGAAACACGAATGTGAAAATTTTTTCAAGTGCGATGTGTTCTCTTTATCGGGTATATATTGATATAATAACAATTGATATTTGTATATATGCTTATGTACATACACTTACATATTATGTATGTATGTTTACACAAGCATTTATACAAATATTAATTGTTATTACATCAATATATACCCGATAAAGAGAAGACATCGCACTTAAAAAAAAATTCACATTCGTTTTTCTGGCAGGAGACCGACGATATATCCAATATCAAATTTTCATTTATTTAAACGGTTTCTTATTATAAAAAAGGCGCCGCAGTCAAAACTCCGGATGATTGCGTGGTTGCATGCATAGCCGTGCATATGCGAAGCGAATTTGTTGCTGTTGTTTTATGCAACAATGCAACAAATCAGCATCATGTTTGAACATGTATGTAAATATATGGATATGCATATCTACTTCTATCTTTCTAATTTTCTGGGCAATATTGGTATCACAATAAAGATTTTGTTTTTGAGGCTATTTTAATTGTGACCTCTAGGCCGGATCTCCAGATATGGGCCAAAACGTGGACTCGGATGACCTCAGAATATTTCTGAGCAATATTGGGATCAAATGAAGGGTCTTGAGCAGAGCTTTCACGTAGAGCTCTATTCATTATGAGTCCTAGATCGGGTCCCCAAATATGGCTCAAGATCTGACCCCGGATTAAACAAAATACAGTAAATCAAAATCAACAAGTAAAGAAGCCTAAGTTCGAGTGGAATCGAACATTAGATACTCAGCTGTATGCGCTCATTGTTTGTTTGCGTTTGATGGAAACACGGTGTACTATATATAAAGCGAGTGCTGCATAAAGTGGGCGTAGCCACGCCCATTTTCAAAATTTTTATCAGTGGTCCAACTAAGCATATGAATATTATTCTTTGTGCAAAATTTCATTCCCTTATGACTTCTAGTTACAAAGACGTTACGTTACAAATTCCCAAAGGGTGTTCCAGAAATATCTTTTTTAAAAAGTAGGCGTGGTCGTAAACCGATTTCAATAAATTTTTTCGTGTCTATTAACACAAGTTATAAAAGTGTATAAACCAAGTTTTAACATAATATATCAATTATTTGTCGAGTTATAGGCTAAGAAATCTCGTATATTCCTGTTTCATTTTCAAAAATTTTTCTATTTTTGAAGTTAACTTCTTAGGCGGCGATACACAGTTTTTATGGAGAGTGAAATTTGAAATTTGATGCAACGGAAGTTGCCCCCGGAAATAGCAGCCATTTTAGTTAATTTTTAATTTTTAAAAAAATCAACCTTGATATCTCGCGCGGTTCGAACTCACAACCACTCGTTTACAGACCAGACGCAAAACCTCTGCGCCACCACACCACTTGCGTTGAGTATGTCAAATCTTCTTCTTCTTGATTGGCGCTTAACCGTCTAGACGATTCTGGCCGAGTCCAACAGAGCGCGCCAATTACTTCTGTTTCGTGCAGCATGGCGCCACTTGGGAACACCTAGGGAGGCAGCATCGCTGTCCACCTGATTTTCCCAACGCAGTGGAGGTCTCCCTTTTCTTTTGCGTTCAGCGGGTTTCGATAGAAATGCTTTCTTGGCCGGAGCGCCTTCCTCCATTCTCACGACATGACCTGCCCAACGCAGCCGAGTATGTCAAATGCTGCACTTAAATTGAACTGACAAGTACAACTCACTCACCTATTGAAAGCAACAAGTAACAAGTTTGATATTTGCAAATACATATGTATGTACATATTACAATGAAAGCAACAACCCGTTTTGTTAGTTCAGTTTAAGTGCAGCGTTTGACATACTCAACGCAAGTGGTATGGGGGCGCAGAGGTAGTGTGTCTGGTCTGGAAGCTAGGGGAGGTGGGTTCAAATCAAGCCGGGCGAGTGATTTTTTTATACTCAGCTGTACTAGTACACAGAGTATTATAATTTTGATTTCATAACGGTGGATTGTAACATAATGAAATAATAGAGATAGATATGGACTTATATATATCAAAATGATCAGGGTGAAAAGAGAAATTGATTGAGCCATGTCCGTCCGTCCGTCCGTACGCACGATAACTCGCGTAAAAATTGAGATATTTTGATGAAATTTGAAATGCAAGTTGGTATCGAGACTGGGACGGTTGGTATTGAAAATGGGCGAAATCGGACCATGACCACGCCCACTTTTCCTATATAGAAAAAATCGGAAATTTGGTATCTCAGCCACTAATATAGCTAGAGTGATAAAATTTTACCCACGTATTGAGCTCAGGCCCTTATGATGAAATTTGATGAAGTTTTGGAAAATGGGCGGTGCCGCGCCCACTTATTAAGGGTCAAACATTGAAAGTTTTATATGTCATAACTCAGAAACCGTTGAAGATATATCGATAAAATTTGGTATGCGTAATTTGCTTACTTAGACAAATGTTTCGACGGAAAATTATCAAAATCGGTTGACGGCCACGCCCACTTTTATATATGGGTATTATAAAGTGACCTAATAAAATCATTTTTAGCGATATCTCTGTGAAATATAAAGATAATTCATTGAAATTTTGTGACATGAGTTCTACAATAGACCGGAAACAAAAAATAGAAAAAGTTTATAAAATGGGCGTGGCACCGCCTCTTTTTAGACAAAGGAATATACGAGCCTATTACTCGACAAATAACTGAGATATTATGACGAAACTTGGTTTATGCACTTTTATAACATGTGTTAATAGACACGCAAAAATGTATTGAAATCGGTTTATGACCACGCCTACTTTTTAACAAAGATATTTCTGGAAAACCCTTTTGGAATTTGTAACGTGAAGTCTTTGTAACTAAAAGTCATAGAGGGATGCAACTTTGCACTAACAATAATATTTATATGCTTATTTGGATGATTGATACAAATTTTAAAAATGGGCGTGGCTGCGCCCTGTTTATGCAGCACTCGTTTCATATAAAATACACCCTATATCGAACAAACGCAAATAAACAATGAAAGTATACAGCTGAGTATCTAATGTTCGATTCCACTCGAACTTAGGCTTCCTCACTTGTTTGTTATATTTTTTTATTTTTATTTTTTATTTTTTTTTGTTTTAATAATAAATAATAGCTTAAAAAAAAAACTAAAAAGCACGCTTTAATCTTAAAATCGCACTAAAAACTGAGAAATAATTTAATATAAAAACAAAACGATGAACGAAAATATAAGTACCTATTTAAGGAAAAGCATTAGGTGCTCAGTATGTCAAAAAAAATTTAAAATCGTAGTTTTTACTAATACATATTTTTATTTTAAATTCTTTTGGAGATTTGTATGTACATGTATGTATGTATGTACATATGCATACGTGTAAGTACATAAGAAATTCTAACCGGGACAGCGCTGTAGTGAAATAGGCGAGGTGAGAATGTTAATAACACAAGAAGAAATTAGAGTACACCGTTTGACACAGCCCATGTAACTAGCGTGGTAGCTCAGCTGTAAGATGCTATGCTTCCAATTCAAATGAAGCTGGTTCAAATCCAGGTCGAGTCAGTTTTTTTTTGTTGCTTTTTTTTATTAAAAAATTTTCTTTGTCATTTTTTATTAAATAAAAGTGCCACCCGAATATCGGGGATTATATACTAGTTAATTATTAAAATAAAAACGATCAAACAACCAATATAAAAACCAATCGGATGAGCTTGCCGATAAACAAAATCTAATAACAAGAACAAGCATCGCCTTTTTTATAAATAGAATTTGTACAAACAAAAACACACAACTAGATGTACTTATGTACATGCGATAGTTTTCATTGCAATACCCTGCAAAAAAATTTGCGATTAATCCCGATATACATAGATTTGTCCCGGATTGATTTCTTTCCGGAACAATCGGTCCACAATTAGTGCCCGATTGTTCCCGAACGAGTATAAATGTAGACTAATTGTTCCCAAACGGGTATAAATCCAGATTGATTATATCTAGAAATTTTATAAAAATATTCATATTAATATTGTTAAAAAAAAACAATAGGTAAAACTAATTGAACACGCTTTCTTCTAATAACAATGATGAATAATAATTTTGACAAAATTTTACCAAAAATATCCATTGAAAAATCAATTACGATTATAAACTCAAAACTGACTATTTAAAATATTTTAATTTATTGAATAGATTTCTTTACAAAAGTAAAACTTATTGTATAATATTTATTTAAATAGGCATGAACATTTATAATTTTTAAAGATTGTTATAAAAAATAGCCTTGGCTGACAACTTTGAAAAATTCCTCACATATCTTTTACACTCGCATTATGCATTCTCAAAACTTTAAATATTTGGAGGAAATACTTGTTTTTTTTTTTAATTTACGAAATGAAATCTAATCGAATAAACTCTTCTAATATATAAAACGATTTATAATTTTTAGACATTTTCAGAATTGGATGAAAGCGATTGATCTACATTTGTACGCGTTCGGGTATACAAATTGAACAATTAGCCTCTTCAAAAGACATTCTCGAAAAAATGCGATCAATTCGCTACATATAAAGAGATGTAAAATTGTATTAGTCGCATTTTCCCTTGCGATTGATCCCGGACACGTCCCGGATTAATCGCATTTTTTGCAAATTCGTTTCTCATATGATATATGAAACTTGTTACTTGTTGCTTTCGAGCGAATTTAAATTGATGTAAGAAGTTAACTTCTATCACCTGTACTGTGCTACACGCGGGGTTTTTTATACTCAGCTGTACTAGTACACAGAGTATTATAGTTTTGATTTCCTAACGGTGGATTGTAACAGAATGAAATAATCGAGATAGATATAGACTTATATATATCAAAATGATCAGGGTGAAAAGAGAAATCGATTGAGCCATGTCCGTCCGTCTGTCCGTCTGTCCGTCCGTCCGTCTGTGAGCACGATAACTCGCGCAAAAATTGAGATATTTTGATGAAATTTGAAATGTAAGTTGGTATCAAGACAGGAACGGATGCTATTGAAAATGGACGAAATCGGACCATGACCACGCCCACCTCCCCTATATAGTAAAAATCGGAAATTTTGTATCTCAGTCACTAATAGAGCTAGAGTGATAAAATTTCACACACGTATTGAGCTCAGGCCCTTATGAAGAAATATGGTGAAATTTTGGAAAATGGGCGGTGCCACGCCCACTTATTAAGGGGCAAACATTGAAAGTTTTATGAGTCATAACTCAGACACCGTTGAAGATATATCGATGAAATTTGGTAGGCGTGATATACTTACTTAGGCAAATTTTTGGACGGAAAATTGCCAAAATCGGTTGACGACCGCGCCCACTTTTATATATGGGAACTATAAAGGGGCCTAATAAAACATTTTAAGCGATATCTCTGTCAAATATAAAGATCTGTCACTGAAATTTTATGGAAGGTGTCCAACTATGGACATAAAACAAAAAATATAAAAATTTTGGAAAATGGGCGGTGCCACGCCCACTTATTAAGGGGCAAACATTGAAAGTTTTATGAGTCATAACTCAGACACCGTTGAAGATATATCGATGAAATTTGGTAGGCGTGATATACTTACTTAGGCAAATTTTTGGACGGAAAATTTCCAAAATCGGTTGACGACCACGCCCACTTTTATATATGGGTCTTATAAAGTGACCTAATAAAAACATTTTAAGCGATATCTCTGTCAAATATAAAGATATATCATTAAAATTTTATGGCAGGAGTCTAACTACGAAATAAGACAAAAACCGTAAAAATTTTGGAAAATGGGCGTGGCACCGCCTCTTTTTAGAAGCTGGAATATACGAGATTTCTGAGCCCATAACTCGACAAATAATTGATATATAATAACGAAACTTGGTGTGTACACTTTTATTACTTTTGGTAATACATGTTAAAAATTTTAGCGAAATCGGTTGACGACCACGCCCACTTTTAAATATGGGTATTATAAAGTGGCCTAATAAAAACATTTTAAGCGATATCTCTGTCAAATATAAAGATATATCATTGAAATTTTATGGAAGGTGTCCAACTATGGACATAAAACAAAAAATATAAAAATTTTGGAAAATGGGCGTGGCACCGCCTCCTTTTAGAAGCAGGAATATACGAGATTTCTGAGCCCATAACTCGAAAAATAATCGATATATTATGACGAAACTTGGTGTATACACTTTCACTACTTGTAGTAATACATGTTCAAAATTTTAGCGAAATCGGTTGACGACCACGCCCACTTTTATATATGGGTATTATAAAGTGGCCTAATAAAAACATTTTAAGCGATATCTTTGTCAAATATAAAGATAATTCATTGAAATTTTGTGGCATGAGTTCTACAATAGATCGGAAACAAAAAATAGAAAAATTTCGGAAAATGGGCGTGGCACCGCCTCTTTTCAGACAAAGGAATCAACGAGATTTCGGAGCCCATAACTCGACAAATAATTGAGATATTATGACGAAACTTGGTTTGTACACTTTTATAACTTGTGTTAATAGACACGCAAAAATTTATTGAAATCGGTTGATGACCACGCCTACTTTTTAACAAAGATATTTCTGGAACACCATTTGGGAATTTGTAACGTGACATCTTTGTAACTAGAAGTCGTAAAGGAATGAAATGTTGCACAAAGAATAATATTTATATGCTTATTTGGATGATTGATACAAATTTTAAAAATGGGCGTGGCTGCGCCCTGTTTATGCAGCACTCGTTTCATATAAAATACACCCTATATCGAACAAACGCAAACAAACAATGAAAGCATACAGCTGAGTATCTAATGTTCGATTCCACTCGAACTTAGGCTTCCTTACTTGTTTTTTTCTATTTTTTGTTTTCGGTCTATTGTAGAACTCACGCCACAAAATTTCAATGATACATCTTTATATTTGACAGAGATATCACTTAAAATGTTTTTATTAGGCCCCTTTATAGTTCACATATATAAAAGTGGGCGTGGCCGTAAACCGATTTTGACAATTTTCCGTCAAAACGTTTGCCTAAGCAAGTAAATCACGCGTCCCAAATTTCATCATTTTATATCTTCAACGGTTTCTGAGTTATGACTCATAAAACTTTCAATGTTTGCCCCTTAATATGTGGGCGTGGCACCGCCCATTTTCCTAAATTTCACCATATTTCTTCATAAGGGCCTGAGTTCAATACTTGGGTGAAATTTTATCACTCCAGCTCTATTAGTGACTGAGATACAAAATTTCCGATTTTTACTATATAGGGGAGGTGGTCATGGTCCGATTTCGCCCATTTTCAATACCAACCGCCCGAGTCTTGATACCAACTTGCATTCCAAATTTCATCAAAATATCTCAATTTTTGCGCGAGTTATCGTGCGTACAGACGGACAGACGGACGGACATGGCTCAATCGATTTCTCTTTTCACCCTGATCATTTTGATATATATAAGTCTATATCTATCTCGATTATTTCATTCTGTTACAATCCACCGTTATGAAATCAAAACTATAATACTTTGTGTACTAGTACAGCTGAGTATAAAAATCAAGTCAAAAGTCAAAAATCAAAAACCAAAACAAACAACAAAATAGTAGCCGTGGCTTAAATAGGCCTCAGATAATATTCCTTATGGCCTGATGACATCAACACAGGAAAAGCAGTATTATTTTAAGCCTTACGCCATCAACTTTGCCTCCCTTATAATTCTCAGGCCTTATTTCGTGTGCCTTTAAATCTACTGTAATAATTCTTAACTAAGGCGTAGATTTTTTGCTGGGAACGCAGAAATGGAAGAAATCTGCGAGTTTTTTCTGATGGTTTTATGATGAGCGGAGAAGAAACTGGTTTGTGCATATGTACACTAAGCCGTATCACGAAAAAAAGTTTGCGTGCGTCAGTTTTATTTCAGCACTTATGTCGAGAAAATAAATTTTGTGTAAATTTTATTTTAGGCCCTCATTAAAAACAGCTAAAACACCTTTTTTGTAATAACTTCCTTATTTTATGTCGGATCTCTAAGATCTTTATGTCGCCGAAATGATCTTGTTTAAAACAAATTGGAATTTTCCTGAAGGATATTAATTTACCTTCCTTCTCATACATATCGTCGCTCCGGAAGAAGAAAAACGCATATCACTAATTTGTCGACGAAAAAAGGCGCATTAAAAATATGTCGGGGAGGAAAGACGCTTTACAAAACATGTCGACGAAGATAGACGCATTAAAAAATATTTCGACGAAGAAAGACGCATTAGCATTATTAACTGCGAAGAAAGACGCATTAGCGTTAATATTGACAAAGAAAAATAAAAAATCGAATACGTGTTTCTTTCCTAAAAAATATTTAAATGTGTCTTTGTTTATAGTAAAAAAAATAAAGCGTCTTTCTTCGTTATCAAAAAAAAAAAAAAAATAAAGTCTTTCTTTCGAAAAATATTTTTAACGCGTCTTTCTTTGAAAGAAAAAAAGTTTGCGTCTTTCTTCCTCAACAAAACAGTTTGCGTCTTTTTTCTTCTATAGCGACGATATAGACTATGAACGATATTAAAAGCAGTCTTTCTATCTTTCCTTTATTTTGATTACCTGGACAATATATGTGAAAACTGAATATTCTTTCCTAAATATCTCAAAAATGGGAGCTAATCCGAATTTCCTAAATACGCCATCGTAATCTGGAGCCACAAATTAAGGTGGCGTGATTCCCATTATCTCTGTATTATTTTTGCATCCCTACTGTGCAATTTTTGCTTTTACGACGTTATAACTTTTTTGTTTGTGAATAAAGGCTAAAACTTTCTTTGTTGTATGGGAGGTGCCACGCCCCCTTTTCTGATAACCCCCACTTTTCTGAGTGAGAAGGGGTTTGATATCACCTACCTCTATACCAATTTTCAGCTGCCTACCTTGAACTGTTTTAGAGATAATCAACTTTAAAAATTAAGGTTGTATGGGAGGTGCCACGCCCCCTTTTCGTATAACTCCTATTATTTTACGTTAATATGGAATTGTTATCGTTTATCTCCACACCAATTTCCAAGCCCCTAGCGTAAACAATTTTAGAGATATTCAGCATGAAAAATTAAGTTTGTATAGGAGGTGCCACGCTCCTTTTTCCGATAACCCCCACTTTTATGCGTGGGAATGGTTTTGATATCATTTAGCTCTATACCAATTTTCAGCTCCCTACCTTGAACTGTTTTAGAGATAATCAACTTTAAAAATTAAGGTTGTATGGGAGGTGCCACGCCCCCTAAACATTTTTTAATTTTTTCTTCGACTAACCCTTCGCGGGGTAACAACAAACAAATCCCCCTAAGGAAGTATTTGATTTGGTTCAGCCGTTTTCAAGTTTTAGCGTTACAATTAAATACCAAATAATTTTTATATATACTAGCAAATACCCGTCCCGCTTCGCAGCGACAAACAAAAGCTTTTATGTTATAATGGGTCTCTAGCTTTACCTTTACCTTTACCTTTACCTTTACCTTTACCTTTACCTTTACCTTTACCTTTACCTTTACCTTTACCTTTACCTTTACCTTTACCTTTACCTTTACCTTTACCTTTACCTTTACCTTTACCTTTACCTTTACCTTTACCTTTACCTTTACCTTTACCTTTACCTTTACCTTTACCTTTACCTTTACCTTTACCTTTACCTTTACCTTTACCTTTACCTTTACCTTTACCTTTACCTTTACCTTTACCTTTACCTTTACCTTTACCTTTACCTTTACCTTTACCTTTACCTTTACCTTTACCTTTACCTTTACCTTTACCTTTACCTTTACCTTTACCTTTACCTTTACCTTTACCTTTACCTTTACCTTTACCTTTACCTTTACCTTTACCTTTACCTTTACCTTTACATTTACCTTTACCTTTACCTTTACCTATACCTTTACCTTCACCTTTACCTTTACCTTTACCTTTACCTTTACCTTTACCTTTACCTTTACCTTTACCTTTACCTTTACCTTTACCTTTACCTTTACCTTTACCTTTACCTTTACCTTTACCTTTACCTTTACCTTTACCTTTACCTTTACCTTTACCTTTACCTTTACCTTTACCTTTACCTTTACCTTTACCTTTACCTTTACCTTTACCTTTACCTTTACCTTTACCTTTACCTTTACCTTTACCTTTACCTTTACCTTTACCTTTACCTTTACCTTTACCTTTACCTTTACCTTTACCTTTATCGGCACCACCCATCACCATCCGAGCTCACTACTTGAACCATTTTTGGGAAACCGACTCAAAAGATAACAATGAAAATATCTGTATGTTGAAGCCCTGCTCCATACCTTTCATTTGATACCAATATCGCCTAGAAGCATTCGAGGGTCATCCGGGTCCACGTTTTGACCCATATTTGGGGACCCGGCCTAGGCATCGCAATGAATATAACTCTATGTTGAAGGCCTGCTCGGCACCTTTCGTTTGATACCCATATTGCTCAAACACTTGCTGGGTCACTCTGGGTCCACATTTGGGCCTATATTCCGGGAAGTTCCCACTTTTTCGAAATTCTATATACCCTATTATGTGCGCTAGTACCACATGAATCTACTGTGAAAATTTCAAAAAGATCGGTTGATTACTCTGGGAGTCCATAAAGGACACACACACACACACATACACACACACACACACACACATTCATTTTTATATAATAGATAGATTACATAAGTTTTAAAAGTTTATTTATTGAAATTAATTGGTAACATTATCGAAATTAGTTAAAACATGTCAAATGAATTGAATTAAGAACTCTTTAACACGTGGATGCTGCAAATTTTCAAATACCACTGGATACTCTTTTCGACCACAACCATGACACTGTGACATTACCGCACAAAGCTCACCATTATCACTCACGCCAGGTCCACCGGAATCTCCGGCACAACCGCCCGTTCCGCCAACTCCAGCACACATCTTCGTTTCCGATATAGTAGCATTAATCTTTTTATACTTTTTGGCACAATCTTCATTATCCACTACTTCCACAGAACCAGTCATCAGGATATTCGACGCTTCGTCTGCTTCTTCTTGTGTCTTACCCCAACCACTTATATGCAGCTGGTCGCCCGCCTTCAGAGAACTCATGCAGAGGTCTATTTTGCCGACTAACGGCCCAGGGGTAAAAGCCCTACTTACTTTAACAACAGCAATATCCAATTCCGCTGTTTCGTGGTTAAATCCGTTCGGAGTAAATACATGTAGCCCAGTTCTTATTTGCCCTCTCTCCGTCACACAGGTAATGCCGGCTCTAATTTTGATATCACTCGCTGTCACATTGTGAACGCAATGCGCTGCTGTGATCACGTGTTGCATACTAATTAATGAACCCCCACACATTTTTCTGCCAATTCTTAGTAAAACCATATAATTAGCTTGCCGTATATCGATCGGCGATCCTTGAACAATACGGAAACTTGCTTCTGAATAGGCATACGCACAGCTGAGCTGGAGCAAAAGAAACAGAAAAATGCACTGCGAATTCATTTCGCGACTTTAAAGACTTTCTTCGATATATAATGGAAAAAATATTAGTTTGTGCCACTATTTATACGGAAAATACCAAGTTGTTAAATAAGCAACACGAGCGGTTTAAAAAAAAAATTGTTTTGTTCTCCAAAGTCATCATGAGGCAGACTCTTAACTTTTTCTCCCTCCTGAAATTTTTTCTCATGGCGACATAGCATGGTTTGCAGCAGAGCTGGGTAGTAATCATTACTTTAGGAATTAAATTACTCCCAATTCCCCATTACATGTAATTGTGAAAAATAATCAATTCCTTTCATCAAAAGAAAAGGATTTGATTACATTTCAATTCCTAAAAAAAATACCAAAAGTATTTCATCGTTTTGAGGCTCAAGTACAAGGTATTTTTTTTTTGGAATTGAAAAAAAAATACTTTGTGAAAATGTAATTGCCGCACCATTACTTTTGAAAAGAATTGCAAATGTAATTGAAATTTTTCCAATTACATTACAAGGAAGTTTTGTATTTCTAGTTTACCTCCAGTAAGTGCTCAGGACCACTTTCTATGAGGAACCTTCTTTATCTATTTGGCCTTTTCTGAGTTAATCAATTACTCACCGCCTAATGACCAGAATGTGGGCATGTTTTATTATTTATTTTGGCTCATCTCATCCCCATTTATCTTCGAAGGCATTCTCTACCACTGATTTCTATTGCATGGATTTCGGCTGGAACGATAGTGGGGTAATTACCTACTTGCACCGATTTTTTTACATCTTTGCTAATCATGGCTTCCTCAATACCCTGATAGGAAAATCTTCTGTCCTGAACTAGCGTGCTTGTAGTGCATGCGGAACCACCACTAGTTCGCGCTCAATCTCTGATTTGAACTGGAAAATTTAACAAGATTATGTCCTAGGCAGTCGAAATTGTTTCTTGAAAGAGTTTTTAGTGCTTAGCACGAAATTTTTATTTTAATTCAATTGTTTCTGTCTGCATTACCTTTTCTATAATTCTGAAGTAGTTGAAGATTCGCCAATTTGGATATTGTTAATAAATGGGTACTAATTCCATAGTTCTGAAGTCCAGTTTGTATATAGTTCCTAAATCTGCTATAGTTCCTAAACTGCTAAACGTAAAGGCAATAAAGGGCGTCGAAAGTGGAGAGCAAGGAGCAATTCCGATGCATAAGGCTGTCTTAGCGGTCGGTCCACGGTTACGAACCTCCCTTAGTCAACAAGTAGACTTTGTTAAATTACTATGTGTGGGTTGACTCGCGAATCAGGTTTGTTTAATATTTTTTTAGGAGCCAGTAGCTAAAGAAACTTCCTTTTTATCAAACGAAAGGGGAAGGCCACGGGTTTCATTTGGACTTCGATATATTTATACCTTTCATGAGCATGATATGGTAATATAATTTTGGTCCGATGTTTGTAAGTATGAGAAGAAGAAGAGATAGACCCACCAATAAGTATACCGATATGATTAGGGCGATGAGCTGAGTTCATTTAGCCATGTCCGTCTGTCTGTTTGAACGCAAACTGGTCCCTCAGTTTTTGAGTTATCTGGGCTCTTGTTTTCAATCGATATTATGTATATTTTCTTTCTATTTTTATTTTTTGTAGTTATTTGTGGTCATTTTGGGGTCAAATGATCGCAATTTAGTAGCAAAATGATATCAAAATAACAAAAAAATGATCCAAAATTGACCCTAAAATGATCCAAAATTGACCCCAAACTGATCCCAAATTGACCCGAAAATTACCCCAAGCTGAACCCAAAATGATCCCGATATCGCCCCAAAATCATCCCAATAGTGAGCATGACCCGCAAATTCCATTTTCATAAATCGCAATGCGTTTTATACACCAATTTACATTTAGCATTTCAATTACTTTTTCAATTCCTTTAATTCTAAAGTACATTTTCCATTCCTTGTAAGTAATTGGAAAAATTTCAATTACATTTTCAATTCCTTTCAAAAGTAATGGCGGGGCAATTACAATTATACAAAGTAATTTTTTTTTTCAATTCCAAAAAAAAAAATAACTTATACTTGAGCCCCAAAATGATGAAATACTTTTGGTATTTTTTTTTTTAGGAATTGAAATGTAATTAATTCCTTTTCTTTTAATGAAAGGAATTGATTACATTTTTCAATTACTGAGGAATGTAATTGTAATAGAATTGATTTTACCCAGCTCTGGTTTGCAGTATAACCGGCGACATGGCAGAAACAGTTTAGTATACAAGGGGTTTGCAAAAATAATTTCTTAAAATAGTTCTCCAAAGTCATCATGACGCAGTTCAAGGCAACACATTGTTTAATCAGTTTCACGAGTATCGACTTTTAACTTATGCAAAGTGGAAAATATTAACAAGTGTTTTCTAAACAACAACAAAGTTAAACAAAACAAGTAAGGAAGCCTAAGTTCGAGTGGAATCGAACATTAGATACTCAGCTGTATGCTTTCATTGTTTGTTTGCGTTTGATGGAAACACGGTGCACTTAATATAAAGCGAGTGCTGCATAAAGTGGGCTTAGCCACGCCCATTTTCTAAATTTTTATCAGTCATCCAACTAAGCATATGAATATTATTCTTTGTGCAAAGTTTCATTCCTTTATGACTTCCAGTTACAAAGATGTCACGTTACAAATTTCCAAAGAGTGTTCCAGAAATATCTTTCTTAAAAAGTAGGCGTGGTCATAAACCGATTTCAAAAAATTTTTGCGTGTCTATTAACACAAGTTATAAAAGTGTATAAACCAAGTTTCGTCATAATATCTCAATTATTTGTCGAGTTATGGGCTCCGAAATCTCGTAGATTCCTTTGTCTAAAAATAGGCGGTGCCATACCCATTTCCCAAAATTTTTCTATTTTTTTTCGGTCTATTGTGGAACTCATGCCACAAAATTTCAATGAATTATCTTTATATTTGACAGAGATATCGCTTAAAATGTTTTTATTAGGCCCCTTTATAGTTCCCATATATAAAAGTGGGCGTGGCCGTCAACCGATTTTGACAATTTTCCGTCAAAACATTTGCCTAAGTAATTAAATCACGAATACCAAATTTCATCGATATATCTTCACTGGTTTCTGAGTTATGACATATAAAACTTGCAAGGTTTGACCCTTAATAAGTGGGCGTGGCACCGCCCATTTTCCAAATGTCATCAAATTTCTTCCTAGGGGCCTGAGCTCAACACGTGGGTAAAATTTCATCGCTCCAGCTGTATTAGTGACTGAGATACCAAATTTCCGATTTTTTCTATATAGGAAAAGTGGGCGTGGTCATGGTCCGATTTCGCCCATTTTCAATACCAACCGTCCCAGTCTCGATACAAACTTGCATTTCAAATTTCATCAAAATATCTAAATTTTTGCGCGAGTTAGAGTGTTTACAGACGGACGGACAGACGGACGGACGGACGGACAGACGGACAGACAGACGGACATGGCTCAATCGATTTCTCTTTTCACCCTGATCATTTTGATATATATAAGTATATATCTATCTCGATTATTTCACTCTGTTACAATCCACCGTTATGTGATTAAAACTATAATACTCTGTGTACTAGTACAGCTGAGTATAAAAAACAAGAAATTGATTGTTCAAGTTCTCCCTTCCGAAAAGACTTACAGGCCACTATTAGTTATTAAATCGTCGGTGATACTGCAATACGTCCCATGACACTTTTCATTTCTTCCTTTTCACGCCTAGATAACGTCTTTACTCTTTCAGCAATCAGATAGATTTTGCTTCTATAAAAAAAAAAATTATTTAAAATAGTTCTCCAAAGCTATCATGACGCAGTTCAAGTCAACATGCTGTTTAAGCAGCTCCACGAGTATTGACTTTTAACTCATGCAAAGTGGAAAATATCAATAAGTGTTTCCTAAAAAAAACTAGTTATGTATAGGGTTGCTAGAAAAAAAATCTGAAATCGTTCAAAGCCTTCTCAAAAATCGTAATTTTCGTGTCTAAATCAGGGCTGCACATTAACGTTATTTTTTATCAATAACCGAAAAAATATTTTGTTTTCAATTCAACTTTGAAAAATTTTAACGTTAAGTGCTGAACAAAAAAATACTGTTTTGATAATTATCAAAAAAAATTATGAAAAAAATTTCGTTTTGTTGATTATCAAAAAACAAATATTGAAAAAATTTTGTTTCGGTAGCCAACAAAAAAAAATTATCAAAAAAAATAACGTTAATAAAAATTCAAAGTAAATTGAAGCCGTAAGCCCGAAACAAAATTTTATTATTATTTTGTTTTTGATAATCAACGAAACAAAATAATTTTTATAATTTTTTTTTTGATAATCAACGAAACGAAATAATTTCAATAATTTTTATTTGATATTCAACAAAACAAAATTTTTTTGTTAATTTTTATTTGATATTCAACAAAACAAAATATTTTTGTTGATATCGTTGTGCAGCCTTGGTCTAAATCGTCATTTCAGTGAAGGATGGATTTCTTTTTTAAACGGTTTTATTTAGCTCACCCCGTTTGTTTTATTTATTCTTGGGTCAAATTTAGTAATTCAAATTTCACCCTCTTCGTGTCAACCGATTAATCTGAAATTTTGTACGCATGTATAACCCCGATGACAATGCAATATTATGAAAAAAAAATTCCGATAGGTGGCGCGTGGGTCGCTATATTTACAAAAATCGCATTTATGGTCCGATTTGGCTGAAATTCGGAACATATATTACTACCATGAAAAGAAATATTTTCTTAAAAAAAAAATTCCGATAGGTGGCGCGTGGGTCGCTATATTTGCAAAAATCGCATTTATGGTCCGATTTGGCTGAAATTCGGAACATGTATTACTACCATGAAAAGAAATATTTTCTTAAAAAAAAAATTCCGCTAGGTGGAGCTGAGATCGGGGTAATTAAAACTGAAAATCCTAATTATGGACCGATTTGGCTGATATTTAGCACGTGCATTACTTAAATAATTTACAAATGTTTAAAAAAATTGGAGCCGCTAGGTGGCGCGTGAGTCGCTCTATTTAAATAAAAATAGGTAAAAAAAACTTTTTAAGTTAAACATCTTATACACCCGAAAGCCATACAGTTTCCAGCTAAGTACAATTACGGGACGGCTGAAAGAAGAATGTTGCCTTTAATACTATCATGGGCTTCTACAATACATAAAATGCAGGGCAGCACTGTGGATCACGCGGTCGTATACTTAGGTGCGAAACTGTTTGAAGAAGGTTAAGCCTACGTGGCTCTTAGTAGAGTAAGAACTTTGCAGGGACTACGTATAGAGGCGTTGGACTGCAATAAACTAACGGGAAAGAAACCTTGCAATAATGAAGCACTAAATGAATTAAACAGAATGCGAAATAAAAACTAAAAACTAGAAAATAATAAAAATAGGTAAAAAAACTTTTTAAGTTAAACGGTTTTATGTTATACATACATTGCAATGTTTAAGATAAATGTACTAAAAACCAAAAAATAATAAAATAGATACAGTCGTGGGAATTATAAACATTTGCATAGACTAGACTAAAATAAAACCGTGGGGCACGTCAATTGTCTACAATCGTTGATTAAAATGTTTGTTTTGTAATGTTACACTATAATTAGGCAGTTGTTCAACCGACAACGATGGACGTGTGATAAGTAGGGCTAGAATGTGGAAAAAAGCTAGCAAGCTCGATTATAAGCGAGTTTTAGGGTTTCATAGTGGTGAGCGAGTAGTACTTTTATCATATGTTTTGTCGATTAAAGACAAACTACGAGCAGTGAAACGATTCCTCGTGTGAAGTCCAACGATAAACTAGTTGAAACATCTCTTTTATTAACATGGAGTGTATAACTATTGGAATTTCCATGAGCAAGAAAATAGTAAGTAATTTCCTCACCGTCTGCGGGCCAACTGCCTAACGACGAATTAAACGATTCTTCTATCGCACATTAAGTTGATAATTTGTAGACAATTGACGTGCCCCCTGGTTTTATTTTAGTCTAGTCTATGCAAATGTTTATAATTCCCACGACTGTATCTATTTTATTATTTTTTGGTTTTTAGTACATTTATCTTAAACATTGCAATGTATGTATAACATAAAACCGTTTAACTTAAAAAGTTTTTTTACCTATTTTTATTATAATTTTGGCTTACAAACCATAGTGTGAAACTCCCTGTTTTATACACACACAATACTTTGAATTTCAGCAGGAATGCTCCCAAGATATTTATTTACCTAAATAAATTACTTTTATTGACAGAGTAATTACTTACACAACTCCCGAAATTCGCCGTTAAATCCACCCTTCCCAATTGCAAAAAGTGCATGTAAGAATATTCACTTTATCACTGCTATTTTCCGAAAGTTTCATAAAAGTCTATTACTCGTACAATATCACCTTTTATTCCTTTACACACTTTATTTCATTTCATTTTTTAAGTAAGTCTATGATTGAATAAACCTTACAGAATAGAAATATAATAATTCAGATTTTAAATTTTAAGTACATTATGTTTATAAGTCTTAAAAATATGATGATTATACATAATACAAGCTAAGTTTAGCACCAAAAAATTAACTCGGAAATGCAAAATCCAGATCGAGAGTCCAAATTTTTTTATTAAATTCGACCCGCCCTAATGTACATACATATCGCACACTAAATCAAAAAGCGTTACAACTCAAAATTTTTCGAAATCGGGTTTCTTCCATAAATTGGTACACAGAATATATCTCTAGCGGCTGCCAAAAAATATTTTCCATCAGTTTTTTTTTTAACTGAAAAATTACTATTATACGTAGCCCTTTCCCATATCATCTATTATATAAAAATAAGTCGCATTTTCCTCCCTGATGATTTAACTCCAGAACGGTTGGACTGAATTAAATGAAATTTTGCACGTAGTTTTCGATTGAGCCCGACATGGTTTATGGCCAAAAAAGTATAAGAATCCGGGAAGGTTTTGGAGATATCCCACAAAATGTGGACCAGGGTAACCCTATAACGGGTTCGTACGATATGGGTATCAAATGAAAGGTGTTGACGAGTGCTTGAACAAGGTGTAGTTATTGGTCCCATATAAGACCCCGTATTCGAGGTATTTCATGAAATATGAACCAGGTGTGACCCCAAACGGGTTTTCTACAAAATGGGTATCAAATAAAAGGTGTTGGTGAGTATTTAAAAAAGAGGTGATTTTCAAGACCCTATGCGACCCGTTTTCCGAGATATCGACCAAAATGTGGACCAGGGGTGACCCTAGAAAGTCTGGAGGGATAGAATAGACATAGGAATAGGGATAGGTATATGGATAGGGATTAGGGATTAGGGATTAGGAATAGGAATAGGAATAGGAATAGGAATAGGAATAGGAATAGGAATAGTAATAGTAATAGGAATAGGAATAGGAATAGGAATAGGGATAGGGTTTGCGATAGGAATAGGAATAGGGATAGGTATAAGTATAGGGATTAGGGATATGGATACGGCAACACGGTAATCCAGGACTTTTCCTTTAGGCTTTATAGGAATAAATTTTAGGCAGAACACCGTCTGGCGGGTCAATTACATAGTTGCCTATAAAAATTAAAAAGTTTTTTGCCTCTCCTGAAACTTTTTGAATTTTGAGTTGTGACGCTTTTTGATTTAGTGCGCGATATGTAGTATATTGTGGCTGTTATAGCAAGTTAACAGATGTCTATTATAGGTTTAGCTAAAATGTTTTTATTACTAACATGATAAAACGTAATTATAATTACATGAATAGCATCTAATATAGACCTTTTACAGAAATACTGTACTAGAATAATTGGACACACTCGTACACATGTTTATCTTTCCTTTGTAGTATTTTCATAATTTTTTGTGACTTTTATTATTATTCATTATTACATATGTTAGTTTTAAAAATTTATTTATTGAAATTAATTGGTAACATTATCGAAATTAGTTAAAACATGTCAAATGAATCGAATTAAGAACTCTTTAACACGTGGATGCTGCACATTTTCAAATACGACTGGAAAATCTTTTCGACCACAGCCATGAGATTGTGACATTACCGCACAAAGCTCACCATTATCACTCACGCCAGGTCCACCGGAATCTCCAGCACAAGCGCCCGTTCCGCCAAGTCCAGCACACACCTGCGTTTCCTTTAAAGTACGATCAATCTTCTTATACTTTTTGGCACAATCTTCATTATCCACTACTTCCACAGAACCAGTCATCAGGATATTCGACCCGACGTCTGCTTCTTCGTGTGTCTTACCCCAACCACTTATTTGCAGCCGATCGTCCGCCTTCAGAGAACTTGTGCAGAGGTCTAGTTTACCGATTGACGGCCCAGGGGTAAAGGCTCTATTTACCTCAACAACAGCAATATCTAATACCCCTGTTCTGCGGTTAAATCCGTCCAGAGTAAATACCTCCTGTCCTTCTCTTTTATGCCCTTTATCCGTCACACAGGTAATGCCGGCTCTAATTTTGATATCACTCGCTGTAACATCGTGTACGCAATGTGCTACTGTGACCACGTGTTGCATACTAATTAATGAGCCCCCACACCTTTTTGTGTTAACTCTTATCAAAACCATATAATTAGCTCGCCTTATATCGATCGGCTCTCCTTGAACAATACGGAAACTTGCGTCTGAATAGGCGTACAGAAAGCTTAGCTGGAGCGAAAGAAACAGAAAAATATACCAAGAATTCATTTCGTGACTTTAAAGACTTTGTTCGAAATATAATGGAGAAATTGCTAGTTTGTATCACTATTTATACGGAAAATATCAAGTTTTATATTAGCAACACGAGCGGTTTGAAAAAAAAAATAATATTGTTTAGTTCTCCAAGGTTACCGTGAGGCAGACAACAAGAAAACCTGTTGTATAATCAACTCCACGAGTATTGACTTCTAACTTCCTTTCCCTCCTGAAATTCTGTGCCATGGCGACATAGCACGGTTTGCAGTATCACCGGCGATATGGTCGACACAATTTAGTATACAAGGGCTTTGCAAAAAACATTGTCTGAAATCGTTCCCCAAAGCCATAATGACGCAGTTCAAGGCAACATGTTGTTTAGTCAGCTCCACAAGTATTGACTTTTAACTCATGCAAATTTCAAAATATTAACAAGTGTTTTCTAAACAACAATAAAGTTAAACAAACAAAAAAAAAACAGGTTGAGGCCGCCTGAAGAAGTCTGATGAGGGGATGTGGTGGTCTCCGAAATGGATTCATAACTTCTACCGAAAACATTTTTTCGATTTTCCTTAATTAAAAATTGGCCAATAGCTCATATAAAATTCACAAAAAAAAAGAAATTGCGCACATTTCTTATTGTTGTTCAAGTTCCCCTTTCTCGAAAAGACTTGCACGCCACTATAGTTATTAGTTCGTCGCGTCGGTGATACTGCAATATATTCCATGTCACTTTTCATTTATTTCTGTTAACACCTAACAAAAAAAGGTAAAGGTAAGGCGATAACAACTTGGCGTTTTAAGTAAAGGAAACTTGAAATGAGTGTTGGAGAGTTTTTTTTAGTTAAAGATAATGAGAGATACAAAAATTAAAAAGCCTAAATAGCAGTGGTAGTCATATAAATTGATAAAGCTTTCTAGGCCTGATAAGCTGATAAACTGGGTGTTTCAGAGTGTTCCTACGATAAAGTTTTAAATGCAAATATTTGGCCAGCGAATGTTAAAATTCGCCCGTTTCGTTTTTTTCGGAGCGACGGAGAGGTACAACCAAGCACGTAAGTGATGACGACCTGGTCGATTACCAATCAAAGAGTCTTCGCATATATTTTCAAAATGTCTCCGGTCTGCGAACCAAATCTAACTCGCTTTTTAATATGAGCTCGGATAGTGATTATGATATCTTCGTTCTCATTCAATCCTGGCTAAACTCTGATTACTATGACAGTGAATTTTTCGACTCTAACTTGTATAATGTTTATCGCAAAGATCGTGATTATGACAAAACTGGTCTCACAAGGGGTGGAGGAGTCATCGTTGCTGTTCACCGTCGATATCGCTCGATGCGTGTGAGTTTAAGTATCTCGGACTCACTGCTTGACCAATTATGTGTTCTGGTGCTTGGGAAATCTGAAACCTTTATTTGCGCCTCATATATTCCTCCATCTAGTGTGGATTCGATCTACAAATCGCATGTCGACAATATTGTGAACTTGGTCCGTACTCATGATGGCAAAAATTTTTGCATTCTTGGAGATTTCAACTTGCCAAATCTAGAGTGGTCTTACATAGATAATAGTACTAATTGAATTCCTAAGTATGTGAACAGTTACTCTGAATCCTATCTAGTTGACAACTTTTTGAGTGTTAACTAGGGATTCCAATACCGGGATCCCGGGATCCCGGGATCCCGCCCTTTCTGACTCCCCGAAAATCCCGGGATAGCTAGAATTTTATCCCGGGATTTTCGGGCTAAGATAAAGAGAGAATATTCCGCTATTATAGCAAAGAAAAGTTATATTTTATATAATTTTTATTGGTCTCAGATCTGTATACTAACAGCATTTCCTATTCTGAATGAAAATGTTGCATTATTACATTGCAGCATTTTCAACATGTGTCCTGTGTCCTATCAAAGTGTTGCATTTTTCATGTGATGAATGAAACAAAGATAATGCAACCTTTTACTTGTGCTAAGAGCAGAAAATGTTGCCCGTAGTCGGGCCAGTTTTATATTTTGTCAATAGAACAAACATCCCTAAAAAAGTGTTCAGTCTGTGTGGAAGAGAACAAAAAAATGTGACAGCCGGAAGAAAGTGCGACATTTTTGCTAGAATAAAAAAGTCCATTAGTCAAAGTAAGGATTACAATTTTTGATTTTTTTTTAATAATTAAATTTTTTGTGTTGAAGTACGCGTTGTAGGGAAACGTACGTTAGGTATTTTTAAAGCTTTTAGCTTGTGGCAAAATTCATTTGATAATTTCTATTTCCTGATTTTTGGTCATTTATTTCTCAAATGTTTTTTGGAATTTTCCCACACGGAAAGAAAATAATGGAAGAAAATGGAAACAAAATTTTAATTAGACTTGATAGTCTTACAACACTCAACTAAAATTAAATACGCAGCTGCATACTCGGAATTCATATCAAAATTTTGCCTCCGATATTTATCTATTCAGAAGTTGCATTAATTTTCTGAATTTTTCGGCAAGCTTGCAAATATTCGCTTAAACAAAGTTCGTCGTTAAATTCTAAAAAAATGTCTATTGGAAATTATCAAATGATTGCAAGCCTTTTTATTAATATCCTAAAAGTATCTACCAACTGCAAAGGCAAATGTTTTGTTCACCAAATGTTTGTAATTTTCGTTGTTGGTTGTGCTTTTTAAAGTAACTCTTAGGTATTATTAAATAATACGAATGATTTTACATTCCTATTTTATTTTGTTACTAATGAAATAATAAAAAATGGCAATAAAAATCTATTTTTTTTTTTGCATTTTAAAGTTGTAGCGTTTCTCTAAAAATGTATTTCGCTAGCTTAGAATGCAAATTGTGTAAGTCCTTTTTTAAAACTTTGTAGGAGAGCCAAAAAAAAAAAAAATAAAAAAATTTCTAAATGAAAAAAAAATTTTGTGTTCATGTAAATATTTTGGACTTACACAATTTTCTTCGCTTTTTGGACTTATACAATTTGCGTATCGCTGAATAAAAACGAGTAGAAATAAGACAAGTATCGCAGACTTGTTTAGCATGGTGTTTTTTCATTTTTCTAGCATTCTACATAAAAATACACTTTTTCATAAAAGTGGACTTACACAGTTTGCACTCTAAGCTAGCGATTTACTTTTTTCAACCCCAAATGTGGGAAAATAATACTGGTCGAAAAATTTTTGTAACAGAAATAAAATTCTACGTTTCAAAAGGATTTCGGTGTAGTTTTTGAGATATTCATGTCCAAAGAGGCGAAAAACGCAGTTTGTGGCCATATTCACTCCTCAATATTTTTAAAATTACTGACTTTCATTAAAAACTGATTACATCTATTGGAAGCACGATCATTTCTTTTGAAGACAACGTAGATATCTGAATAAGATACCCGAAAAAGCAAAGCGCTGTTTTCAAGAGAAATGATCGTTCTTTCAATTGTATGTGTAATTAAATCCCGGGATCCCGGGATTATAAAATAAAATCTCGAAAATCCCGTGATCGTAAAAATCGGAAAAATTGGAATCCCTAGTGTTAACGTATTACAGATTAACTCTTTTACTAATAAGTTATTCAAAACTCTAGATCTAGTTTTCATTAATGATAATATGAATTTTTCAATGAATGAATGTCTTGATCCGCTCTCGCGGCCTGGCATGCATCATGTCCCGCTTATTCTTGAACTCGAATTCTATAATTATCAAAGTATAGATATGGGCAATCAGGATGTTGGTTTTTGTTTTAGGCGTTGCAATTTTGATATTGTTAGCCTTGAAGTATCTTCTATTGATTGGGAACTTCTTTTTTCTGGCATTGATGTCGCTGAATGTTTTACTATCTTTAAAAGTAAAATTAATGAAATTTGTAAGAAAAATATACCACTTAAAAAAAATCATTGTTACAAAATTCCGTGGTATACTATAGGTCTTAAAAAGGTAAAGAATCTGAGGAATAAGTTCTATAAAAGGTACAACTCCACGAGAATTGCCGTCTATAAAGAAAAATATCTACGATACGCAAATTTAAATTTTAAGGTTTTGAGTAGACGCTTGCAGAGTAGATATATTAGGAATTTTGAGTCGGATATCAAAGACAATCCTAAGACATTTTGGAGCTATATAAAATCTAAGAAAGCATGCTCTGCTATTCCTTCTGCAGTATATTATAATGGAGAGAAAGCACGCTCAACTATTGAAGCTGCGAATCTGTTTGCTAACTTTTTTAGCTCAAATTTCGTGACGCACTCGGAATCTTCTTTGGGTCCTTCATCTACGTTTGATTCCCCTATTAATTTTGGGGCACTTTATCTATCTTTAAATGATGTTATTGATGGCATTTTACATATTAAATCATCATTGCAGACGGATATCGATGGCTTATCATCGTATCTTCTCAAGAACTGTTTAGCCTTTGCTAATCCACTTCTATTAATTTTTAACAAATCGCTTCAGTGTGGTGTGTTCATTGATGCCTGGAAAAAGACCGTCATTAGTTCTTTTTTCAAAAGTGGCAACAAAAATAATGCCAACTATAGACCTATTGCCAAGTTGTCAACAATTTCAAAACTATTTGAGTATATAGTAAAACAAACAAGTAAGGAAGCCTAAGTTCGAGTGGAATCGAACATTAGATACTCAGCTGTATTTCATTGTTTGTTTGCGTTTGATGGAAACACGGTGCATTTAATATAAAGCGAGTGCTGCATAAAATGGGCGTAGCCACGCCCATTTTCTAAATTTTTATCAGTCATCCAACTAAGCATATGAATATTATTCTTTGTGCAAAATTTCATTCCTTTATGACTTCTAGTTATAAAGATGTCACGTTACAAATTCCCAAAGAGTGTTCCAGATATATCTTTCTTAAAAAGTAGGCGTGGTCATAAACCGATTTCAATAAATTTTTGCGTGGCTATTAACACATGTTATAAAAGTGTATAAACCAAGTTTCGTCATAATATCTCAATTATTTGTCGAGTTATAGGCTAAGAAATCTCGTATATCCCTTTGTGTAAAAAGAGGCGGTGCCACGCCCATTTTCCAAAATTTTTCTATTTGTTGTTTCCGGTCTATTATAGAAATCATACCACAAAATTTCAATGAATTATCTTTACATTTGACAAAGATATCGCTTAAAATGTTTTTATTAGGTCACTTTATAGTTCCCATATATAAAAGTGGGCGTGGTCGTCAACCGATTTCGCTAAAATTTTCAACATGTATTACCACAAGTAATAAAAGTGTACACACCAAGTTTAGTCATTATATATAAATTATTTGTCGAGTTATGGGCTCAGAAATCTCGTATATTCCTGTTTATAAAAAGAGGCGGTGCCACGCCCATTTGCCAAAATTTTTGTGTTTTTCGTTTTATGTCCGCAGTTGGACTCCTGCTATAAAATTTCAATGATATATCTTTATATTTGACAGAGATATCGCTTAAAATGTTTTTATTAGGTCACTTTATAAGACCCATATATAAAAGTGGGCGTGGCCCTAAACCGATTTCGGAAATTTTTCGTCCAAATATTTGACTAAGTAAGTATATCACGCGTGCCAAATTTTGTCGATATATCTTCAATGGTTTCTGAGTTATGACATATAAAACTTTCAAGGTTTGACCCTTAATAAGTGGGCGTGGCACCGCCCATTTTCCAAAATGTAATCAAATTTCTTCCTAGGGGCCTGAGCTCAACACGTGGGTAAAATTTCATCGCTCCAGCTATATTAGTGACTGAGATACCAAATTTCCGATATTTTCTATATAGGAAAAGTGGGCGTGGTCATGGTCTGATTTCGCCCATTTTCAATACCAACCGTCCCAGTCTCGATACCAACTTGCATTTCAAATTTCATCAAAATATCTCTATTTTTGCGCGAGTTAGAGTGTTTACAGACGGACGGACAGACGGACGGACGGACGGACATGGCTCAATCGATTTCTCTTTTCACCCTGATCATTTTGATATATATAAGTCTATATCTATCTCGATTATTTCACTCTGTTACAATCCACCGTTATGTGATTAAAACTATAATACTCTGTGTACTAGTACAGCTGAGTATAAAAATGTATTTTGCTGTCAAGAGTTTACTTTCTGTCAACCAACACGGTTTTATTTCAGGTAGATCCACAGTTAAAAATCTTGCAATTTTTTCTGATTTCTGTATGGCGGCTTTCAATAAGTGTCTTCAAGTTGATGCTGTCTATACAGATTTCTCTAAAGCTTTCGATAAAGTAACTCATTCAATATTGGTTTCTAAACTAGCAAGTTGGGGGTTTCACTCATCTTTTCTTTCTTGGATTGTATCCTATCTGCGTAATCGGAGTTGTGTAGTTGTTGTCGACAATACGTACTCAAACTCTTTCATAGCAACATCTGGTGTTCCACAAGGAAGCATTTTAGGGCCTTTACTTTTCACCATATTTATCAATGACATTTCAACATGTTTTATTAATTCAAAATTTCTTTTATATGCCGATGATCTGAAGATTTTCTCGACCGTTTCGGATTCCTCCGATTCTCTTAGGATTCAATCGGACCTGGATAATGTTTCAGTTTGGTGCTGTACGAATGGGTTACAGCTAAATATAAGCAAATGTTTTCACGTTTCCTATTATAATTCGCGGAGCATTATTCCTACTTCTTATTATATCAGTGGCATTGGATTAACCACTCTTGAAGAGATAATTGATTTGGGTGTAGTTTTTGACTCGAAATTTTTATTTTGTAGTCATCTAAATTACATTATTGCTAAATCATATTCAACGCTTGGTCTTATATATCGATTCAGCCGTGATTTCACTGATCCATATACTCTTAAGCTACTTTACACATCACTCGTACGCTCTAAGCTGGAATATGCTGCTTTTATATGGAGACCTTATCATGATATTCATATTAATAGGATTGAACGTGTGCAAAAAAAATTTCTACGGTTTGCTCTTCGTTCGTTGAACTTTACTGAGCCCATTCCTCCGTATGGGGCAAGATGTGCCTTGATTGACCTCAAATCTCTTCAAGGTAGAAGAACTGCTATCTCGCTAACTTTTATTTTCGAGATTATTAAAGGCGTTATTGATTCGCCCTACCTACTTGAGCGCATCTCCTTCCACATTCCGAATAGAACTCTGCGCAATAGAGACATGTTCTACACAGAATGTGTTCGAACTCTATACGCGTCTAATGCTCCTATTATTAGAACTTTGAATGAGTTCAATTCTGTCTCAGGTTCTTTAGCCTTAGATTTTTCTTTGCCTAAGTCTGTTTTCAAATCAATATTAAGTAACTTAATTGTATAATATCTAATTTATCATTAAGTAGTCTGTAAGTAACTTTTTTGTACTTGACTACTAATTAATAATAATAATTAATTAATTAAAAAAAATAAACAGTCAAAATTTGTATGAAGACACATTTATCAAGGCCGGAGAAATATGCGTACTGATACGAACTGTAAACGATGAAATCAGTAAACTTAGCGACCGGATTCTCTTTGTTCTGAAAGATTTTTAACATTTTATTTTATATAAAACTTGCTTTCAAAGTAATATGAATCTTTTGAATTAACAATATAAAGTTCATCCTTGAAATTTCATGTATGTATGTATATTAAATGAACTTGATAGCTCCGCATTTAAATGAGTGCACATGCATATATGAATGTAGTCATGAATTTATAATTCACTCTTGTTATTTTTAGTTATACTCAGCTGTACTATTACTCAGAGTATTATAGTTTTAATCACATAACGGCAGTACGTAACACCATGAACTAATCGAGATAGATAAACATACATATACCAAAATGATCGGGTTAAAAAAATAAATCGATAGAGTCATGTCCTTCCGTACGTCCGTCTGTCTGTTTGTGTGTCTGCCTGTAAACAAACAAAGTAACTCGGGCAAAAATTGATATATTTTGATGAAATTTTAAATGCAAGTATCCAGACTGGAACGGTTAGTATTGGAAATAGGCGAAATAGTGCCATGAATACCACCACTTTTCCTATATAGTATGTATATACATATATCGGAAATTTGGTATCTCAGTCATTAATATAGCTGGAGTGATAAAATTTCAGCCACGTATTGAGCTCATGCCCTTATAAATGAAATTTTGGAAAATGGGCGGTGCCATGCCCACTTATTAAAGGACAAACTTCGAAAGTTTTATGAGTCATAACTCAGATAGATGAAATTTGGTACGTGTGATGTAGTTACTAACTTAGGAAAATGTTTGAACAAAAAATTGCCAAAATCGGTTTAGTGCAATAACGACCGCGGAAATAACGTCCGCGTTGTTTGAATGGAGAAACAAACACAAGATAATTATGGAAACAGAAAAAATGAAGAAGGAAGAAAAGAAGAAAAAGAGGATAGGAAAAAGATACAATATGGAAAAGTATGAAGGGAATGTTGGGGGGAAAACAATATGGAAGAAAAGCGAAAAAGAGGATAGGAAAGAAGATACAATAGCGAAAACATGAAGAGGATGTGGGAGCAGACATTTTTTTTATTTAAACCAAAAAAAGGTTTATATTTAAAACTTTTGAAAGTCTTAAAATAACTCTAAATTTGGCATAAAATCTAAACCTTAAAAGTTTAAAAATCTTTTAAACTTTTCGAAGTTTAAATTTTAATAATTTTTCGGTCGTGTCCTATACATCGTCCAAAAAAGTTTAAAATTTACAACAAAATTTATTTTCGTATATATATTGTGGCTGTTATAGCAGGTTTAATAGAGGTCTATTGTAGATCTAGCTAAACTGTGTTTATTACTAACTTGATAAAACGTAATTATAATTACATGAACAGCATCTAATATAGACCTTTTACAGAAACGCTCTACGCTAGAAGAATTCGTATTTAATAACAAATAATTGGACATATTCGTATATCTTTCCTTTGCAGCATTTTCATAATTTTTTGTGACTTTTATTATTATTCACTATTACATATATGTAAGTTTTAAAAATTTATTTATTGAAATTAATTGGTAACATTATCGAAATTAGTTAAACATGTCAAATGAATTGAATTAAGAACTCTTTAATAGTTTCATGCTGCACATTTTCTAATACGACTGGAAAATCTTTTCGACCACAGCCATAACATTCAGATATTACCGCACAAAGCTCACCATTATCACTCACGCCAGGTCCACCGGAATCTCCAGCACAACTGCCCGTTCCGCCGAGTCCAGCACATATCTTCGTTTCCGATATAGTAGCATCAACTTTTTTATACTTTTTGGCACAATCTTCAGTATCCACTACTTCCACAGAACCTTTCATCAGGATATTCGACACATCGTTTGCTTCTTCGTGTGTCTTGCCCCAACCTCTTATATGTAGCTGATCGCCCGCCTTCAGAGAACTCGTGCAGAGGTCTATTTTACCGACTAACGGCCCAGGCGTAAAGGCCGTAATTACTTTAACAACAGCAATATCCAATTCCCCTCTTTCCAGGCTGAATCCGTCCAGTTTAAATACCTCTAGTCCTTTTCTTATTTGCCCTTTTTCTGTCAAGCAGGTAATGCCAGCTTTAATTTTGATATCACCCGCTGCAACATTGTGCACGCAATGCGCTGCTGTGACTACGTGTTTCATACTAATTAATGAGCCCCCACACACTTTTCTGTCAATTGCCACTAATACCATATAATTAGCTCGACTTATATCGATCGGCGATCCTTGAACAATACGGAAACTTGCTTCTGAATAGACGTACACAAAGCTTAGCTGTAGCGAAAGAAGCAGAAAAGTGCACCGCGAATTCATTTCGTGACTTTAATGACTTCTTTCGAAATATAATGGAGAAATTGTTAGTATGTACCATTATTTATAGGAAAATACAAAACTGTTAAATTTGCAACACAAACGGTTTGAAAAAAAAAAATTGTTTAGTTCTCCAAAGTGACCACGAGGAAGACAAAAATAAAACATATTGTTTAATCTGTTCCACGAGTATTGGCTTTTAACCCATGCAAAGTTCAAAATATGTGGCCGCTGTGGTGCAGTGGGTAGAGTGCTCGCCTGCTATGCCAGACTTCTCGGGTTCAAACCGCAGTCCGGACAAAAACAAAAAAAAACAAATTTCTAATTAATTAAAACCAAATCACTGGGGTTTTTAAGAGCAGCGATCACCTCTCGGCAGTGGGCAGCATCACTCCGAGTGTATTTCTGCCATAAAAAGGCTTCTCACAAAAAATGTACATATTCGTCGTTCGGAGCCGGCATAAAACTGTAGGCCCACCCAATTAGTAGGAAGAACAAAAGAAGCACACCTCGAATTGGGAGAGAAGCTCGGCCATAATACTCGTCAGAGTTATAATAGCGCCATTGTATTATTATTATTATTAAAGCTCAAAATATTAACAAGTGTTTTCTAAGCAAAAACAAAGTTAAAAAAAAAAAAAACAAGTAAGGAAGCCTAAGTTCGAGTGGAATCGAACATTAGATACTCAGCTTTATGCTCTCATTGTTTGTTTGCGTTTGGGGGAAATACGGTGCACTTAATATAAAGCGAGTGCTGCATAAAGTGGGCGTAGCCACGCCTATTTTCTAAATTTTTATCAGTCATCCAACTAAGCATATGAATATTATTCTTTGTGCAAAATTTCATTCCTTTATGACTTGTAGTTACAAAGACTTCACGTTACAAATTCCCAAAGGGTGTTCCAGAAATATCTTTGTTAAAAAGTAGGCGTGGTCATAAACCGATTTCAATAAATTTTTGCGTGTCTGTTAACACAAGTTATAAAAGTGTATAAACCAAGTTTCGTCATAATATCTCAATTATTTGTCGAGTTATGGGCTCCTGAATCTCCTTGATTCCTAAAAAGAGGCGGTGCCAAGCCCATTTTCCAAAATTTTTATATTTTTTGTTTCCGGTCTATTGTGAAACTCATGCCACAAAATTTCTATGAATTATATTTATATTTGACAGAGATATCGCTTAAAATATTTTTATTAGGCCCCTTATAGTTCCCATATATAAAAGTGGGCGTGGCCGTCAACCGATTTTGACAATTTTCCGTCAAAACATTTGCCTAAGTAATTAAATCACGAATACCAAATTTCATCGATATATCTTCAATGGTTTCTGAGTTATGTTATATAAAACTTTCAAGGTTTGAACCTTAATAAGTGGGCGTGGCACCGCCCATTTTCCAAAATTTTATCAAATTTCTTCATAGGGGCTCAACACGTGGGTAAAATTCCATCGCTCCAGCTATATTAGTGACTGAGATACCAAATTTCCGATTTTTTCTATATAGGAAAAGTGGGCGTGGTCATGGTCCGATTTCGCCCATTTTCAATACCAACCGTCCCAGTCTCGATGCCAACTTGCATTCCAAATTTCATCGAAATATCTCAATTTTTGCGCGAGTTAGATTGTTTACAGACGGACGGACAGACGGACGGACAGACGGACGGACAGACGGACGGACGGACGGACATGGCTTTTTCACCCTGATCATTTTGATATATATAAGTCCATATCTATCTCGATTATTTCATTCTGTTACAATCCACCGTTATGAAATCAAAACTATAATACTCTGTGTACTAGTACAGCTGAGTATAAAAAGAAATTGCGCATGTTTATTATTTAACCCATATCGTCCCAATGTTCGATAAATCGACAAATTTCAACATTTTTATTATTTCTTGTGATCTGTTTTTCAGAACCTAAACCCAAGATTTTGGCATAGTTTAATACTGTGGAATATTTTCTATAATTGAAAATATATATTTAATTTTAAGCCCACCGTTTTGTCTAGACAGGGCGCATGGTGTAATAATACAGGTGGCGCACACTGGGGCCGAGCGTGCTCAAAATTCAGTTTTTAAATAATGAGTTTTTCAAAAATATAAAAACGCAGTATTGTTCCCTATTTAAATTGTACACTTCTGGCCCAATTTTCAGCTTTCTATCATTTTTCAGTTGGGAGTTATCCATACACAAACATGGCAAATTTTCCAAAAAATATTTTTTTTTTTCAAAGTGAGAAATTTTAATGTGTATTTGAAATAGTTGGTGTAAGAGAAGGATGTAAAATTTTATTATTCTGCATTTTCCATAACATTAGGTGAATCTTATATAATCGATGAGTGTTTTTCTTGGAACTAGATGTTTTAAAAAATTAATTTTTAGTATAAAACTAAACGTACCTCTTTTTTTTAGATATTTTTTTTTTCAAAATGGATTTTTTTTAATTTTCGCAAAAACGTAGCAAATGTAAAAATGCAGCAGTAAAATATGGTCCTTTGTGACAAAGAATCCAATTTCAGAACCAAAAGCAAAGTGCACATTTAAAAAAAAAAAGTGAGTTTAAAAATTGCATTCCAATTTTAGTTAAAAAAAAAAACACCTATATCTGGTTGAATTTGATTCTGTTCTATCTTAAATTTAGTTGATCCGTTATTTACTGGTTACTTTAATTACAAATTGTGGTTAAGATTACTTGTCAAGCCAGGTTTCTTTAATTTAGACTTTTAAGTTGGACTGTAATATGAATTCTTTGAAGCACAAGTTGTGTTACTCCAATTTTGTTTTTTTTTTTTTGTATGTTAGGCATGAAAATCTGTGGGGAAATACGTGTTTCGCTTAAAATGCTAACGGTGAAATTCCTAATTCCTATATAAACATACTTGTGACAATAGAAAACTTTTAATATCTCGGAACAAAAAATTGGAGAAAACCATTTTTGTATACATACATATATACCTGCACCTGCATATTTCATCAATGGGTTAATAAATAGCCGCTTATGGGTTAGTACAATACACATTGGCTATTTTTGTACAGACATACTAATATAATGATAATATAATACAATGGCGCTATTATAACTCTGACGACTTTTATGGCCAAGCTTCTGTCCCAATTCTAGGTGTGCTCTTTTGTTTTTCCTACCAATTGGGTGGACCTACAGTTTTATGCCGGCTCCGAACGGCGAATGAATTTTTTGTGAGAAGCTTTTTCATGGCAGAAATACACTCGGAGGTATGCCGCCCACTGCCGTGAGGTGGCATCGGTAACTTTTGTGACCGTTTCATTCATCACGTTCCCGTATGTGTATTTTCAAATTCCATTCTATCCTTATCTATCTCATTGGTTTTGAACTTGGCTAAAACACATACGAGTGCAAATGTGTTGGTAATATTGTAGGAGCACATATCTATAAGTTGTAGCATAGACTAAGCACATAGCTATAAGTTGTAGGTTAAGCCCTCGTAGTGTGTAAACAGCTTAAGATAGTGATAAGTGTTGTAACGTGTAAGTACCCCTTAAGGGTATTCATGTCTATTCACAGTGGAATAAGATTAGCTTGTAATATATGTATAGCGAATAAGTACCGTTTCTTATGTACTAGTCAACCATCTTGAGAAATAAAGATTTAGGCTCACATTTCCTTCTGTCTACCAAAAGCTATATCTCCAAAAGTATTAATGTTTTTCGAATGAATCTTTCAGGGGATGTTAGTCGAGACTTTTCTTTATCTAAATTTATTACTTTGATAAATATTTTACTAATATTAATAATAGCAAATTGTTGTTAAATAAACTAACACCATTATCACCAATTTCTAAATTAACCACACAAATAATCCTTACTATATTTTCACACGTAGCTTTATGAAGCTGTTCGAACCACTTTCACACACTTTTTATTAATTTTATTTGCCGAATTTTACATTTTAATTGTTCGACCAACTGCTCTTGTACCTTTTCAATAATAAAAATGGCCACCAACATATAATAGTGATGCCACCTACCAAAAGGTAATTCACATGATAAGGTCGCATGCACAGTGCGCGATTCGGAGCCAATGAAATTAGTAAATAAAGGCGAAGGCCGCCTACGCTAAAGGGTGTACTACGCAGAAGCACATCACCGTGGCGGTAGCCACGGTTGGGGCACACGTCCGGACGGATGGCGTAGCCCAGGGTTATTTTTTATAAGCGCGGCCGAAGGCCGCCAACGCAGAAAAATTCAATACGACCCAACTCGTTTACCACTGTGACGGCGGCCTTATGAAATAGTCGACTGCGTGTGGCAACACCGGTGTTTCTATTTCATTGTTTCGCAGAGAAAAGTGAAGTTAAATTTGACTTTTTTTTGCAACTTTAACTACAAATTACTTAAAAACTATAAATCTCCGGAAGCCAGGACTTTTACATTTAGAATCAGGAGGATATCCTCTACAACGTCCAATAACTCTTTTTTCCAACGCGTGGTAGACGGTTGGAAAGTTTTCCCAAGATTTATTCCATTTCGTACTTTTCGTTTGAGCGGTCGCACTTTTTATTTAACGGATAGCCACCTGATATTTCAATATTATATTTTTGTAATAGTGTTAGTACTTTCGGTCACACAATTCTTGCAGGATAAAGTTCCAAAAAGCTTTCGGATTTTCTTTCAACTCCTCCTCATAACGAGAAATGTATTGCTTGTATAGAAACTTATCGAGAGTATTGAAATTTTTTTATTTCTTCAAAAAAATTACGTTTTTGTTATAAAAATACGCGTTTATAAATTTGTTACAAATTTTTACACGGCGAGTTTTGTCACGAATATATTTGTCTATGTATTAGTGTTGATTTGAGACATGACATGTGTGGTGTTGCCATATTGGCCAAGGTAAATATGTTCAGAAAAAAAGCACCTAATAGGTCCGTATTTTTTAAAGCGATTTTTTATTAAAAATTTTCGCCCGCCGCGCATTTTTCCATTTTTTCCAAAGATTTTATTAGAGAGCGTGTCATTATTCTGTATTACAAAATTCTGTGTGACAAAATTCTGTAAATTGCAAAAAAATTCTGCTTGAACAAAATTCTGTTTATTTTTTTTAAATTCTGCTTTTTAAAATTCTCCTTTTTTAAAATTCTGCTTTTAAAAATTCTGCATGTCTACTGGCTGAGGGTTATTTTTTATAAGCGCGGCCGAAAACCGCCTACGCTGGAGGGTGTACTACGCAGAAGGATATCAACGTGGCGGCAGCTACGGTTATGACGCACGTCCGGATTTGGATGGCGTAGCCCAAGGTTATTTGTTATAAGCGCGGCAGAAAAGTGTTCTGCGCAAAAGCACTGTGGATCGGGCCATAGATATCACTCCGGAAAGAGAACTCTGCCGGCTGAGGGCAGTGATGCCAAGTGTAGGGAAAAGAGGCTACATGTAGGGAAATTCGACCTCAAATTTGCAGTGTAGGGAAAAAAGGACAGATTTTCAAAAATTTGCTAAACGTAGGGAATTTTTGAAGTTCAAAATTTTCATTTCCTTTGCAACGAATTAATTTTTTCTAAGAACCTAAAATTTTTTAATAACTACAAATAAAATGTTTCTGCATGCTTGTATGCAATATTTGAAAATTATACTTTGTTCTGATCTTGGAATATATTCTTTTACCTGCTTGCAGGGCAAAAGATTTTTTTCGTTAGCTTCGCAAACTAATACTACGTTTATACGTTGGCAAATTCATGAAATCATTTCATGAATTTTCGCTGCATAAACGAATTTTCATGAATTTAATTGTTCACGAAAATTATTCATGAATTTCGCCATCATTTCATGAAATTATGAAGTACAAGTCCAGCAACACCAAACCAACAGCTGTTCATTCAGTCAAGGCAGATTTAACAGGTAGGCTCGGGGGAATTCAAAAATGTTCAATGTATTTTGTTATTGTAATTGGTAGTGTAATGTCAAAATTATATTTCGCCGTGGTTAAATTCTTACTTCGCTTGTGACTCGCGCATTCCCATTGGCCATGATGTGAATTCGCTTAGATTTTGACATTACACACTACCTTTGTAAATAAAAAAAGTCGTTTCAGAATTCTCCACCGAGTCTACCTGGTAAATCTGCCTTGGCAGCTGATGTCGTTAGAACGTTGCCACTTTTTAAAAACCTGAATTTCATGAGTTCATAAATGCTGCATAAACGAGACCATTTGCGAATTCATGAAATTAAGAGTTCACGAATTCTGCCGTATAAACGTAGTAATAAAAACCCCTAACCCAGGGTTGTTGTTGTTCTGGCGGTACTAAGTCCTGCTTAGCCTACGAGTTCTGTTCACAAATTGTCATCAATTTCACTTAACGGAAGGCCCAAGAATATTGCAGCTTCTTTTGGGCTTGTCCAGAGGGACAAGGGTGTTAAGTTAGTTTCAAAGAAGTGCTATGTGCTATCCGGCGACCATATAGGCGATGCATAGTTCAAGACCGGCCGGCCGATTGCTTTGTATGTTGCGATAAGAGTTTCTTTGTCTTTTCCGCACGTGTTTCCGGCTAGGGATTTGAGGATTTTGTTGCGACTTTGAACCATATTTGCGATCGCGGTCGTATGCGCGGAGAAGGAAGCTAGGCTGTCGAAGGTAACACCCAAAATTTTTGGGTTGCTTACGGCAGTGATGGGTATATTCCCTATCCGTATGCCAAGCTCTAGCCTAACCTCCTACATCCAAGGTCGCGGAGAACTTAGAGGGCTGCAGTTCGAGGGTGCGCGATGTAAAGAAGTAGGTAAGGTCGGAGAGATAACCGTTCATTTTCGAGCATAAGTCATTTATGTCGGTGCCTGACGCCATAATCGAGCAGTCATCGGCGTAGGATATATGAACTCCTTCAGGTGGAGGTAGGAGTGTGGAGATGTATAAGTTGAATAACAACGGGGACAGGACACCACCCTGTGGAACTCCCTATTTTATTCTCCTTGGTTTCGAGGTACCATTCCTGAAGTCAACCGATGCATGGGTGGCACGGTTGACTGTGTCGAAAGCCTAAGATAAAAGGGCAAACACGAACTAAAAAGCTTTGCCGGCATGTTTTTGTGCTTCGAGTTTTCGTGTACGAAAGTTCGTTTTTGCGCTAGAAAATAATATAACGCATTTTTGCATTGAGGTGTACATATGTAAGTTTTAAAAATTTATTTATTGAAATTAATTGGTAACACTATTACATATGTAAGTTTTAAAAATTTATTTATTGAAATTAATTGGTAACATTATCGAACTTAGTTAAAACATGTCAAATAAATTTATTTATTTATTTATTTATTTATTTATTCAGTCTACAGAAGTTCTTACAGACTAATTACTAATTCAAAAAAGAAAATATAGTTAATTTAAATCTAGGTAAAGTGGCATTCCAATCCACTAATTGCGCATAATTATTACAAGCTCTTATACACCTCGCAATTGGTTCGTTATAACCATAATTGGTTCTATGAGACATTTCGACAAGCAATCGATTATGTCTCAATACACGCGACGAAGTATTAAATTCTATTAGATTAACAAGATCGGTACAATCAATATTATGATTTACTATGTTATAGACAAATAGTAGCGCAAAATAAATTCTCCGGTCCTCCAGGGACTGCAAGCCAAGCAATTTCCTTCTACCCTCGTAATTGGGCAAATCGCAAGGCCAATTCAGTTTGTATAGCGCGAACCTCGTAAAGGTTCTTTGAACTCTTTCAATTCTATTTATATGAGATGAGTAATAGGGATTCCATACTAAACAACAATAGTCCAAGTGACTTCTTACTAGGGAATTATAAAGGGATTTCAACGCACAAGGATCCTTGAATTCCACTGAGTTTCTTCTGATAAATCCAAGCATAGAAAGTGATTTAGACAGAACGAGATCGATATGTTTGTTAAAAGTAAGTTTGGTGTCGAAAACCACTCCTAGATCTTTTATTTCATCCAACCTTTTCAAAATTACATTATTTATAGAGTAATCAAATACCGACTGATTATGGGCTTTTGAGTAAGAAACTACGCTACATTTGTTGGTGTTTACGAACAGCTTGTTAATGGAACACCATTGCTGAAATGCTAAAAGATCTGATTGCAAATTGACACAGTCATTAATAGTACGTATGGGCATATACAATTTTACATCATCAGCGAACATTAAACATTTAGCAAATTGAAAATTCAGGGGCAAGTCGTTTATGAACAATATAAACAGCAGAGGTCCGCAGTGAGTACCTTGCGGTATTCCCGACCATGCATTGATGACGTTCTCTGATCTTGTGTCGCCAATCTTAACTATGAGCTTACGGTTGACCAAAAAATCTTTAAAAAATTTTAAAAGCGTACCCCTAATGCCGTAAAGGGAAAGCTTACGTAATAAAACGCTATGATTGACCTTATCGAAAGCCTTAGCAAAATCAGTATATATAACATCAAGCTGATCTTTTTGCTCTAAAGCATTAACAATTACATTAGTAATAATTAAAAGGTTCGTACATGTAGATCTACCAGGAAGAAATCCATGCTGAAATTTACTAAAAAACTGATTTGAGTGCTGAAAAAGTTTGATATTTAGTATACTATCAAATATTTTAGCAATAGTACATTGTTTTACAATGGGCCTATAATTCGAGACACTGGCACGATCGCCTGATTTAAATATTGGCGTTATTGCGCAGAGTTTCCAGCAGTCAAGGAAAATGCCCTGTTTAAGGCAGATATTGAACAATAAAGATAGCGGATGACAGATGGCGTCACAGAACATCTTCAAGAACACTGGAGCAAATCCTTCTAAGTCACGACAAGTGCTTGGCTTAATATTCGATATTGCTTGTGATACATCATCTATGGTTATATCAAAATTCAATAGTCCATCAGAGTTTGAGTCAAGTAAAGAGTTGTTATCGCTATTATTACATTCTTCGTAAACCTCTTGAAAAAACTTTGCAAATAAATTGCAGGTTTCCAAAGAATTTTCTGAAACTTCACCCTCATATTCAAGACTAGTTGGAAAACCATTTGTTTTACGCTTATTATTAATATAAGCCCAAAAGTTCTTGGGATTGCTCTTAAGGTCTGATTCAACATTGGAAATGTATCGGTTGTATAAGAAATTATGAAGACAATCGTAATTCTTCTTCAGCTTGATTAGATGAATATTATCTTCTTTACAATTGGTTTTCTTAAACTTCTTGTGTGCCTTCTTCTTTAGATTTTTCAGGTGACATAACCTTGCATTGAACCACGGTGGCTTATTGCGTACCACACACTTTATTTTCAAAGGAACAAAGTTCGAAATGCAATAAAATAATTTATTCCGAAATAGATCGTAGGCATCACTTGGACTATCGAAAGAGTTTAAAATGGACCAATCAAAAGAAGTGAGGAAATTATTTATTGCCAAAGTGTCCGCTTTAACGTAATTATAATTCATAACAGGCTCCACACTATTCGGAGCAAAATTATAAAACCTAAAGCTGATAAAAAGAGCTTTATGGTGGACGCTATTGCCAGATAGTGGCGATAAACATTCTAAACATTTAATGTCTAAATCATTGAATGCAAATACGAGGTCTAAAATACGACCGTTTTCATTTACATGGGAGTTAAATTGGTTAAACCCCATCGAAAATAAAGAATTGCAAACCAGAATATCAATTTCTGATTTAACATTACTCGGGATTAAATTATTGTTATAACGAGACCACGATATGTTACTTAAATTAAAATCTCCAAGAAATATAATTTGATCATTTGAATTTTTCATGCTATTAAATACATACATGACATTGAATTAGAACTCTTTAACACGTGGATTCTGCACATTTTCAAATACCACTGGAAAATCTTTTCGACCACAACCATAACATTCAGATATTACCGCACAAAGCTCACCATTATCACTCACGCCAGGTCCACCGGAATCTCCAGAACAACTGCCCGTTCCACCAAGTCCAGCACAGATCTTCGTTTCCGATATAGAAAGACCAATCTTTTCATACTTTTTGGCACAATCTTCAGTATCCACTACTTCCACAGAACATTTCATCAGGATATTCGACACGTCGTTTGCTTCTTCGTGTGTCTTGCCCCAACCTCTTATATGTAGCTGATCGCCCGCCTTCAGAGAACTCGTGCAGAGGTCTATTTTACCGACTAACGGCCCAGGGTTAAAGGCTGTACTTACTTTAACAACAGCAATATCCAATTCCCCTCTTTCCAGGCTGAATCCGTCTAGTTTAAATACCTCTAGTCCTGTTCTTATTTGTCCTCTCTCCGTCATACAGCTACTGCCTGCTTTAATTTTGATATCACTCGCTGTAACATCGTGTACACAATGTGCTGCTGTGACCACGTGTTCCATACTAATTAATGAGCCTCCACACAGTAGTCTGTCAATTATTAGGAATGCCATATAATTAGCTCGGCTTATATCGATCGGCGATCCTTGAACAATACGGAAACTTGCTTCTGAATAGTCATACACACAGCTGAGCGGAAGCGAAAGAAGCAGAAGAATGCACCTCGAATTCATTTCGTGACTTTAGTGTCTTTCTTCGAAATATACGTAATGGAGAAATTGTTAGTTTGTGCAACTATTTATACGGAAAATACTAAGTTTGCCTGTTTGTTTACAATAGCTCTCCAAAGTTATAATTAGTCAGACAACAAGAAAACATGTTTAATCAGTTCCGCGAGTATTGACTTTTAACTCATGCAAAGTTAAAAATATTAACAAGTGTTTTCTAAGCGACAACAATGTTAAAAAAGAAAGAAATAGCGCATGTTTATCAGTGGTGTAGTAACGGTGACATAATCTAACTGGCGCAAAAATAGAAATATTGTAATGAAATTTGGTACACAGATTCTAAGGGGAACAGAGAAGGTTGGGGTTAAAAATAAGGCATATGTATGTATTTCTAAAAACACGTATAACATGATAATTAAGTCACTAATAAAGCCCGAGTGATGGAATTTCATCCAAGCAATGACCTTATGCCGTTATGAGGAAGTATGCTGAAATTTACAAAAATGGGCCAAGAGGGGCAAATTCTCAAAGATTTATAAGTCAAAACTCAGGAACTGTAGCAGATAAATCGATTAAGCTTCGGCCACTGATCTGCTTACCAAGGCAAACGTGTGGAAAAAAAAATTACCCAAGTCGGCAGGGACCACATATATGTAAATAAAAATATATGTAAACTATATAAAAATATAATGCACATACATACCTATATATGTAGGTATAATAAAAACATTTTATGCGGTATCTTTGTCAAACATATATGTTGTTAATTCATTGAAAGTTCCATAAGTTCCACCAAACCAAATAAACAATAAGTTTTTATACCTTTCATGAGAATGAAATGGTATTATAACTTAGTGCCAAAAAATTTTTGTCGAAAGTACCAGAAGGAAGCGTGGGGGACCCACCAAAATATATACCGATATGATCAGAATCACGAGCTGAGTCGATTAAGCCATGTCCGTCCGTCCGTCTGTGTGAACGCAAACTAGTCCCTCAGTTTTTGAGATATCTGAATGAAATTCGGAATACAGGTATGTTGTTATATGCAGCTGATCATTTGTCGGAACCGGCCGAATCGGACCACTATAACATATAGAAAACAACCGATTATTCAGATATACATGAAATTTTTGGAAGTAATTTGTGCATAACTTCCCCATTTAAACAGCTAAGGACATGAAACTTTGAAGTAGACGTGCCCATTTTGGCCCAAACAAGGTAACCGAAAATTGTCTAGATCGGACCACTATAACATATAGTTCCACAACATCCGATTATTCAGATATACACATTTTGGTGTATAACTCCCCCATTTTAACAGCTAACGGCGTGAAATTTTGAAGTATTTGTACCCATATGGGCCCAAACAGGGTTACCGAAAATTGTCAAGATCGGACCACTATAACATATAGCTCCCATACAACCGATTGTTCAGATATGGACATTTTGGTGTATAACTCCTCCATTTTAACAGCTAACGGCGTGAAATTTTGAAGTATTTGTACCCATATGGGCCCAAACGGGATTACCGAAAATTGTCAAGATCGGACCACTATAACATATAGCTCCCATACAACCGATTGTTCAGATATGCACATTTTGGTGTATAACTCCTCCATTTTAACAGCTAACGGTGTGAAATTTTGAAGTATTTGTACACATATGGGCCCAAACGGGATTACCGAAAATTGTTAAGATCGGACCACTATAACATATAGCTTCCCTACAACCGATTGTTCAGATATGGACATTTTGGTGTATAACTCCTCCATTTTAACAGCTAACGGCGTGAAATTTTGAAGTATTTGTACCCATATGGGCCCAAACGGGATTACCGAAAATTGTCAAGATCGGACCACTATAACATATAGCTTCCATACAACCGATTGTTCAGATATGCACATTTTGGTGTATAACTCCTCCATTTAAATAGTAAAGACACCATTTTTTCTAATAAATCTTTCCATAAATAACCCACAGAATTAAAATTATAAATTAAACTTAATCCGGCTATGTACATACATAGGTAACTTTTCATTTCCCCACTCATGAAAGGTATGAAGTCTTCGGTACGGCCGAAGACAGCCGCGCTTTTACTTGTTTAAAATGGCACAAGCCATACCGACTGGCGCCATGTATGTTTGGTTAGTTTTTGCGTAAGGTGCGCAAGGTTCCGGCTAGTATTAATTACTAGAATTTAATGTAATTATATGTTAATAAGAGCTTTTTGGCCGGTAATAGTGAAGCAAAAACTCAAGTTTTCCTTACTTTCTCCTACGCGTTTCGGCTTGATTCTCAGCCTTCATCAGGGAGTCTGTTTATTTAGATAATTAAAAAGAAAACACAACATAAATACACAGATTGATACTATACATATATACATAAATAGATTGTATTACATCCATAGTTATTATATCTAAAAATTATACATTTTCTCACAAGAAACTTTTCACTTACATTTAAATATTCAAAAGGTTACAATACACTACACTTTACATACATATATGTACATGATATCGTCGTCTATGTTACCTACTGTCATTCGTCCGTTCTGTTTCTACTCGTTATGATTGATCTGTAGGCGCAATTTATGTTATCGACGTCCTCTTTAAAATTCATTGTATCTTGTATTTGTTCCTGTATTCGCAGACTTTCCAATGTTAGTCTTGTTCTTGTTCTTTTTTCTATATCTAATATTCTTGTGTTTTCAAAATCTGCTACATGTCCCGTGTTGGTCAAGTGTTGCGCTAGTGCTGTGGTCGACTTTCTGTTTCTAACGTCGGTTTTATGCTCCCCTATTCTTATTCCTAATGCACGCTTTGTTGTGCCTATATATTTTTTGTTGCAGAGGTCGTTTTCTTTTCCTTTACATGTTATTTCATACACCACGTTGTGTTGTTGTTCTTTGGTGATTTTGTCTTTAGTTCGGCTAAATATTTTGTTAAGAGTTTGATGTGGTTTGTGTGCAAAAGTTACCTTGTCATTTTGAATACATTTTTGTAAAGTTTTGTTGTCTGTTAAGCCTTGTATGAATGTCACTCCCATAAATTTTTTGTTGTTGTTTTTTCCAGTTATTGCTATATTTTTGTTACATGCTTTTTGTCTATGCTTTGTTGTTGTTAGCCACCTATCTATTGTTTTTGTCGGATATCCATTCTTTTGCAATATATTTTTGATTTTTACTTCATTTTCTTTTCTGAACGCCTGGTCGCTCAGTGCGTATATTTTGTTTATTAGGTTTATTGCCGTGTTTTTCTTTTGAGTCCAGGGGTGATTGGAGTTATAATTAATCATTCTCGAAGAAGAAATAGGTTTGTTATACCAATTTGTTAATATTTTTTTGTTGTGTTTGTGTACTTCTATGTCTAGGAAGGCTAGTTTTCCGTCTATTTCACGTTCTACAGTAAATTGTATCTTTTTGTGTTGTGAGTTTAATACTGTCAAAATGTCTTCCACGTCCTTGATTTTAATTATCGCGAATATATCATCTACATATTTGGTTATGTATTTGATATATATGTCATTGTCTTTTAGTTCAGCTAAAGCGTCGTCTAGAATTTTGTCTAGGACAATGTCAGCTACTGTGGGTGATAGGGGGTTTCCCATAGGCATACCATACACTTGTTGGTAATAAGTCTCGTCATATTGAAAATAATTATTGTCCCTTAAACAGTATTCTAAAATATCTAAAAATTGTTTCCTTGTCAAGTTTGAATTATTTGTAAGCGATGACCATTTTTGCATTATTGTCCGAATTGCTAGGTGCACTGGGATATTAGTGAACAAGGAAACTACGTCAAATGATACAAAGATTTCGTCATCTTCAATTGTCAAGTCTTTTAGCTTTTCTTTGAGTGTTAGAGAGTTTTTTATATTATGGTCATCAGAAATTAGTTGTTTAAGTGTGTGTCCAATATATTTTGAGAGTTCAAAGCAAGGGATGTTTGTCGAGGAGGCAATAGGTCTCAGAGGGGTGTTTCTCTTATGTATTTTTGGGAGTCCATACAGTCTTGGGGCTGTTGCAGCGGTGCATGTCAATTTATGTTTTTGTGTAATATCGATATTTTCCCGTTTATATAAGTCGTTTACGATTGAATTATTTTTCTTAAGAAGTTTTTGTGTAGGGTCTGACCGTATGGTTTTATAAGTGTCCTTGTCATTAAGTAGGGCTAACATCTTGTTTTTATATTCACTCTTGTCCATTAGTACAGTCTTGTTCCCTTTATCTGAGCTTGTTACCACTACTGAGTCTTTGTGCTTTTGTAATAGTTTTTGTGTGTCCTCGAATACTTTTAAAATAAATTTTTCTTTGTCCTTATTTTCAAACTTATTTCTAAAATTCTTAATCCTAGTAGCTACGTTACATCTCGCTGCATCCTTATCCTTGTGATCCTCCATTATTTGTATACCTTGTTCTATTTCCGCAATTAAACGGACTGGTGATATATTTTTTGTTGTTGTTGGAAGTGCAAATTTGTTGCCCAAGGAAAGTAGCCATCGAGATTCTCTGGGTATCTGTATATTTGTGTAGTTCACAAGCCAATCTTCGTTGATAGTGAGTTCATATTTTTGAAATTTTCTGTTGATTTGTGTCTGTAGCTTTTTGTTGAGGTTGTCGTTCGTTGTTGTCATAATATTATTATGAAATTCCTTTTGATGGTTTTCTATCAACCGAAAATCATGCAGACTTAGTCTTTTGTTGAGATCCCCTCTAATGTGGTCTATGCTAGTGCGGATTATTTTGATTTGAATGTTTGCTTCTTTAATTTCAAGATTTAAAATTTTCTTTGTAAAGTTATGTTCTATATTTTTTAGTTCGTTTTTTGTTGAGTCCAATTTGAATCCATGCTTTATGTTATTTATTTTGCCTGTTAAGTGTGGTGGAGTTATTGCAAAGTTTTTACATTCTAGTAGATATCTCAGTCGTTGTTGTTGCTTCGCCAGCTTTTTGTAATTTTTGTTGTACTGTTTGATGATGTAGCAAGTGCCTTGGTCATATTTGTAGCGTATGTGTTGAAAAAAGTGTTTCATGTTGTGTGCTTTTTTTAATTAGTTTAAATTAAATCAAATGGGTATTCGGTGTTAGCTCTCCGAACGTTTCAGTAATTATTGATATAAGGCCATAGATATTATTTATATTTATATGTTAATAAGAGCTATAAATAATATCTATGGCCTTATATCAATAATTAATGTAATTACTTTTTTCAACATACAATTATTTTAATTTCAAGTTTTCTTTCAATTACCTATCATCTTAATCAAATAATAATATTAGTATAAACTGCAATGGGAATAAATATGCAATGTATAAGAGTATCTGAACTTGAGATTTTACTTAATGTCTTTTAAAATAGAATATTAGAAAACTAAATTATATAAGGAAATTATTATTTATAACCGTAGATTTCCAAAAGAGAATATCTAACTTACTTTTGAAGTATAGTTAAAGGCCCTTGGCAACTGACAATCTGGCATGTCAAGCAGTGTGTATGTGTGTTTTCTTTTTGTGTGTGTTAGTGCAATCGGCAGTCGTCGTGCTACACGTTCTTGTTGTCGGGCTCGCGTTAATGAGAATCAAAACTTTTAGATATTTGCGTCAATCGCCCGACACTCACACATATACACTGCTTAACATTCCAGATTTTAAGTGGCCAAGGGCCTTAAGAGTTTGATATACATATGTATAATAAGCGATATTTGTGTACTAAACTAAATTACATTTTTATCATCTCTAATACCGGGGACAGACATCTGGTATTTTTTCGTAGCAATTTCATAATACCATATATCTGTCACCAAATATTATAATATTCTTCAAAATACTACACGAGCATCTTAGTATTTTTGTAGTAAAAAATCCAACTTTCCGTAGGTTGTAATTTTGTGGTATTCTCATTGTGAATTAGCATTTCCCACTGAACATACCTAAATGTGACAAATGTCAGTCAAAAAACCAAAAACGTTTATTCGAAAAATCAAAAAAAAAAAAAATTAAAAATTAAGGAAACAAAAAAAATGCTTACAAATGGACAAAATAAACGTGTATATGTACATAAAAGTGATGAAACCCATTTAATCAGAGATATGTGGCGTGAGAACATTTAAAAACTGAGAGGTGTGCATAAGAACGGCCATATCTATCAAAATATGTGCAAAAGCGGCACAAGATTGTGCTGTCCGACAAAGAGCTTCAGGCCGAGCAGCATCACCCAGTTCATCGATGACAATTTCAACGTTCCTAGCTGGATCAACATCAACAAGATCAGCTGCAGAAATACCAACAATATCAACAGCTGCAAAACCAAAAAGGTTTGGAGCTCGCCGAAGGAGACAGCCAAACGGGGAAAAATATTTGCGTAAAAATGAGATAAAAATTATAAAAATCATTGAAGAAAGTAACGATTTACTTCGGAAATGTTTTCCATTGTTATGTTGTTTACTTCCTTTATCAGAACTGAAATAACAAGTTACTGTCTGTCATTATGGTAGTATTTTAAATACCACAATAAATTAACCAAAATGCAAATACCAGATGTCTGTCCCCGGTATAAAAAAAATTCTAGTTTTTTGGTAATTTTTATTTTAATTTTGGTAAATTTTTTACATTGGCGTGATATAATTACTTAGGCAAATTTTTGGAAAAAAATTTCCAAAATCGGTTGACGACCACTATAACATATATGTAGCTGCCATACAACCGATTGTTCAGATATGGACATTTTGGGATATAACTTCTCTATTTAAACAGCTAAGGGCATGAAACTTTGAAGTATTTGTACCCATATGTACCTAAATAATATCATTGAAATGTTTCAAGATCAGACCACTATAACATATAGCTTCCGTACAACCGATTGTTCAGATATTTCGGTACTCAAGGACGTCAGGCCCGAAAGGCTTCTTAGGTACTCACTTAAACTCAACAGGTTGGATATAGGGCGTAGATCTGCCCTGATTTCGAATTGATATTCTGGTTTTATATATTCATCTGGTTTTTTAGTCGTGGTATCAAAATGGCGCTTCGGCGCTAATTAGAGTTATTCGGACTCGCCCATCTAACCAGCCAACTAACGAACGATTTTATAGAAAATTCTATATGATTCTATATGGTGTACTGTCTGCCTGCAAAAGACCATTCTTATGCTAAATTTTTGGTTTTTAAAAGTAAGCTTGGTCATCATCGTATTATCATCAAAATAAATGTATATATATCAAACTTTCACATTAAACTTTAAACTTAATTTTTGCGTTCTAATCCATTCATATCTTCATATATGCAGTTTTACTCTATATTGGTAAGTTGGTACATACCCTGCAAAAAAATGTGCGATCAATCCCGAAAGAGATTTGTCCTCGATTGATCTCTTTCGAGAACAATCGGTCCACAATTAGTCCCCGATTGTTCCCGTACGGGTATAAATGTAGACTAATTGTAGACCAATTCCTGCCGAACGGGAATGTAGATTAATCGCTTTCATTCCGAACGGGTACAAATCTAGATTCCTTAAATGTAGACATTTTACAAAAATATCCAATGTATTTAAAAAATTGTAGAACAACCGGTAAAACGAATTGAACACCCTTTTTTAATAACAATTTTAACAAAATGTTGCCTAAAATATCCTATGAAAAAATCCTTTACATTACGCTCATATAATGCATACTCAAAACTTACAATTTTTTAAATTTATTTATTGAGATTTTTTTACAAAAGTAAAACATTATATAATCCTTATTTAAATATGCATGAACATTTACAATTTTTTAAGCAAAAATCTACATTTGTACCTGTTCGAGCGGGGAATTAATGGGGCTGGAATTCCAAGTGAATTCCAGAAACGGGGAACTTTTGACAGCCGGTTCTTAAAATCAATCACTACTCACCCAATTTACTTCAACTATATGATAATTGAAAAGCACTTGATTTATAGATATATGTACACTTTATTTTATTTGATTTCACTTTTACTTTCACTATAATACCAACTCACCTGTAGATCTCGCTGATGTGACTTCGATGACTTCAAAAAAGAAGAGAGCGACTGACTACATGTCAGCCTATTTATAGCCACCACCAAATATGGAGCCATAGCTAAACGGTTCATATAACAGGACTTGCACAAAGGCGATAAAACTTAACGAATCCTGTCACCGAGTAGCTACTGTCACTTACCAGCGACATCTACATTTTAGTGCGAGCGTTAACAGTACCCGTTCGTGCTGAAAGCGATTGGTCTACATTTGTACCCATTGGGGATGAAAGCGATTAATCTACATTCGTACCCGTTCGGGATGAAAGCGATTGATCTACATTTGTACCCGTTCGGTATGTTAGTGATTAATCTACAATTGGTACCCGTTCGGGTATACAAGTTGAACAATTAGTCTCTTCATAGGACATGCTCGAACAAATGCGATCAATACACTCCATATAAAGGGATGTAAAATTGTATTAGTCGCATGCTCCCTTGCGATTGATCCCGGACACGTCCCGGATTAATCGCATTTTTTGCACGGTACATATGTATCTATCTACATAAAATTGTTCATTGCAAACGCTTGTGTGTATGAAACGAAAATGGAGCGTAAGTAAAAATTCTCTAATTTATTACGGAAATTATTTTTATTGCAGCGAGAAAATTAATAACACTCATAAGCAAAAAGAAAACAAAAGGTGAAAGCTATAAAAAATATCCAAGTACACAAATACACACACATGCATACACACCTAGAAGAAAAGTAATACAACCAGAGCTAAACCCCGAATGAGCTGAACTAAATAGATAAGCACGCAAAGCACAGCTACGGTTTTAGGCAAAAAGGGATGTGTGTTGGTACATACATATATGTATGTATATCTGTGGATACGTTTGTAAAAATTAATTAATGCAGAACGCGTACGTATACTAGGCATGGGACTATTCGAATAAAAATTATTCGAATAAAAAATCCTTTTATTCGAAAGGTATTCGAAATTCGAATAATAATTATTCGAATAATTTATTCGTATATTCGAATAATTATTCGAATACTACTATTCGAATAGTATTATTCGAATAATATTATTCGAATAGTATTATTCGAATAGTATTATTCGAATAGTGTGATACATATATATACATATGTTCACACGTGCTCGCTGTTTGTGCATAGCCATGTAGATACATACGTGTTTTTATGTTATTTATAAATATGTGGATACATACATACGTGTGAAGGGAAGTGGTAGTTTTTTGTTATTGTGTGTATGTATGTATGCATGTACATATGTATGCTTTTGCTTTTGGAAGTATAAACATATGTATGTACGTACGCTGGCTAGCTACTAAATTTGGAAGTGCGGTTTATATGAGCGTACAATGTACATACATATATGTACGTAGTGTCCCAGAAATTTGGGAATTCTCTTTAGTAGGTAGATCTTCCTTTATGTTTGTAGGTACATACATATAAGTGAAGGAATTTCATAAAGCGTGGCAAAAAAAGCAAACACAATGTACCTACCTACCTAATATTTAAAATTGTAGTTAAATAAAGACAAAGGACAAGGGATCTCGCCATATATTGTCGAATCTGTGTAAGAATGAGGAAAAAATTAAAAGTTAAAAATCAAGGTGTAGGTATTTCTCAAGATATATTAGAGAACTTGATACTTTAGAGTATTTGTACCCATGTGGACCTAAATAATGTCACCAAAATTTGTCAGGATCGGACCGCTAAAACATATAGCTGCCATACAACCGATAGTTCAGATATAGCTTTTTTGGGGTATAGCTTCTAAATTTAATCTACTAGAACGTTTCTAAATAATCTTTATCCACATAGATTTCCGAATTGACAGTGGAAATTAATAAATATTTAGCAATATAGAATTTCATTTTTCCGCGATTTTACGCGTTCCCCTTAACTATTGTACTTATGTTCACTATTTGTGCTAGTGTACAATTATCTTCATCGAAAAAATAGAAAATTTTGTCAATTTAAGTTATTCTAAGTTTAAATTACTTGAACTAATCGTTATGACCACGCATGCGAAATTTTGTCGCGTTCGCCATGTCACGTTACAGATTTTTTCCTAAGGTTATAAAAATCAAACTGGTGCATATATTTTCACGATAAAACCATCAGTAGAGAGCTACATTATTCTACTTTGATCTCTAATCGTTACTTCTTAAATGATGGACCAAAATTAGCAGAATTCTTAACTTTTCTGATAGCATCTAGGTACAAATTTGATTTTCTTTTTGTCACGTTCTCCATCACTCTTTAAATGCTAATATCTCAGAAGCTTGAAACCGATACTACTTCTTATTTGCATCGATTATAGTGCTGCTCAAGTGCTTTCTAAAGATGAAAATCAGAGGAAAGATATTCAACGCTATGCATACTTCGTTGAGCTTTAAAGATGTGCGAACGTCACGTTCGACATTCTGGAATTGCCCATATACTGTTGTAAGCCGTTAATTTTTTTAATAATGGTTACATTAAATGCGTTTAATAGCATTAAGGTTTTTTGCATACATATTTACATATATACAGTGGCTCTCAGAAGTATTTTGCATAATTCCTGTCCTAAGAAAACTTTAGAAATTCCGCTGTTCTTCGAATTCTTTCCAAAAATTTTTTAATATGGTATTAGGTATATCCCAAAACGAATTCCTCTACCCTAACCACAATTAAGATAAATAATAGGTAGGTACCTAGGTATGTAGGTACATAGTGTTTGCTTTCTTTGTCACTCTTTATGGAATTCCTTGCACCTACAAACATAAAGAAAGTTCTACCTACTAACGAGAATTCCCAAATTATGCATATAAATATGTACACTCGTACAAACCAGCGTGCACTTCCAAATTTACTAACTAGGCGCTACAAAAACCAAAAGCATACATATGTACATACAATAACAAAAAACCATCCACTTCCCTTCACACGTGCATACATATGTCTCCACATACATATTTATAATAACATACAAACACATATGTACATAAGTATACCTACATGTCTATCCACAAAAAGCGAGCACGTGTGTACATATACTATGTATGTATATATGTATAACACTATTCGAAAAATACTATTCGAATAATACTATTCGAATAACTACTATTCGAAAAATTACTATTCGAATAATACTATTCGAATAATCCTATTCGAATAGTACTATTCGAATTTTTTCCCACGAATAATATTATTCGTTTATTCGAATAACATTTATTCGAATATTATTCGAAAAAAGTCCCACTACTAACGTATACGTATGTATCTGCGGGTGTTTGTGTTTGTAATTTTGTAGTTTGATGGAGGAGCAATGTACTTGAGTTGCATTTTAACCGAGCCCCGCCAAGCGTTGCTGCTTCAAACTGAGATAAAATAAATTATCTACATAAAATACAATGCGAGAAACGAAAAAATAAGAAAAACAAAAATGTAATAAATGAAAACGCATAAACTTATTACGTTTGATGTAAGTTCATGCGCTGACATACGACGATATAAAGAGAAGTGTGTATGGGCAAGGAGTCGTGTCGAGGGGGAGCGCATATTAAATATAAGCAAACACGCAAAGCATACAAATTGTCGTAATTAGATAAGATTTTCTGCGAGCGAATATGATGAAGTCGCGTGAATATTTTTCGCTGTGCCATAAGAGTTTTATGCGATAATTTGGTATTAATGCATTAGAGGTGAAATTTTATTCTTTTTAGTAACACTTTAGGTGTGAATGGCGGCAAGAGAGAACTGGCTGCTGCTTTTTTTACGTGCCAACCTAATACGCTGACATCATGCATAGCATAATCGCTCTATAAAGAGATAAAAATATTGTAAATATGAGATCCTAGATCCCAGCAATAGGGATGACAGACAATTCTGTAAAAATTTAGTCAATAAAAATTGTATGTCATTGCCTTAAGCTCTGCTAAAGCCCATATGACACTACGTTTTTTTTCTGGTATTCTACCAGGTTTTTTGTGTGAAGGATATGGTCAAATACAGTTTTGCGTTGGTGCAAGCGAGCAAGCTATATTGAAAAAAACCAAACAAAATACCATCTAGGCGATTAAAAACCAACGAGCCAGCTTGTATTTCGGTAGGTTTTTTGGCATTCGGTCATTTTTTCTGACAATTTTTCCAATTTGACAACCATAAAATAAATTATATTTAAAATAAAAAAATATATGGAAATACAAATTTTAAATTTGCATCTTGTAAGCTTCTGCTTTGGTCGTAAGGGCAAAGAAGAAGTCCGCAAGAAAAATTATATTGCGTACTGGCTTCCCTTTATAACACGGAATACAAAGCTATCCTGCCCTTTGGGTTTCATAACTTTTTTATTTCAGTAATTTAAATCAAATTTCCAAAAAAAATAATTTTTGAAATAAATATTATTTTCATTTAGTTTGAAGTTTAATGTCAATCAAATTATTTTTGAGGGAGTATTTGTCTCTTTTAAACCTATAGAAGAATTGTTTTTGTATTTTGACTTTCGGTGGGTTTTCAAAACCAAAAAAAGTGTCATATAGGCATAAGTAAGTGTTCTGCATCGTTAGTGCGTTGAATGTTTCTAGTTTGATATAAAAAAGCATTTTCGTAGTTTGTGAAATGATTCAAAATTGCTTTCAAACCAAACTGTTTATCTAAAATCTGGTAAAACCTCCTCTTAACGCAAAGTTGTATTCTGGGAAAAATTACTTAAGTTCTTAAGGCATTTACGGAAGCAAAGGGAGAACAGTTAAGAACACATTGGTATTCACGTATAAAATATCATTTTTCTATGTAGAGTTTTAAATTGATAGTGAGACACGAAAACCTGGTGCTATAATTTCACAACCTCATAATAAACTAATTTCAATTTTTTTAGCTTGCAGGATTATATACATATTAGAGGGCTGCACGAATGGATTCGAAACGACCAACACAATATTCGCGGCCGTCCAATTACAGTACCTACTTGTTTCTGTCGTTTGCGAATAAGCGCAAGTAGAGCACAACCATAAACAGAACCAATACAATACTTATTCTTAGCAACAATTACATGACCTTAAAAAGGTTCTGCAAATAGTGTACACTACTTGCGAATACTTCGAATATAATCGAAATATATGTATGTAGATATTTTCATAAACACACATTCAGACGTTGTGTTCAGCAAAATCCGTGCAGCGATATCAACTAGTTGTAAACTAATTGACAACTAGTTGGCCATACAGCTCAACTAGTCAGCCATCTATCGTTTTTCCATATTAGCAACTGGTATTTTTAACACGGTGATGACCTAGGAAATGGCAATTGTCAGTATCCACACCAGAGTCATACCACTTGACTGACTAGTCAGTATACACACCAGCATCATACCACTTGACTGACTAGTCAGTATACACACCAGTATCATACCAATTTGCTGACTAGTCAGTGTAGATATCAGAACTATACCAGTTGACTGACTAGTTTTAAATGCTACTCCAATGAAAATAAAAATTGCAAAATAAAGTTTCTAATATATTTGTTTAGTTATTAGAATATGATATTTAAATTAAAGAATTCAGGAACATTAAATTGTGATCTTGCATATTAAATATTTAGGAAAATTAACATTAACATTGTGAATAAGTAACACGTTGACTATTCTAAGCTTGACATTTAAATTGATGATTTTCTGACTTTATACAAACATATCATGTACTTTTTTCTATGGCTGAAGTAGTATCTAATATACAGGGCTATATTAACATCTCAAACTATCCCTGTAGGAAATTTAATTAATTTTAAATCACTTTATAAACTACTTTATTTTCAATAACAACTAATTGAAAATGAGACTTTTTCCTTTGCAATGAACTGACTTTTTTAACACGGCGATGTCATAGCAAGCAGTCAATTGCCCTATCCTGCATTTGTTTTCAACTACTTTACTAGTAGTTTAAAATAAATAACTTTATCTTGAGTTTCTTTTCAACTACCTTATTTGTAGTTTAATATAAATAACTTAATCCTGCATTTGATGTCGAAATTCAAGAAATGGTAAAAATGCGAAACAAATTTTCCTCAAATTTCGCAAATCGTTCTCAAGTTGATAAACAATATTTGAGAAACAATTGAATTTATGTTAATTTTCAAATGATAAATATGAAACAATATTTTCTCCGTTTGAGAATTTCGTTTTCAGTGTTTAATGGGAAGTGAAGCTGAAAAACGGTAACCAAAAAATGGAAAAAACAATCTTGGCATACTTAGATCTGAAAACATGTGTTTACATATAAATATGTACATATACAAGAAACTGTCCCGCGCTGCATTTGTTTAAAGCTACTTTAAAATTAGTTGAATATAAATCACTTTTTAATATATTTATTTTTGCAACTAACTTTTTTTTTTCCGTGAGGGATGTTATATTTGTGGTATTCACCTCATTTAATGATCTAATAATTTGCAACCAACTAAATCTACAAGGGGCCTACTACGCAGGGTTCGAATACTACAACAACAATATGAATCTAGTTGGGCAACTCCCATAATTTATCTAGTCAGTTAACTGGTAGGTTGGCTGACTAGTTTGGACTTTCGCTGCAGGGATTACGCTGCAGGGATTACGCTGCTAGTGTGAGTGTCTATGTGCATATGCATACACACTAGGGCGGGTCTATTGGTAGGTATGCTCTTCGTTTTCCTTTTCTTATGTGCGCCTACTTAAAACTTAACAAAAGAAGGAACCTTTTATATTTAAATACTTTTAACTTGATTTATCTTTACTTGTTGCTACATTTCATGCACATATGTACATACATACATATGTATGTATATCATATGCACATTCAATAAACAAACAGGACATTTTTTGCTTGCCATATCGCATGTCATATTAAGGTGGTTTTATGAAGGAAATAAAGTTCCCCAGAAATTCGCGGAATACCTCGATTTTCATGCGATATAATACGGAAATCTATACCTAAAATTTTAGCTTAATATATTAAAATTTAGAGGTCCTGAAAATGCCTCCAAATTTCTTTCTCCCTTGATACATACTTTTTTACAAAGTCCTTAAGGAACAAGAAAAACATTTCTTATCATTAAAAAATGGAACATACATATGTTTGTTGGGCTTTTATTTTTTGGTCCACTTAATGCCATATGCACATTAAATAAACAAACAATCCAAAGAAGCAACAAAGTTTTGCGAATAATTCATAACATGGTTATTATTATGTTTTACTCGATGGTGGCGAATAGTTTACACTAATCCCTCCAACAGAGCAAATAGAAATAGTATTTGTATTCCAAATGAAAAGTATGGGTTTCATTCGAAGCTGCATTGAAATTGTGCTGTGACTAATTGTACAATGCATAGAGTATTCGCAAATATAGAAGAGGCAAATCGTATTGTGCAGAGGTCTAGAACATATGTATGTTTCTTGACAGCACGAAATACGAACCAACATCTCATGTGCAAATACATACATACATACATACATATACCCAGCAATATTAAACAGCTGCAAATTAGCGCACATTTCCTAATAAACATTCAGTAGAGATATAGTTCCAAAATCTGAACTTTACCTTTCGTTTTTATAAAGAGGTCGCGTTGAAAATCAACTATCTAAAACCGCCGAACGAGAAGGGAGAGTTCCTGTGTGACAAAAGGCCTGAAAACGCAGGAAGAACGTCCATAGGAAAAAGCTAGTACACTGCGGTTTTTTTTGGGAAAGCCCTAGTAGCCCTAATGTCTTCACTGCGTATTCAGTTAAGTTTTCAGGCATGGTTTTTTAACTCAGTTTCAGTGTATTTTTCATATTGAATATTCTACTGAATATACACCTCCTTACCCGGAATACTGCTGGGTAGGCATATAAGTATATTCACGTTTACATTCACACACTTTTGCATAGTGACTTTAATATGTATATCAGGATGGTCCCGAAATGTATGGAAACAAATTTTATACCATATTTCTTCTACCTCAGCCCCCAAGCCGATGCTAATATAGTCGAAGATACCACATATACATTTTTGCCGCGATCGAAGACGCTTAAGGGCAGTCACACAGAGGTCAAAGTTCACAAAACTCTATGGAGATTGAAAAAAATTAATTTAATTTCTAATGCCCAAAATCAATTGTCCTGCATTTAAAGATACCAAATGTAAATTTTGATCTCGATCAAAGGCTGTTAAGGGGTGTCGCACATTGGTCAAAATTAATATTACAATATGGACCTGTGTATGACACCCCTTAACCGCCTCCGATCGGGACCAAAATTTATAAATATGTGCTATCATTGATTGTGCTGGTGGCGATGTAGGGGTGAGACCGAAGAAAATCGCTAATTTGATATTTAGTACGACCCTAATGTACATACATACATATGTACATACATACATGTTTGACGAATGAATTTTAACAACTCACATGGAAAAACTATTTTCCACGTGAATTGCATATGAAATATATAAATAAGCACGGTAATTTATTTGAGACATTGCTTACGTTCTTGATGCGTAGGTAATATGAAACAAAATTTCAAAGCAGAAAAAAATGCAAATTAAAAACATCTAACTGCAACGAGTTTAAGGCTGATCTTTTTTTCCAACCTGGTGAACCTACAGGTTTACGCTGACTCGGAATAGAGGGTTGACCGCCATCTCTTTTTTTTATTTTACCCAAAAACTCAGATAACAGGAATCCGTTAATATATTTCCATAAAAGGGATAAAAGAAATTCAAAGGACCGCCTTAGTTTTTATGGGAGTTACTACGCCTCTTTTTCATTAGATTAAAAATGTGCCTATAAGCTTCGTGTGGTAAATATAAGTAAGTGTATTAGTACTTCAATATACATACATACTATTTAATCTATCACGTATCTATATCAAAGTTTATTCTATTTGAAGGCGGCCATTTCCTCTACTCAGCATAGCTACTGCATAAAATAAATAGATAACCTCATTAGTTTAGTAGAAACACGCTAAAAGAAAAACACTCCTATGGCAATCACTCATAAGTGTTACTCACAGTTGAAATAATCTTTCGCACTCGTTCCAGAACCCAAACACAACTAGACACTAATTTTGAACCATCCCACTGTGTTTTAAATTTGACTCCTTTCTTCATATACAAATATACATACACAGATATGCACACCCGTTTTAAAGTAAAATGTCCTTTCCTCCTCCCATCTCAACGCACATTGGTCGTCAACAGACACAATAATTTTGGCTTGGGTCCAGCAATTATGCCATTAACACAAGAAACTTCATCAACTGCATGTAATTGTTACCACTACATGCACAAACATGCACAAATACACACATACATATAAAACTACTTAGTAGGGAAAATCTCTAGTTCCGAACTAGGTTGCTTCTAGTGCATTTTTCGACACTACTAGTGCGAGCTTAATGTCTTTTGCATATTGTCAACTGGCGAATTTAACACGGCGATGTCCTAGGCGGTGTCAATTGTCACTCTCTGCACTACATTTTTGATAGTTCCGAACTAGTACTAAATTCTACAGTTTACACCAGCTCGTTTATTGGAACAATTTTGATAGTTGTGAACTAGCTACAAGTACCTACAAATTATACAGTTTTACATCTGTCGCTTAAGTGCAGTATTTGGCACACTTCATGCAAGTGGCGCGATGGCCGACTGGCTAACGCGTGTGCCTTTCAATCTGAGGGGCGCGGGTTCGAATCCTGTCGGTGTCAAGGTGGATGATCACTTTTTTTTTTTTATTTTTTTTTAACTAATATTTTTTTATTTACTTATTTAATAAAAATTTTAAATAATATTTAAAAAGTAATAAAATAAAAAAAAAAATTAAAAATAAGCCTGAGGGATCGGAAAAGCATAATTAGGGGAACATTTCATTTCATACAAGAAGCAAATAGAAAACTCTTTATATAAAATGCTTCACTAAACATCTGAGAATTGCAGAAATGTACAAAGCCGACGGCAATTGAACGAACGAAAAATTTTCATAGAATTTTTGTTACTTCGAAATTGCATACAAATCAAAGTGTGTCTTATAATTGTCACTCAATTCACTCATTCTGAACTGGTGAGGGTCTAACTACAATTGATCTAGTTTCCTTTTGACACCTTTTCGCTAGTTCGACACTAGAAATTTTGCTCACTAGTTATTGAGTTCCCTGCAGGGCCAAAACAGAAACATGCATACACATACCAAAAGCGCTTGTAAAATGAACAAACGCAAAGCAAACGCAAACGTTGCACGACAATCCTTTGAGATCCTTTCTTTTTTACTGTGTATTTTACGCGTTGACACCTCACTTTAATTTTTAGTTGTTGTACATAGAATAACAACGGCCATGGACCACTGGTGATAGTTGTGCGACTAGCGTCTGTATTTGTCTTTGTTGTTTGCCTTTTGTTGCAGTTATTGTTTGTTGTTGTTGTTGGGGAATTGTTGGCTTTCGCTATTATTTATTTATATACCCAACTTTAGTGGAAACTGAGCTTTTAGAAGTGAAGTTTTTATAAAATAAAATAAAATAAAATAAAATAAAATAAACTAAAATAAAATAAAAATAGACCGCCTAAAAGTACTCAACAAGTTTGTGTTATCTCATGAAAATCATGTGCACATAAAAATACAATAACAATGTTGAGCGAGCAAAGGTGGCAAAAGAAAAGCGACAAAAAGTTCAACTGCGTACCAGGCCGTGTTTGGGTGAGTGGGTTAGCGCGTCGCTAACATTTACACCTTCTCACGGTGGGTCTAAGTTCGATTCCCGGCTTGATCCCGAAAAGAAATCTGATGATGAAGAATTGGTTTTCTTCGAAATAGCTATCATTTCTACCATCGCTGGTAATACGTAGCTTTGAACTTGTTCGCTTTTCGCCAAATAAAATTTATTAAAAATCTTCTGTGTACCTACACAATAATTCAACAATTAAAATAAAATAAAAAAGTTAAAAAAAAATAAAATAAAATAAAATAAAATAAAATAAAATAAAATAAAAATAAAAAAATTAAGTTAAATTAAATTAAAAAACTAAAGCAAAATAAATAAAAAATAACAAAATAAAATAAAATAAAATAAAATAAAATAAAATAAAATAATAACATCAAATAAAACAAAAGAAAATAAATTAAAATGAAATAAAAACAAAAAAATTAAATTAAATTAAATTAAAAAAGTAAAGCAAAATAAATAAAGAATAACATAAAATAATATAAAATAATATAAATTAAAATAAAAAAAATAAAATTAAAGTAAACAAATTAAAATAAAAAGAAAAATAAAATAAAATAAAATGAAATAAAATAATATAAATTAAAATTAAATAAAATTAAAGTAAATAAATTAAAATAAAAAAAATAAAATAAAATTAAATAAAATTAAATTAAAGTAAATAAATTAAAATAAAAAAAGTAAAATAAAATAAAATAAAATAAAATAAAATAAAATAAAACAAAACAAAAGAAAAGAAAATAAATTAATATAAAATAAAATAAAATAAAAAAGTTAAGAAAAAAATAAAAATAAAAATAAAAAAATAAATTAAATTAGCAAAATTAAGTAAAATTAATTAAAAATCACATGATAAATAAAATAAAATTAAATGAAATAAAATAAAATAAAATAAAATAAAATAAAACAAAAGAAAATAAATTTAAATAAAATAATAAAGTTAAAAAAAATAAAATAAAAATATAAAAATTAAATTAAACTGAATTCAAATTAAAGCAAGATAAATAAAAATAACATAAATAAAATAAAATAAAATCAAATAATATAAACTAAAATAAAATAAAATTAAATTAAATTAAATTAAAGTAAATAAATTAAAATAAAATAAATAAAATAAAATAAAATAAAATAAAATAAAATAAAATAAAATAAAATGAAATAAAATAAAATAGAATAGAATAAAATAAAATAAAATAAATAAAAGATATAAAAAATTAAATGGAAACAAAATTTAATAAAACAAAATAAAATAAAATAAAATAAAATTAAAAAAAATTAAAAAAATAAAAATTAAAAAAATAATTAAAATATATGTCAATTAAAATATTTTCTCAAAATAATGACAAAAATTAACCTGATTTTATTAATATTTTTTTTTTTTTTTTTTGAAAATCCCCAACTGGTTATAAACTGCTTCTCTTTTATATGCACAAAGTGCTCTCTGTACGAGTATGTATATAATATTGTGTTAGTTGAAACAGAAGTTACAAAAACGAAACTACAAAGTTTGCTGTAGCGCCGCCAACGGTTGGTTTGCTTGCATCATTTGCATGTAAATGACACCGTTGCGTTGCGTTGGTCCGTTAGTTGATGCAATACAACACCAAAGCAGTAAAATGGCAGCGGTAAGTTAACACAGAAACATAGCGACACACACACTATCCGTACTCATATACGCGGCAGCCCGCCTTTATTAATGTACCCTTTGTATGCTTTAATTGCTGGTGTTGTTGTTGTTTGAAGTTGTTGCAAGTGAATTTGTTGGGTATTGCCTGATAGGGTGGAGTGTGTCCCGCTGAGCACTGAACGTCAGTTCCTTTTTTGTTGTTGGTTGCATTGCATTGATTGTCGCTTTCTTTGGCGACAATTTTAATGTTGCTTTTGTTTATTTAATTTTTTGTTTTTGTTTCATTACTTGTTGCTGTTTTTTGTGTGTTTCTCTCGTTTTTGTTTCTCGTTTTAGTTCTGCTGCCGTCATTCCAAATATTTGACTTGACTGTGTCGGAAAAGGCAGGAAGACACAAAAAGAAAAGTTAAGAAAAAATGAGATTACAGTGGGCACCTATAGACCGCACTTAAATGTTGCTCGCACTTCGCCGCCATTGGATGTCCATCTATTTACATAAATGCAGCACTTTTAGCAATTATCTTCATACAAATCCACCTTCCATCTTCTTACAACGCCCCTCACAATTCCAGTAGGGTAAATGGCGAATACCGGAGTATTGGGCGTAACTTGACTAAAGTTTGACTACATTTTTCTTGTTGTGGCACATTGTACTTCATGTCATCATGCACTGAAAAAACAACTTACTCAGATTATGGAAAAGTGGGAATGATTCGGCGCTAAAGACATATTTCCATATTTTGATGTACGATTTTCTTCAAATCAAGGAATAAAAACCACGTTTTAAAGAAAATTGTACATCAAAATATGGAAATATGTCTTTAGCGCCGAATCATTCCCATTTTTCCATAATCTGAGTAATATTTTTTTTGAGTGTGGTTGTATGTACATATTTGCTACACTAATTGAGTGTTTAATTGAGATAGAATTGTAGTTTGTTATAATGCCAAGTCCTTTGGGTTAGTTCTGAACAAAAAGCTGAACTCCAAAGACCACACCATTCAGCGACAAAAATAAAGCGTATATTGCCCCACAGACGTGTAAGAGAGCCATAGCCAAAAAGTGGGGACTTAGTCCCAACATTTGCTAATGGATCCAAATTACGCTTATACGACCTATTTGGTTATATAGGGACGTGGTGTGGTGGCCTCCTTTGAGTAAGGCGTCAAACCTAAATCTGCTTGGTAGAGTTCACCGAGCCAGTACGATTAGCATTAGTGGTGCGATTAGAACGATGCCTAGCGAAGCTCTGCAAGCCATTTTGAATATTCCGCCCAAAGATCTGGCAGGTTTTCGAGTAACGGCCACGTCAGCCCTACGTCTAGGGGAGTCGTCCGGGTGGTACACAAAAACCACAGCACACTCCATTATTCTGAAAAATTTAAGTGTTCGCTGTGCTACTACGATGGTTACAGACAGCAACTTCGAAAAAAGTTTCCAAGTAGGGAGGAGTGCGCGGAGAGTCATATCGGTGTTGCCCTTTCAAAGTTAGCGGTTCCATCTACACCGTCAAGACGGCTCGAAACTAAACGCCAAAGTCGGAGCAGATGCCTTTTCCCAAGACCTAAATCTACAGCTGACTTTTAGGCTACACTGAAATTTCAGCAAAAATCAAAGTCGTGAACTGCATAGTATACGGGCTTATCCACAAATATCTATTCATATTTAGCGACGGTCAAGCAGCCCTTAGGTTTCTTGGTTATTTCTCGTTCAATTCTGCACTGGTACTAAACTGTCGCCGATTTCTATAGGAGAACTGTTTGCACATCACATGCGTCCCGGGAAAAAGGCACATCGAGAGTAATTGTATGATGGCAGATGAGCTTGCAAGGCAAGATATTACCGAGTTCTTCCCGACAAAAAAAAAAAAAACGCATTGGTATGCCTTTTGTCACATGCAAGCTAATGCTTAAAGAACCCAAAACCCCAATTTGTAGGCCTTATATCAAAAATGGAGATACTGAATTCAGTGGATAACAAAAGTAGCACAAACGTTCAATCAGGAATAAAGACGTCTGAGTATTATGAAGAACCAGCAGACAGAATTAAAAAAAAACAATGGTATGATGAAAAGAAAATTGGTTCCTTTTAACAGGGTTATTTGAACTCTGAAAAAAATACCCGTAGTTAAACCAACAACTTTCGGCTGTTGAATCTCCGTCTTTGATTCAACAGCAAAAGTATTTGTTTTTACAGCAAAGTTTTTGATCCAACAATTTATTCAAAAACGGGCGTTGTTGATTCAAAAACTTGCTTGCCTTTAAAAAAAATTTTGTGAGAAAACCAGGGACTTGTAACAAAACTCGTAACGAAATGAAACTCTCGTTTCTGGCGTTTCTGTTCCAAGAAACATTAAAGGATAGAAACTAAATTCGAAACCAAAAGATTGTAACGTTTCAATAAGTAACAAAACCTGTAACGAAACTAAATTAATTTTGTTCCTTGTAACAGAAACAGAAACAGAAACAGAAACAAAACTCCTTTGTAACAAAAGTCGTAACAAAACGTTTCCAGCAGAAGCAAAACCTGTAACGAAACTAAATTAATTTTGTTCCTTGTAACAAAATCCGTAACGAAACTAAATTAATTTTCTTTCTCAGAAACAAAATTAATTTCGTTTCTCAGTCTCAGAAACAAAATTAATTTTGTTCCTTGCAACAAAAACAAAACCAGAAACGAAATTAATTTTGTTTCTCAGTGGCAAAACTATAAAAATTATTATAATACTCTTTGCCGTACATTAGGATGGACTTTTTATTTTTAGGTATATAATATATATATGTATACCTGTGGTATTTTGATGTGCAAACATATTTGCTGTAGCTACGAGTAATTTCGAAAAACAGGTAAAGTATACGCATATCTAATGAAAAGCTTTGGGCAGGGCTTCTAGAGGGAGCTCTATTCTTTATGATTCCTAGGTCGGGTCGCGAGATATGGGTCGAAACGAGGACCCGGTTGATCTTGTGTGTTTCTGAGTAATATTGGTATCTAATGAAAGGTTTTGAGCTGGCCTTCTACAATATTGTTATCAAATGAAAGATGTTGAGCGGGGCTTCCGTATAGAGCTCTATTCTAGACCGGGTCTCCACATATGGGTCAAAATGAGGATCCGGATGATCCTTGAATATTTCTGAGCAATGTTGGTATCAAATGAAAGGTTTTGAGTAGGACTTCTACACGGAGCCCCGAGATATGGGTCAAACGTGGATCCGAATGATCTTGTATGTTTCTGAGCAAAACAAAACAAATCAAAATCAGAAATCAAAAATCAAAAATTAAAAATCAAAAACCAAACACCGAAACACCGAAACAAACAAACAAAACAAACAAAAACAACAAAATGTAGCAGTGACAATGGCAACAAAAAATTATAAAAACGATAGTCGCATTTTAATCGATAGAAAACCAGTGAAAAAATGAATAAGGGAAAGGGAATAAAAGTCCTATTTCGAAACTGATTACACATCAACTTGTTTCGGACTATAATTGGCTGCGAGAAATGATAAATTGACAGAAATGTAATAAAGCTTGATTAATTAAGCAAATACACAAAAAAACACAAGTCGGATATCCCATTATCCATACGAAACGATATTACACCCGCCAAAGCATCCTGTACTGCTTCGACGTCTTATAAAAATCATGATGATGAAGAAATTGCACTACAAAGTAGTCTGAATTAGCTATTATTAGAAAATTAAATATTTCTTGATAGCAACTAATGTATACTTTTCACAATCCGTTGTTCTATGCATATGAAGCGTTTTTATATATAATTTAAAAAAAATTAAAATAGACAACCCTAATAGTCACCCAGTTATATTTTTCTTCATACTCTGAAAAAAAACGTTGTAAATCCAAAGACTTTTGCAGTTAAATTAACAACTTTCCGCAGTTGAAATATGCCCAACAACGCTCTGTTGTTGTTTCAAAGATTCGAGCGTTTTTGATTCAAATACTTTTCGTATTTAAGTTAACAACGGAAACTGTTGAATGAAATACTTTTACATTTAAGTTAACAGTGTTTGCTTTTGAATTAACAGCAAAATTTTTTAGTCCAAAAGCGAGCACCGTTGATTTAAATACTTTTTGTATTTAAGCTAACAATTTTTGCTTTTGAACCAGGGTTCGGAAATTCTCATTTATGATTACTCATTTTCATTCATTTGTGAGAATTTTCACGAGCGAGAATATTTCAAATTATTTTTTTCGTTCATTTATCACGAGTGAGAAATGCAAAAACAAATTATGCTTCTCACTCGCGATAAGTGAACAAAAAAAAAATTTCCATATTTTTCACTCACGAGCGAAAAATAACAAACCAAAATTTCTCACTCACATGTGATAAAACCGAACTAAGCCGGCTTCGGCTGTTCACATATGAGAAAAGCAATGCGAGAAATACTGATCGCGAGCAGTATTTTAGCGTTCACGAAAAGATTTTCTCATGGACATTTTTCAGCTGCGTTGTATGGAAGGAAATGCAAGCAGGTTTTCGCAGTTGCCTTAGCCAAGCATTTCTGCGTACATATGTATCTACATATTTATGTATGGTTGGGTGTATGCATACAAGGGAATGGTTTCCATATGAACATATGTATGTATATACATACATATTATTTATGTATACGTATTCAATATTATCTCGGATTGCCTGCGATCTTTAGTAGAAGGCGGGTAATTAAATTTTCCTTGTTTATTATAATTACATTATTGAGTCTTTTTTTATAATTTTTGTTTTTTTTTTTTGCAAATACATACATACTAGACATATACGACGACATTGATTCCGGCGGCGGCGGCGCTATTCCAAAAACATTTCGGCGGCGGCGGTGACGCCTGCCTGCTTTTTCGCGCCGGCGCGCCTGCCCCAAATCTACAAATCACAATCCTTATTATACTCAGCTGTACTAGTACACAGAGTATAATAGTTTTAATCACATAACGGTGGATTGTAACAGAATGAAATAATCGAGATAGATATAGACTTATATATATCAAAATGATCAGGGTGAAAAGAGAAATCGATTGAGCCATGTCCGTCCGTCCCACAGTGCTTCGTCTCAATATAGTGAATCGGCAAAATTAGGGGAGTAATCACAGAACGATGAAATTTTCTGTACACTCATAAAATAATAGAGATAAGAAAAAAAAGAAGTTTTGGCCAAATCGATGCAAGGACATGACTACCTCCCATATGTCCTTGATTTTAAAGTTGTGATTTCAACTTCAATTTCAAACAGAATGACATCAAATTTGGCATATCTTTATAGAATTATGCTTTTAAACTAGGTTATAACTTTCGTTCTTTTATGTGAAAGGATATAAGTACCTCCCATATATCCTTAATTTTAAAATTGTGATTTCAACTTCAATTTCAAGCAGAATGAAATGAATTTTGGTGTATGTTTATAGAATTATGTTTTTAAACTAGGTGAGAAGTTTCGTCCTTTTCAGTGCAAGGACATGACTACCTCCCATATATCCTTTTTTACAAAAAGTAATTTTTGGATTAACATGTAATCACAATACATTAAAAACTTACTATAACATATATAATTATCCTTTTAAAATCAAGGATGGACTACTCCCGTTAGTTATTGCAAAAAATGGTTCTAAAGAAAATTACTCTTAAATTTGTTCAGAACATATGTTGGTTGTTATAGTTTAATGCACTATTCTATTGCAAAATATCAATATGATTTTGGCACATATCAAATTGTAACTTTAAAAAGCGCAATATTATTAGAGTTAACACAGAAATACTTTTTTATTATAAAATTTTTCCATGTAAAAATAAAATTTTTGGGATGTTAAATAAAGTACTAAATTAGCGATTTCCGGCATAATTTTTGAAACTTTTTCTTTTTTGGTAGCAAGACCTCCTAGCATAGAATCGAAAATTAAAATAAAAATATAGTCGTTTTTTCTTGTTTTTTTTGCAAATTTTGTCAAACTTTGTAAAATTTTATGTGTCTCACCTAAAAAAGTTAGTATTACATGTATGTTTTTTGTTAGTATTTGTCACATATTAATAAAAACTGTATATTTTAGCATAATTAGGCTAATTTCCTATAGCATGAGAGAAAAAATAACTACATACATTAATTTTGCTAAATTTTTTCCATACGATATATATAAGGTTCTGCAAAATTTTTTAAAATTTTAAAAATATGGCTTTACAAAATCGTACAATTTCTACATTTCCGGCAAAAAACAATGCAATTTTTTTACAGATTCTACTAGAACACTTCAAAGTTAACCAAATTCGCTAATAAAAAAATAGTCGTTCTTTTTTATTTTTTTGTTTGACTCTATCAAACTTTAGTAATTTTTTGAACTCCAATAAAAAAGTCGCAAATGTTTCGATGGAACTAGTCACCTTTCTGAAATAAATCATTTATCAAAAGTTATTTCAGCTATTAGGGCATATAATGGTAAGCAAATGTGGCAAGTTTCAGAGTTATCCGATTTAAAATGAATTTTTGGCAATTTTTTTTTGTAACACATTAAAAATCGTATTACCTTAAAACAGTTTTGCCTCGAAATTGTACTGACTTTAGCGACCTCTATTGGCAACAGAAGCATGAGATTATAAATTCTACTTATATATTTATTTCAGGTGATATGTTAGCTTCACAAAAATATATATTACTTGAATAAATTACGCAGTTTATTTTATCTCAATTTTGCCTATGGGACGAAGCACTGTGCGTCCGTCCGTCTGTAAACACTCTAACTCGCGCAAAAATTGAGATATTTTGATGAAATTTGAAATGTAAGTTGGTATCGACACTGGGACGGTTGGTATTGAAAATGGGCGAAATCGGACCATGACCACGCCCACTTTTCCTATATAGAAAAAATCGGAAATTTGGTATCTCAGTCACTAATATAGCTATAGTGATGAAATTTTGCCCACGTGTTGAGCTCAGACCTCTAAGAAGAAATTTGATGAAATTTTGGAAAGTGGGCGGTGCCACGCCCACTTATTAAGGGTCATTGAAAGTTTTATATGTCATAACTCAGAAACGGTTGAAGATATATCGATGAAATTTGGTACACGTGATTTGCCTACTTAGGCAAACCTTTGGACGGAAAATTGTTAAAATCGGTTGACGGCCACGCCCACTTTTATATATGTGTATTATAAAGTGACCTAATAAAAACATTTTAAGCGATATCTCTGCCAAATATAAAGATATATCTTTGAAATTTTATGGCAGGAGTCCAACTACGGACATAAAACAAAAAACATAAAAATTTTGGAAAATGGGCGGCGCCACGCCCACTTATTAAGGGGCAAACATTGAAAGTTTTATGACTCATAACTCAGAAACCGTTGAAGATATATCGATGAAATTTGGTACGCGTGATATACTTACTTAAAAAAATGTTTGGACGGAAAATTTCCAAAATCGGTCGACGACAACGCCCACTTTTATATATGGGTAATCTAAAGTGGCCTAATAGAAACATTTTAAGCTATATCTCTGTCAAATATAAAGATAATTCATTGAAATTTTGTGACATGAGTTCCACAATAGACCGGAAACAAGAAATAGAAAAATTTTGCAAAATGGGCGTGGTGCCGCCTCTTTTTATACAAAGGAATATACGAGATTTCGGAGCCCATAACTCGACAAATAATTTGAGATATTATGACGAAACTTGGTTTATACACTTTTATAACTTGTGTTAATACACTCAAAAAAAAATTTCTCTCGATCAAAGACATAATTTTCCTTATTTTGAACACGCGTCCCAATACAAAATTTTCTTTGTTTTGTGTAAATTTTCTCAAAAATGTGGGAAAAACATAAAAAAACTTTCAAACAAATTCGTTGCCATGGGGATTTGTATGGGAATTTAATTTCTCAAAATTAAAGAAATCAAGTCTTCAAAACAAGGAAAGTTGGGAATGGAATGGCGCTTAAAGAATTTTTCATTATTTTAATGTATGAATTTTTTCAAAACAAGTATATGAAACCATGGTAACGCATGTAACAACAATATTTTATAACCTTTTAACATGTTTTAAGGAAAATTTACTCAAAACAAAGAAAGTAGTGTTCAAAATAGGTAAACAATTTCTTTGACCCCTCCATATATTTTTTTTCTCTCAGTGTAGACACGCAGAAATTTATTGAAATCGGTTTATGACCACGCCTACTTTTTAACAAAGATATTTCTGGAACACCCTTTGGGAATTTGTAACGTGACATCTTTGCAATTAGAAGTCATAAAGGAATGAAATTTTGCACAAAGAATAATATTCATATGCTTAGTTGGATGACTGATAAAAATGTAGAAAATGGGCGTGGTTACGCCCACTTTATGCAGCACTCGCTTTATATAAATTACACCGTGTTTCCATGAAACGCAAACAAACAATTAAAGCATACAGCTGAGTATCTAATGTTCGATCCCACTTGAACTTAGGCTTCCTTACTTGTTCAAATGTTAATTTTATTTAGTTACCTTAATATCGCTGGCTGAATGGAATAAATAAACTAATTTCCACAACTATTTACAGCGAAGGTTGAGTGTATAGCTATTTCACGAAAACCCATTTTCGATCATCAGCACTCTTTTCGGAAGTGGATGCACTGGGGATTGAACCCGAGTCCATTCCATCTTCAGCCGCAATGACCCAACGCATAAACACACTCGGCCATTGAGACTCTGTGCAAGCTGTTGGATTTTCCCCACTTTTGCTTTTTGCATTTTCAACATTAACGTTAGTGTGTATATGCTTTTGCATATATTCTACCCAAACGTGCTGAATTTTTGTTGGCAGTTCGCAATGAACATTGTGGCAAAAGTGGGGAAAATCCAACAGCTTGCACAGAGTCTCAATGGCCGAGTGTGTTTATGCGTTGAGTCATTGCGGCTGATCCCCAGTGCATCCACTTCCGAAAAGAGTGCTGATGATCGAAAATGGTTTTTCGTGAAATAGCTATACACTCAACCTTCGCTGTAAATAGTTGTTGAATTTTTTTCCACTTACCCCAACAATTAAAAATTGAATTAAAATAAAAAAAAATTCGTGCTAAGCACTAAAAACTCTTTCAAACTAATTTCCACCTTAAATTGTTGAAACGTTTTTATTAACAGCAAAACACAATTGTTACATAAACTAAAATATAAAATAAAGAAAATAAATATTAAAGAATATACACAAATCCATATGTAAGGGTAAATTTAAATTCGTTTGCTTATTTTGTATGATAATAAACATGCATACATATATTTACATATGTACATATTTATATATATATAAGGCACTTTAAAATAAATATATGTATATACAGTGTTGGAAAAAATAATAGGGACAAAATTTTGCAATTCTCCATTTATTTAATTTTAAGACCAAATAATAATTACCATATATTGATGCTTACACGGAGAGGACATGCTTCAATGACTCTGGGGTGGTTTTTGTATAATAATTTAATTTTTATGAATAAAAATAATGAAATGTATAATTTAAGTTGGAAATAATAATAGGGACAAACTTTAAATTCGATTTTTTTTTTTCAAATAAACTACAATATTACTGCTGCAGCTAGATTTAAACTAATGTTGAAGCTCCTTTATTTTTTATAACTTCCTTACTTCTTCGTGGCATAGGGTTGACCAAATCAGCGCAATTTGCAACTGGTATTAAGTACCAAGCTCCTTTAATTTTTTTTCCATAACTCTTGCTTATTTTTCCATTTTTGATCCCCCATCGTCTTCTTTAATATTCCCTATAGGGCTGAGGTTCGACAACTGTGAGGGCTACTCAAAAACAGCAACTTTCTTACGTTCAAACTATGAGTTTTCGATTCTGGAGGCATGTTTGGGATCATTTTCGGCATCTAATGATATCAAGGAGGGTTGAAATGGTGCAGTTTTGAGTAGAACAATTCGCAACAGACCTCGATAAGTAGGACTAAATGGAAGAGATCCCAGAAAAGTTCCGTATCTGAGAAAAAATTATGTAAGCCAACGAACTGAAATTTTCCAGTAGCTTAAATTCTTTAGGACTGAGGCTAGTAAAGTAGGGAACAGCCAAAGTTTTTGTTTTTAACTTTTAACCCGCAAAAAATAAAACATTTCCGCATTCAGCTTCGTGTTCCTGAGGTCAAAACACGTCGATTGGTTCCTTTTTTTTAATTTTGAAGAACTTTAGCAGTTAGCAAAACTAGGAAAATATGTACACATCTCGCTCCATACGGGTATGGCGCGCCAGCGCACGCCGCCGCGCCGATACGCCGATTTCACGGATTATCGCGGCGGCGGCCGATTATGAAGGTAATCGGCGCGGCGGCGGCGGCGTCAATCGGCGGCGTATATGTCTAATACATACATATGTGACGAGTTATTAATAGCCATTTTTATAGAAAATGTAGGTATGTAGATGCTAGCTCCTTTTTTATAACTATTTAGGAAGGTTTTTGAACGTGGAATGATATAAATACATACCTAAATATGTATGTATATACATACATAAGTATATATGTACATATGTGCATACATATATACTACATATGGATGTATCAATGAAAGTACTTAGGTAGCACTTTTTTGTCCTTGGATTTCATTTTTTTTTTTTAGAGGCGGTACAATCCTCCCATAATACATACATACATAAATATTTTTTTATTGTTAGTAAAGCTGAAATACCCCTATTTAGGTACTAAGTTTGGTAATGATATGTGAATATGTATATGCATATGGGCTAATCCTGAAAAAGTCAACCCAGAGCATGAAATTGAAAATGGTCCGAACTATTTTTTTGGTATATATTTGTAAAGATAATACATGTATATGTTAGAAAACCATAAGCATTTTCTATTCGTTCTTAAACTCAGGCTGAGAAAAATCGCCAAAAAATTATAATTTTCACTAAGGCTTTTTTATTAGCAAAGTATCATTGTTTTTCTTCGCGGGTTTTGTTTATTGAAAAGATTTATATTATTGTTACACGCTCTAATCATTCTACTTAGAACGTAATTTAATATAAGCGTATAAAATTTGCGAAGGTAGTAAGAATAAAGGAGTTTTTGTACTTTAAAATTTCGCTTATCCTTTTTGTCGCGTGCGTTACCAAAAAACTATATAAATAGTTATTAAAACTAGGAAACCACTTGAAATAAAAAAAAAAATTCAGTGACAAAGTAAGTTTGTGTACCGTTTTCCAAAAATAAAATCAGTGTTGTCCGAAAGCTGAATATTACAACTTTATATGTGTTTTAAATTTGTCGCGTGCGTTACCGTAAGTGCAAAAATTCAATCTATATACTTATATAATAAAACAAAGTAAAAAGAAATTGTTTAAAAGCTTTTATATTTAATATTAATATAAAAATTTACTAAAAAGGAAAAAAATAAATTTTTAATATTTTTGAACAAGATTTATATTACTCCTTAGTTCATTTGGATCTTAATTTCAATCTAAGCATACATTTAACGTATTTCTTTAAAGCATTTCTGTATATGTATGCGACACTAAAAATGTAAGTCTTCTATGGCAATCTGAACATTGACCTCCTTAAAACACCACTAAACCGTCATCAATCGGAACCAAAATTTATATTTGTTATCTTTGGGCATAGACGTATTAGTTCTGGGTATAATATAATTAAAAAAAAGATTTTGATTTTTTGACCCTTCATAGAGTTTTCTGAACTTTGACCTCAATGCGCCACGCCTTAACCGCCACCAATCGGGCCCAAAATTTATGTGTGATATCTTTGACCATGTTACTACAGATTGAGGGGGCGAAACAATCTTTTTATGAACTTTTAAATTTTTCATACAAATTAAACGCAACCTAATGTACATATAAATATTTTTCCCGAAAATTTAAATTAATTGAACGAGTTTGAAAAAAAAACAATTTTCTATTTTTTATTTACTTCAAAATTTTTCAACAGCAAGGGAGTTTTTGAATCAAAAACGCCCGTCTTTGAATTAACTATGGAAAGTTGTTGAATCAAAAACTTTGCCGTTAAAACAAATACTTTTGCTGTTGACGGATACTGAGAAACAAAATTAATTTAGTTTCGTTACGGATTTTGTTACAAGGAGCAAAATTAATTTAGTTTCGTTACAGGTTTTGTTTCTGCTGGAAACGTTTCGGAGTTTTGTTACGACTTTTGTTACAAAGGAGTTTTGTTTCTGTTTCTGTTTCGTTACTTAGCTGTGTAACAGAAACCGAAACCGAAACGCGTTACAAGTCCCTGTTAAAAAATCAAGCCTATTTATTTGTCAATATTTTTGGACGATATTGGCTCATCGTTCCAGTCCTCATGTACGGCGCAGAAGCATGGACAATTTCAAAATCAGATGAGATGGCACTTGGAGTATTCGAGAGAAAAGTTCTTCGTAAGATTTATGGACCTTTGCGCGTTGGCGTGGGCGAGTATCGACGGAGATTTAACGATGAGCTGTACGAGCTTTACACAGACATCGACATTGTTCAGCGAATAAAGATCCAGCGGCTGCGTTGGGCAGGCATACTTGTTAAGTTACGATTACTAATCGTAATCATTAGTAATCTGATTACTTTGTATTTGATAGGAAAATAATTGATTACATTACGAGTATCTTGGTCCCAACTAGATTATGTAATGATTACGATTACAAATAATCAAAAAATAATCATGATTACTCTAGATTACTGAAAAGAATCAAAAAGAATCAAAAATAATCAAAATAAAGAATTGATTCTTTTAGCGATTCTTTTTGATTATTTTTGATTCTTTTTGATTCTTTTTGATTCTTTTCAATCCAAAACCCCAAACAACCTTTCTCTTTTTGCTTTTTTTAATTTTTTATAAATTTTTTATTCAATTTTGTATAACAAATAAAGATATTCAAGACATAACACATAAGATGAATTTCATATCAAAGGTTGAAAAAAACGAACATTTTGAACCCGACCCCCTCAGAATTTGATGAAATTTTGCATAGAGGTACATCTTACCTACTCAAACACAACCTCATTTTTAGAAATTGCATTTTCGAAAAATTGTGGGCGTGGCAAGGTATCGAAATATTCGAAAATATCCGAAAATAATCGAAAAATGACGATAATAGGTAATTTTAAAGTGTGATTACTAGAGAATGGCTTTACCGATTTCAAAGATCTTTATACCATTAGAAAGGTATTGAAATTAGCTTTCAAAAAAATACACTGTAAAATGTTTTAGTACACTGAAAAAAAAATGTTTTCTAAAATAAAATTTGAAACTGAAAAAACACTTCAAAGATCAAGCGATTTTGAAAAATACAAATTTTGTTTAGAAAGGTCCATTTAATATACATATATAACATATCTGAAAACTAAAATGGCCTTTTTCTTTATTTTTTTTTTAATTTATTTAAGTAAATGCATCTCTTGGCTTTCTTATATTTTGATATCACGCGCAAACTAATCAACCGATTTCAAAAATTTTTATACCATTAAAAAGGTATTAAAATCACCTTTTGAAAACACACACTGTAAAAATTCTATATTACATATTACACTGAAAAAAAATTTTCAAATTTTTTTTTTTTCAAACTGGGAGAACACTTCAAAGACCAAGCGATTTTGAAAAATAAGAATTTTTTTTTAAAAGGTCTATTTAATATATATAACATATCTGAAAACTAAAATGGCCTTTTTTTAACTTTTTTTTTTAATTTATTTAAGTAAATGCATCTCTTGGCTTTCTTGTATTTTGATATCACGCGTAAACTAAGCAACCGATTTCAAAAATTTTTATACTGTTAGAAAGGTATTAAAATCACCTTTTGAAAACATACACTGTATGAAGTATAGATTATATGATTTGCTCTTGTTTGAGTTGTTAACGAAAGATTGGCAACAAGTTAACAACCGTTCTGGAACTCTAACACTACTCGCTTTAGCATTGTTGTTTTTCATACATTAGTAAAAGTTGTTTGGGGTTTTGGATTGAAAAGAATCAAAAAGAATCAAAAAGAATCGTCGAAAAGAATCAATTCTTTATTTTGATTATTTTTGATTCTTTTTGATTCTTTTCAGTAATCTAAAGTAATCCTGATTATTTTTTGATTATTTGTAATCGTAATCATTACGTAATCCCAATATTTCATGCGTACAATTAAATAATCATTACGATTCTTTTTAGAAAATAATCTAACCGATTACTAATCGTAATCATAATTTAACAGCTATGTGGGCAGGTCATGTCGTGAGAATGGACGAAGGCGCTCCGGCCAAGAAAGCATTTCTATCGAAACCCGCTGAACGCAAAAGAAAAGGGAGACCTCCACTGCGTTGGGAAAATCAGGTGGACAGCGATGCTGCCTCCCTAGGTGTTCCCAAGTGGCGCCATACTGCACGAAACAGAAGCAATTGGCGCGCTCTGTTGGACTCGGCCAGAATCGTCTAGACGGTTAAGCGCCAATCAAGAAGAAGAAGAATTGGTATCAAATGAAAGGTGTTGACAATATCGTCCAGAAATATTGACAAATAAATAGGCTTGATTTTTATAGCTGACCAAAAAAATAAAAAGCTGAATAACGGTTATTCAGGCCCAAAACAGTTTTTTGGTTGCCATAACGGTTATTCAAGCCCAAAACACTTTTCTGGTTGCCATAACGGTTATTCAGTCCCAAAACGGTTTTTTGGTCTTCATAATGGTTATTAAGGACCAAAAATTTGTTTTTCTCATGATAATGGTTAAATATGACTTTTACCCCATTTCTCTTTTAACCGTTACGTCCCTGCTCTGAGTAATAGTACAGCTGAGTATAACTAAAAAAAATAACAACAGTGAATTATAATTTCATGACTACATTCATATATGCATGTGCACTCATTTAAATGCGGAGCTATCAAGTTTATTTAACATATGTATATACATTTCAAGGATGACCTTTATATTCTTAATTCAAAAGTTTCATATTACTTTAAAAACAAGTTTTATATAAAATAAAATGTTAAAAATCTTTCAGAACAAAGAGAATCCGGTCGCTAAGTTTGCTGATTTCATCGTTTACAGTTGGTATCAGTGCGCATATTTCTCTGGCCTTGATAAATGTGCCTTCATACAAATTTTGACTGTTTATTTATCAGCTTATCAGGCCTAGAAAGCTTTATCAATTTAAAAATAGGGTATCTACATATGTACATACACGCACTCATATCAGGGCCGTGCGCACGGGGGGGGGGGGTTTTTTGGGGGTTAAAACCCCCCATGACCAAATCTAAGTTGCAATGATTTTGCAAAAATTTTCAAAATACAGTTTATAAATTTTGCATTGAATTTTGACTCATAATTTTTGACAATATTAGTTACAATAATTTTACGGAAGAAGAATTGGTAAAAGTTGCAAAAAATAAGGTTGGCCAATACATAAGTTCGGCACTTTGAATTGCACTTGGAGCTTTCCGAAATTACAAAGTTGTTTAGCATATGTTCGTTTGGCATTTTTAAAAAAATTGTACTGATAACAAAAAATGTTCATTTTGTGAAAACAGTGAGCAGTTTCAATTAACAAGTACTGTAAACAGTACACGGAAAGAAATTTGTATACTTGAATCAAGAAAAATGCTTTCTTGAAATCAATTTAGAAAATTTTTAGGGAAATAAGAAAAATTGACTTAATTATTACTGGAAATAAGAAATTGAGTTTTCCAAAAATGAGACAATTATTTTCTTATTCAAGAACACTAACAAAATCTATAGAAAAAAAATGTTGAAAAAAAATGTTTAAATAAATAAGAACATCTTTTCTTAAATTTACTTAAATGAAGAAAATCTTTTTGTTAATATCAAGAAGAATTTAAGAAAATTGGGTTTCGATGAATTGGAACAACGACATACAGCGAAAAAAAAATGTAAAATGAATAAGAAAACGTTTTCTTGAGCGAAGTAAAATTTTTCTTGCTGAATTTGCATTTCCAAAGTTACATGTATTTTTTTTCATTTGCCATCCGCTTTGCATATTTCTGAATATTTTTGCAATTCTCAGATTGTTAGTGAAGCATTTGGTATAAGGAGTGCACTATTTGCATCTTCATTTATATTAAAGAAAATGTTGTCATTTCAATAAACAAGTCCTAGGAAAATACTAGTTGACTAATTATGGTTTTCTAATCCCTCATGATTAGTTTTCATTTTCCTTATTTTTTACGTTTTTAATATTTTTAGAAAATATTTTCTTAATTTAATATTTAATATTTTCTTATGCCTCGGACACACATGTGGTATGAATATTAGAATATCAATATTAGGCGCATTTCTGTCGTACCCAAGCATGAAAAGAATACTCGCTTATTCATAAAATTACCTTCAAAGCAACAACACCAACTCGACTATTTTTAAAATAGTCGAGTTGGTGTTGTTGCTTTGAAGGTAATTTGATGCATAAGCGAGTATTCTTTTCATGCTTGGGTACGACAGAAATGCGCCTATTATGATTTGGCTATGCTATGAAAATTTTCAATTAAACTACAATATGAGGGTGACACATATGTGGTATAGATCGAAATATTATTACTATACTACGATGTGTGTCTCTCGCATTACTTACTTAAGCTCGTATAAGAAAAGTTTTACTTACAACAAAAAAATAATTTCTTAATTTATTTCAAAAACCAAGAAAAAACACTTATCCTAAGTAAATTATTTCTTATTTATTTAAAATCCAATTTTACTTGAAGCAAGAAAATGTTTTCTTATTTATATAAAATCCAATTTCACTTGAAGCAAGAAAATTTTTACTTATTTATTTAAAATCCAATTTTCTTGGATTTTCTTGATATTAAGAAATTATTTTCTAAGTTCACAATCAAGTCTAATTTTTCTTGTATCGGCATTGATTCTAGTAAAAAATTCTTTCCGTGTACTATTCAGGACCTGGTTAACTGGGTTTTGATGAATCATAATGAGTTTCAGAAAAGTTAGAGAACATTTAAATTTATGGTTTATGGGTCTGGATATCTGTTTCAGCAAATATGTTTATCTTAGCGAAAAATGTATGCGAATGCAAACCAAAATTAAACCCCCCCCAAGGCTAATTCCTGCGCACGGCCCTGACTCATATGTATATTTTTGTTTTCATTATTTATTATTATTTATCTTTTTATACTCAGCTGTACTAGTACACAGAGTATTATAGTTTTGATTTCATAACGGTGGATTGTAACAGAATGAAATAACCGAGATAGATATGGACTTATATATATCAAAATGATCATGGTGAAAAGAGAAATCGATTGAGCCATGTCCGTCCGTCCGTCCGTCTGTCCGTCTGTAAACACTCTAACTCGCGCAAAAAATTGAGATATTTTGATGAAATTTGTAATGCAAGTTGGTATCGAGAGTGGGACGGTTGGTATTGAAAATGGACGAAATCGGACCATGACCACGCCCACTTTTCCTATATAGAAAATATCGGAAATTTGGTATCTCAGTCACTAATATAGCTAGAGTGATAAAATTTTGCCCACGTATTGAGCTCAGATCCCTATGAAGAAACTTGATGAAATTTTGAAAAATGGGCGGTGCCACGCCCACTTATTAAGGGTCAAACATTGAAAGTTTTACATGTCATAACTCAGAAACCGTTGAAGATATATCGATGAAATTTGGTACGCTTGATATATTTACTTAGGCAAATGTGTGGACGAAAAATTGCCAAAATCGGTTGACGACCACGCCCACTTTTATATATGGGTATTATAAAGTGACCTAATAAAAACATTTTAAGCGATATCTCTGTCAAATATAAAGATATATCATTCAAATTTTGGGGAATGAGTTCCACAATAAATCGAAAACAAAAAAAATAAAAAAAAAAAGGAAAATGGGCGTGGCACGGCCTCTTTTTAGACAAAGGAATATACGACAAATAATTGAGATATTATGACGAAACTTGGTTTATACACTTTTATAACTTGTGTTAATAGACGCGCAAAAATTTATTGAAATCGGTTTATGACCACGCCTACTTTTTAACAAAGATATTTCTGGAACACTCTTTGGGAATTTGTAACGTGACATCTTTGTAACTAGAAGTCATAAAGGAATGAAATTTTTCACAAAGAATAATATTCATATGCTTCGTTATATCACTGGTAAAAATTTCGAAAATGGGCGTGGCTACGCCCACTTTATGTGGCACTCTCTTTATATAAATCACACCGTATTTCCCTCAAACGCAAACAAACAATCAGAGCATAAAGCTGAGTATCTAATGTTCGATTCTACTCGAACTTAGGCTTCCTTACTTGTTTTTTTTTTTTAACTTTGTTGTTGCTTAGAAAACACTTGTTAATATTTTGAGCTTTAATAATAATAATAATACAATGGCGCTATTATAACTCTGACGAGTATTATGGCCGAGCTTCTCTCCCAGTTCGAGGTGTGCTCCTTTTGTTCTTCCTACTAATTGGGTGGGCCTACAGTTTTATGCCGGCTCCGAACGACGAATATGTAAATTTTTTGTGAGAAGCCTTTTTATGGCAGAAATACACTTGGAGGGTATGCTGCCGACTGCCGAGAGGTGATTGCTGCTCTTAAAAACCCCAGTAATTTGGTTTTAATTAATTAGAAATTTGTTTTTTTTTGTTTTTGTCCGGACTGCGGTTTGAACCCGAGAACTCTGGCATAGCAGGCGAGCACTCTACCCACTGCACCACAGCGGCCACATATTTTGAACTTTGCATGAGTTAAAAGCCAATACTCGTGGAACAGATTAAACAATATGTTTTATTTTTGTCCTCCTCATGGTCACTTTGGAGAACTAAACAATTTTTTTTTTCAAACCGTTTGTGTTGCGAATATAACAGTTTTGTATTTTCCTATAAATAATGTAACAATTTATCCATTATATTTCGAGGGAAGTCATTGAAGTCACGAAATGAATTCGCGGTGCAATTTTCTGCTTCTTTCGCTCCTGCTAAGCTGTGTGTACGTCTATTCAGACGCAAGTTTCCGTATTGTTCAAGGATCGCCGATCGATATAAGTCGAGCTAATTATATGGTATTAGTGGCAATTGACAGAAAAGTGTGTGGGGGTTCATTAATTAGTATGGAACACGTGGTCACAGCAGCGCATTGCGTGCACAATGTTGCAGCGGGTGATATCAAAATTAAAGCTGGCATTACCTGCTTGACAGAAAAAGGGCAAATAAGAAAAGGACTAGAGGTATTTAAACTGGATGGATTTAATCTGGAAAGAGGGGAATTGGATATTGCTGTTGTTAAAGTAAATAGGGCCTTTAGCCCTGGGCCGTTAGTCGGTAAAATAGACCTCTGCACAAGTTCTCTGAAGGCGGGTGATCGGCTGCAAATAAGTGGTTGGGGTAAGACACACGAAGAAGCAGACGACGTGTCGAATATCCTGATGAAAGGTTCTGTGGAAGTAGTGGATACTGAAGATTGTATCAAAAAGTATGAAAAGATTGGTCTTTCTATATCGGAAACGAAGATGTGTGCTGGACTTGGTGGAACGGGCAGTTGTTCTGGAGATTCCGGTGGACCTGGCGTGAATGATAATGGTGAGCTTTGTGCGGTAATATCAGAATGTTATGGTTGTGGTCGACAAGATTTTCCAGTCATATTTGAAAATGTGCAGCATGCAATTGTTAAGGAGTTCTTAGTTCAATTCATTTGACATATTTTAACATATTTCAATAATGTTACCAATTAATTTCAAAAAATAAATTGTTAAAACTTATATGTGCAAAATTTAATTTTTTATGACTTCTAATTACAAATATGTCACTTTACGAATTCCCAAAGGGTGTTCCAAAAATATCTTTGTTAAAGAATAGGCGTGGTCATCAACCAATTTCGCTAACTTTTGCATGTCTACTTCCACAAGTTATAGATAGAAGTGTACACACGAAGTTTCGTCATAATATCTATATATAAAATGGGGCGTGGTTATAAATGGTGAGTGCAATAACGGCCGCGGGAAGGGCAATTAACCCGGATTTTCCCAGAACTCTTTTTGTTTCAGATTTTCATAAAAGTATGTACACCAATAAATTTCGACCTCCTGAGCATGAAAATGAAGTCCGTTTTCCAATACCTTGTCGCACTTTTCCGGAAAATGTGAAAAACTAGCGTTACCATATGGTTGCCGTGGGTTGCCTAGGGTACAGGTTTTTGTTTAAAGGGTAAATGATATTTGGAAACATTTTTTTTTAGTTTCACAAAAAAAAAACACAAATTTAATTCACTTTATTGAGATTTAAGTAGGTTTTAAGTAAAGTTATGCAAATAAAATATTTTTTTTTTTAAATACTTCCATATGTAGGGTTGGCCTATTCTGGCCAATAGCAAATATTGCACTTTCTGCGCAAATATGCTTGATAAATAATAACAATAATTAAAAAACTTCTCAAATTGAACATGACGTAGTATATTACGACAATTTTCGTATTCGCCAGTCGAAAAATTGGAAGAGGAAATGGTGAAATATGCTTCAGCCATTCATCTTCTTGGACAAAATGGGGTAATGTCGAGCTACCAGCTATTACAACTTCTTAGTCGCATTTTAGTTAGGTCGGGAAAACATTATCTGGTTTACCCGCACATTTCTCTTCAGTATTATCTTCTCCAAAAATGTTGTAATATTGATGAGGCTCCATGTATGTACCTAAATGACAGTTGGTATGTCAATTAGTCCACCTTCGTCGAATGCCTTATCTTGATCTTGAATGGAATCAAGCATTTGTTGTAACATTAAACCTATACAAGCAGAAAATTTATAAAATTCCAACAAATTAATAATATTACATTAGTTAAATTTACAGAACGGCAGAGAAAATCACAAGCCCAATAAAAAAAACCTGTACCCTAGACGACCCACGGCTACCATATGGTAACGCCTTTGGAAAAATGTAAAAAAATGTTGGAAAGAAGAATTTTTTCTTTAAGAACTAATTTACATTACATAGATAATTTCATTAGCTTTCAAAAGGTGTAATTATTTGAACAATTTATTCCAAAAGTTATACAATATACTTATATTTACCGACATGCCATATCTGAAAACAGGAATTTTCAGTACTACTTTTTGTCACCTCATTTTCACACGCAATAGCTTCGACATTTGAGTACAGAATAACACGATCTTTACCTTTTTGCAAAGCTAAATTAATTTTTCATTGCAAATCGGCATTTTCCTGGTATTTTTTCTTTTCCTTTTGTTTATTTTCTTGTAAATGTAAAGGGATGTTTTGCGTTACCATATGGTGCTCGTGGGTTGATTCGGGTTAAGCCCGCAGATGCTTTTTTTATTATTGAAAAAAGCGCTGTAGGCGAAAAATTGGAATAAAAAATCGTGCATATTCTGCTGGATGACGGAAAATCGTTCCAAAATACATCATATTCCTACCCTGTCGGAAAAACTAGCAATCAAAAAGATTATCACTATATTATAGGCAAGTCAATTTCTTCGTACTGCCTAAATATTATAACATCGTTATGCCAATCTTATGCTTGCCTCGAGCTGTTAACACGTTTAAATTTCCTCTACTCACTCCGCACAAATTTTAATTATTTAAGTTCTTTTTATTTATTTCGTTCTTTCAATTTTGAGGTGACTGAGGGTCAATGGCTAATGGCCAACACAATAGTGTCTGCGCCTGTCCGCTCACGTTTTCTTCTATTTGGTTTGCTACTTTTTGTGTGTTCCTCCTATTGTGCCTTGAATCTTTCACGTCATCCTAATCTGCCGGATGTATGTGTACACTAAGATGGTCCAAAAAAAAAAAAACCCAACAAATCATTGCGGAATAATTCTTTATGCTATTACTCCCAACCCAAAACAATTAGGGGATTCACAAAGTGTTATAAAGTCATATGTCATATTAAAATATTGAACGGCAATAGTTATAAAAAGCTTTTCCGAAGCCCTGTGAAGAAGTAAACCAAAACAGCTGATCCAATACCACGACCCGAAAACATATCGTGCAGAGTTGTATTTATTTAGTACACATACAGCCTAAAATGCAACAACAAAATATTATGACTTATGACGATATGACGTAATATGACAGGTTGTAAATCCCCTAAATATGTGTTCGCCTTTTTAATGATACAAAATTTAATTTAGAGGTCGCGCAAATTATTTTAATTTTTGCATGCGTAAGGCGGTCAATGGTTTATCCATATAGAGGTTATATTACTTCCATTTTTATGTGTGTGTTTTCTTTAAAAATGTCAATGTGAAAGAGGAGAGAAATGAATTTCAAGGTAAAATTTTTCCCAATTGGTTTTGTCTGACATTCGCACTTTTTAGTATACATACATAATTCCAATCAGCTTATCTACTGTGATATCCTCCTTTGGATAATTCTTGAGGTGGCCCAAAAAATTAAAACCGAAAAAATCATTGCGAAACTATGCTATTTGTGCTATTTTTCTCAATAATACACCACATTAAAAAAAAAAAACGAAAAATTGGAATTAAAAATCATGTCTGCGGGCCTAATTGCCATTTGGGAAGAGAAATTAAGCCCATATCGCCGAATAGGCCACGCGGGCGTTCTTTCCCTTTTTGAATGGTAATAAAACCCACGGGTTTAATTGCATTTTGTTCGTGCGTGTTATTTCTTTTTCAAAAAAGCAATAATGCCCATGGGCTTTATTTCCTTTTTTGGGAAATAAATCCCGCGGGCCTTATTTCTGCTGCCGTTATTGCACTACACCATCATAAACAGATTTTGGCAATTTTTTGTTCAAACATTTGCCTAATTTAGTACATCACGCGTATCATCGACATATCTGCTACGATTTCTGAGTTATGACTCATAAAACTTTCGAAGTTTGTCCCTTAATAATACAAATTTCACAAAATTTCTTCATAAGGGCCTGAGCTCAATATGTGGCTGAAATTTTATCACTCCAGCTATATTAGTGGCTGAGATACCAAATTTCCGATTTTAACTATATAGGGAAAGTGGTCGTAGTCATAATGCGATTTCGCCCATTTTCAATACCGAGAGTCCCAGTCTGGATACTTGCATTCCAAATTTCATCAAAATATTTAAATTTTTGCCCGAGTCACTTAGTTTGTTTACAGACAGACGGACAAACAGAGAGACGGACGTACGGAAGGACATGACTCTATCGATTTATTTTTTTACCCCGATCATTTTGGTATATGTATGTTTATCTATCTCGATTAGTTCATGACGTTACGTACTGCCGTTATGTGATTAAAACTATAATACTCTGACTAATAGTGCAGCTGAGTATAACTAACAAGTAAGGAAGCTTAAGTTCGAGTGGAATCGGACATTAGATACTCAGCTGTACGTTTTCAATGGTTGTTTGCGTTTGGTGGATTTTATATACGATAATATTTAAAAAATATAAGTGTCTTATTCCATATATTAGTTGGTTGCCACAGACATACATATATATATATGTATATTATACTAGCAAATACCCGTTGCTTCGCAATGAGGAATAATAGTTAACCAAAGTCAAGTCAGGTCAACTCAAATAAAGTCAAGTCAACTCAAGTCAATTCAAGTCAATTCAACTCAAGTCAATTCAAGTCAAGTCAAATCAAGTCAATTCAACTCAAGTCAATTCAAGTCAAACCAATTCAAGTCAAGTCAAAGCAATTCAAGTCAAGTCAAGTCAAGTCAAGTCAAGTCAAGTTAATTCAAATCAAGTCAAGTCAAGTCAATTCAAGTCAATTAAAGGCAAGTCAAGTCAAGTCAATTCAAGTAAAGTCAACTCAAGTCAAGTCAAGTCAAGTCAAGTCAAGTCAATTCAAGTCAATTCAAGTCAATTCAAACCAAGTCAAGTCAAGTCAAGTCAAGTCAAATCAAGTCAAGGCAAGTCAAGTCAAGTTAAGTCAAGTCAAGTCAAGTTAATTCAAATCAAGTCAAGTCAATTCAAGTCAATTAAAGGCAAGTCAAGTAAAGTCAAGTCAAGTCAAGTCAAGTCAATTCAAGTCAATTCAAGTCAAGTCAAGTCAACTCAAGTCAATTCAAGTCAAGTCAACTCAAGTCAATTCAAGTCAATTCAACTCAAGTCAATTCAAGTCAAGTCAAGTCAACTCAAGTCAATTCAAGTCAAGTCAACTCAAGTCAATTCAAGTCAATTCAACTCAAGTCAAGTCAAACCAAATCAATTCAAATCAATTCAAGTCAAGTCAAGTCAAGTCAATTCAAATCAAGTCAAGTCAAGTCAAGTCAAGTCAAGTCAAGTCAAGTCAAGTCAAGTCAAGTCAAGTCAAGTCAAATCAAGTCAAGTCAAGTCAAGTCAAGTCAAGTCAAGTCTAGACAAGTCAATTTAAGTCAATTCAAATCAAGTCAAGTCAAGTCAATTAAAGTCAATTCAAGTCAATTCAAGTCAAGTCAAGTCCAGTCAAGTCAAGTCAAGTCAAGTCAAGTCAAGTCAAGTCAAGTCAAGTCAAGTCAAGTCAAGTCAATTCAAGTCAAGTCAAGTCAAGTCAAGTCAAGTCAAATCAAGTAAAGCCAAGTTAAGTTATTCCGGGGTTATCTGGGTCACAATTAAAATAGTTTTGTGTTGAAGTCCTGATCAAATCCTTTCATTCGATACCAATATTGTTCAGAAACATTCCGGGTCCTCGTTTTGACCCATATCTGGAGACCCGGCCTAGGAATCATTATGAATAGAACTCCATGTAAAAGGCTTGTTCAAAACCTTTCATTTCATACCAAACATCCGAAACATTCCGGGTTAATCCGGAGTCACATTTTGACCCATATTTGGGGACCCGGCCCAGGCATCACAAATAACATAATTCTACGTCGAAGTCCTCATCAAGATTTTTCATTTGGTAGCAAAGTAGTTCAGAAAAAAAGAGCTTTATATTGAAGTCCAGATCAAGACCTTTCATTCGATACCAATATCGCTCAGACACATCCCGACGTCATCCAGATCCACCTTTTGACCCATATAAGGAGACCCGGCATGGAAATCACAATGAAAATAGGTCTGTGTTAAAGCCCTGCTCAATAACATTAATTTCATACCAATATCGTTCAAAAACATTCCGGAGTCATCTGGGCCCACATTCTTACCCATACTAGGGAGGATTTCTAGGCATCACAATGAAAATAACTCTATGTTGAAGTCCTGCTCAACACCTTTCATTTGATACCAGTATCGCACGTGTATGTGCAGGCGTTCTTGAGTTATAGCATAGTATGCATGTGTAAACAGGTTTTTGATTGCCACCGAGACAAACAACAAACCATGCAAAAACAAATATATGAGTCGCCTACGATGCGCTGCCTGGCACGACTGCGACGCCCCCACTGAACACGGCAAATGACCAAACGAATTTGTCTATGCTTGCGTTTTTTTGAGTTTTTCGAAATTTAAAACCGGGAAAAAGGAATTTAAGTCTTAGAAATGCGCAAAAAAAAAGTACATGGTTGTCGAGAACTTATCATTTGTGACATTTTAAAAAAAGAATTATTAAAATCGGTCCAGTACTTTTTGAGTTATCGCGTTACATACATTTTCCATACAATCAATTTTATATAATTAGTATTAGTATAGATACGTCATTATTTTTGTCTTGGGAAGCTCTACATTTCCTTTTAATGTTATTTTGAGATCTGAACTAGTTTTCATGTAGTTGGCTTAGCTAACCCATCATATAGTATCTTTTTTTGTTTCACCGATTGTTAAAAAAACAAAGTTGAAATAAAAAAAATGGGTTGATTTCAGCAAGATACTAAAAATATTGTCCAGAAACCCACTCAACATAAATATCAAATTTAGGAACGGACTTTTCGAACTTTTTTTTCAATACAGTCTAATGTAAATACATAAATATGTATGTAAGAATGTATGTAATAAAAATTTTTCTCGTGAAATTTTTCAAACCACTCCATATGATAGTGGGTAAAATTATGTACATATGTATATGCTGAGTAGCTGCTCCTACACAAAATTATGTGTGACTTTACTTTCCTTTTTTTCATTGTTCGAAATTTCAATCAAAATTTAGAGAAGCAACAACGTCTTCTACAAAAAAAAGTTGACAAAAGGGAGTTTTTTTTTGGCCATATGCGACTCTCATACACTTTGAGCCGAAAAAGCAAAGTATTTACACTTGAGTGTAACCCCGCGAACTTTTTTGTTGTACAAATTGAAAACGTAGATGAAAAATATAGAAACATACATATGTAAGACTTACTTATGTATATTGTAAGCACAACTTAGTATATGTTTGTAGTCTTAAGGAGAAATTGGTCAAGTGAACTTGAATGAAAAATGAGTTATCGTTCTTTAGAAAAGTTCTATTGGAAAGAGCAGCATTGAAATAAATATGAACTCTCACTTAAATTACTTTTTTTTTACATGAAAACGGATATGTACATATGTATGTGTGTATACAAAACCCCAAACTGCTTTCAAATTGACTTGGTTTAAACTAAAATTTTGTCTTGCCACAAATGTTAACCATAAAAACTTTTGACAAAAATATATTTCAACAAACAAATTTAAACAAATCTCAACACCTGCTGACATGTCCATGTTCATGGAAATTTATACCTACTTAATATATATTTACATGGGTATACATACATATGTACTAATTATTTATGCTTGATTTTATGAGCACAGCACGTTCTACGTGCTTTAGTGCAAAACTCTCTGCTATATTTGTATACATTCATATTTTCCATAATATAATATACATTTTTCTAAATAACTTTTCCAATAACATAATACAGCCAGTATCTATACATAGAAACTTATACTAAATAGCTAATCGCTCAAACATCAATTTTGTTGCAGCCCGTGCAACATGGCGTATGAGCAACATTTTGGTACGCCTCTGTAAGTACATACATACCAATGGCAGGACTTCAAACATGTTTGAAAGACGTGCTAATGTTCGATTAACAAAATTTTTCAGCGCATGAACAAATAAAAAGTTTGTTTTGATTATTTTTATAGCCGGGTATCCACATCACAAGAAATGCTAAAACTCCATATAAAAAAACGCTCAAGAAATAGCCAAGAAATTTTCTTGTGTCAAATTTCCTTAAGGCAGTATCCACTTCACAAGAAAATCTATTACAATTTTTGACGAAAAATGGCGTTGGCAATGCTGGTTTCGCCAAGAAATATATACGATTGTATATATTTCTTGAAGAAAAAATCAAACGTCAAAATTACTTAAGAAACATATGCTTATTTTTTCTTGAGCCATTTCTTATGATGTGGATACCCAGCTTATGAATGAAAATTTCCATCGTACGAGTACGTATGTATGTATGTATGTATGTGTGAATATATACGCGTTTTCAATATACCTTTAAGCTCGCGCCTATCCAATGCTATTGAGGATATATGAAATAAATAATTTTTAAAAATTTATTAAAAATTTCCGCACGTACATATTAGATGAGAGCGCCTACTGTGCAAAACTGAATAAAAAAATATTATTAGAAAATCTCCCACATATGTACATTAAGCCGTATCACGTTATATGGACAAAAAAAAAATTTAGTGTGTGTCAGTTTTATTTGAACACTTATGTCGAAAAAATATTTTTGGTGTAAAATTTTTTTTTTTAGGCCCGCGTTAAAAACAGCTAAATCGCGTTTTTTGTAATAACTTCCTTATTTGATGCCGGATCTCTATGATCTTAATATAGCAGAAAAGGTCTCGCTCAGCACTATATTTGGCCTATATAAAGTTTCGTCCCCAAAGGTTGTCCTGAGTTTTACCTTTAAAAATTTTGGAGTTACTATCCCTAAATTTTTGAATTTTTATCACTAATACAAAGCTCTCAAAAAACCATGAAGAATCCCCCAAATAAATTCTAGCCTTTATTCACAAACAAAAAAGTTATAACGTTGTAAAATGAAACACTTGTTTTTTTATAAAAATTTACACAGTAGGGAGGCAAAAATACCACAGAGAAACGGCGAAACACGTCAGCTTAATATTTGGCTCCAGATTACCATGGCGTTTTTAGAAAATCCGGATTAGCTCCCATTTTCGAGATATTTAAGAAATAATTTTCAGTTTTCACATACAAAGCGATCCGAGGGAGAGGGGGAGAGGGGGGAGGCTATGAGTAACTATTGTTGAGGTAATAAAAATAAAGAAAACTGCTTTTAATATCTTTCATATTTTCATTGTTTTGATGTACAATTTTCTTTAAATCAAAGAACAAAAACCACGTTTTGAAAGAAAATTGTATTCAAAACAATGAAATCATTCCCATTTTTCCATAATCTGAGTAATTTTTTTGAGTGTGAGCAAAGTAATATAAGCGATGAAGAATTCACTTTCAGAGCTCTGAAACTTCTTTCATAAATATCTCAAAATTTGGAGTAAGCCAGCGCGCTGTGCTTAGAGGTCCCACTTGAATACTTACCAAATCTTCACTACAGCCATTATCATTCAATATAAATAACATTGATCAGCACGAATAGTCCAATCATCAACAATTTTTTGCATATCATGTGTCCAGTATTGGTAGCTGTTCTATCGCGGTACATAATCAAGTCAAGCTTAGAATACTTTCAGGACTTAGAATACTTTTTAATCAAAAACTCATACTTATATGGCGTTACTGCCTCATATAAATAAGAACTTGGGATCATTTTTCAAAACACAGGTTCCCTGATTTTAAAACGGTATAACTTTTTTGTTTGTGAATAAAGGCTAGAATTTTTTTGGGGGAGTCCTCATGGTTTTTAGAGAGCTTTGTATTAGTGATAAAAATAAAAAAATCTAGGGATAGTAACTCCAAAATTTTTAAAGGTAAAACTCAGAACAACCTTTGCGGTCGAAACTTTATATGGGCCAAATATAGTGCAGAGCGAGACCTTTTCTGCGACGTTAAGATCATAGAGATCCGACATCAAATAAGGAAGTTATTACAAAAAACGCGATTTAGCTGTTTTTAACGCGGGCCTAAAAAAATTTTTTTTACACCACAAATATTTTTTCGACATAAGTGTTCAAATAAAACTGACACACGCAAACTTTATTTTCGTGATACGGCTTAATGTACATATATCTATTTACATAAAAATCAAAATGCGCATATTTCCTAACCTACCTTTGCGGCTAAACTAATAAATAATTAACTAAATAAACAAAGGCAAATGTTTTTATTTTCCTTTTAAAGTGAAATTAAATCTTTACTTCTTTTAAATAAAAATTAAATCTTTACTACGTGAATATTTACTGTAAAAAAGGTAAAGCAAACAAGAATAAATTGTTTCTCATGGGAAATTGATGGCAAAAAGGACTTAATTTTTATTTTATACTCTCCAAGTTTAAATTGCACATAATATATATGAGGCGCTCAGCGCCAAAACGGCCTAACCCTCATTTCAAAAAAAATCAAACTGACTATGCTGATCTAACCGGAACCTTTTGAAATAAATACTAAAAAACTCCCTATTGCATAGTATAACACTAAGTTATATTACCTGCTGAAAACTGTTTTTCCTCTATGCAAACTTCAAAGAAATGTGGATGCCATAATGGCCTAAGCCGCTTAGGCCAAATCGAATCCTAGAAATAAAAAATATGTGTTGGTTAGGCCAAAAACGCATGTTACGTTTTAATCAAGAGTATATTCGAACAAGTAAGGAAGCCTAAGTTCGAGTGGAATCGAACATTAGATACTCAGCTGTATGCGTTCATTGTTTGTTTGCGTTTGATGGAAACACGGTGTATTTTATATAAAGCGAGTGCTGCATAAAGTGGGCGTAGCCGCGCCCATTTTCAAAATTTTTATCAGTCATCCAACTAAGCATATGAATATTATTCTTTGTGCAAAATTTCATACCTTTATGACTTCTAGTTACAAAGATGTTACGTTACAAATTTCCAAAGCGTGTTCCAGAAATATCTTTGCTAAAAAGTAGGCGTGGTTATAAAACGACTTCAATAAATTTTTGCGTGTCTTTTAACACAAGTTATAAAAGTGTATAAACCAAGTTTCGTCATAATATCTCAATTATTTGCCGAGTTATGGGCTCCGAAATCTCGTAGATTCTTTTGTTTAAAAGGAGGCAGTGCCACGCCCATTTTCCAAAATTTTTCTACTTTTTGTTTCCGGTCTATTGTGGAATTCATGCCACAAAATTTCAATGAATTACCTTTATATTTACCAAAGATATCGCTTAAAATGTTTTTATTAGGCCACTTTATGATACCCATATATAAAAGTGGGCGTGGTCGTCAAACCGATTTCGCTAAAATTTTGAATTTTGCTTTTTTGAGTTTTTCGAAATTTAAAACCGGGAAAAAGGTTTTAAAGTCTCAGAAATGCGCAAAAAAAAAGTACATGGTTCTCGAGAATTTACCATTTGTGACATTTTAAAAAAAGAATTATTAAAATTCGTCCAGTACTTTTTGAGTTATCGCGTTACATACATTTTCCATACAATCAATTTTATATAATTAGTATAGATACCTAAATATAACAAGTCCATCCTAATGTTCTGCAAATATAGTTTTTCTACTGAGAAACAAAATTAATTTCGTTTCTGGTTTTGTTTTTGTTGCAAGGAACAAAATTAATTTTGTTTCTGATACTGAGATACTGAGAAACAAAATTAATTTAGTTTCGTTACGGATTTTGTTACAAGGAACAAAATTAATTTAGTTTCGTTACAGGTTTTGTTTCCGCTGGAAACGTTTCGGAGTTTTGTTACGACTTTTGTTACAAAGGAGTTTTGTTTCTGTTTCTGTTTCTGTTACAAGGAACAAAATTAATTTAGTTTCGTTACAGGTTTTGTTTCTGCTGGAAACGTTTCGGAGTTTTGTTACGACTTTTGATACAAAGGAGTTTTGTTTCTGTTTCTGTTTCGTTACTTAGCTCTGTAACAGAAACCGAAACCCAAACGCGTTACAAGTCCCTGGAGAAAACCAACAAAAATATAATGATGGAGAGAAGAAGAAGAAGAGAAAAATACAAAAAAAGTTTATTTTTAGCAACAATTTTCTCCCCGTTGATTTAAAGGCAAAAGTATTTGATCCAACAGTTTCCGTTGTAAACAAAACTAATGAGAACAAATTTTTTTAAATTTGGTTTTACAATGATTCAAATAATTCATGGATGCCTTTTTAGGAAATGGAAGTATAAATAGGTTACTACAATTCAATATAATATTGAACGATCCATTATTTGATGATTGGATAGAATTTTAGGTTGATGTCATGGTTCGAATCCGGAGGAGAATATAAAATAAAGAAGAAAAATCAGAAAAAGAAATAAAGATAGCAACCAGTGAACGATAAGAAGGAGAGAAGAATAGGAGAACAAACGGAGGCTACATATTTGCAGTTGGGACTCGGGCGGAGAGAAGATGAAGAGTAAACTGCAAACAAAAATTTATATTTAGCTGAAAATTTTTTCCAACAATCTCCATTATTGACTTAAATCAACAACGCTCGCACCTTTGAAACAACAACGGAGTGTTGTTGGGCACATTTCAACTGCGGAAAGTAGTTGATTTTACAGCGAAAGTATTTAGATTTATAACGTTTTTTTTTTTTCAGAGAAGAGATATTTTCCTAAGCCAAAGCAAATAATTTAATTTCAGCAACAGCTTCCTGACTGTGTGAAAATTCTTCACATATCTAAAGGCTATAGCAAAACTTCTTTATTCTCCTCTCTTTCTTATTTTTGCCATTAAATAAACCACTGGGAGAACGAAAAAATACACTGAAGATGGCGAATATTAGCCGAAAGCGGTATGTCTTCAAACCCAGCTTGACAAGATATGACGGAAAATCTTTCCACAATACATCACTGGGAGTTAGCTTTGCTTCGAAAGATATTCACTGCAGAAAACGCTTCTATCGAAACATCTGTAATGAACTTCTGTCTAGTAAGGAATGAACCTTTTCTGGCCCACCAGGCCAATTATGTAATGCATGACTGTCTAACCAATGCTGACCTTCTGAGGACTCCTATGTTGCACGTAGCATTGTTGTGGAGTCGACCCAAGAGGAAAAGGCATTCTTACGTTGACGTCAATTCTCCGAGTACGGTTAGAGTTTAAGGAGCGGGTACTCTGTTTGCTACAACCGGCTAGGCTACGGGATTATAGGGGGGGATCTTGCTCCTACACAGACTTTTTCTCGGCTTCATAAAAAAAATTCAAACAGAGGTTTTACGATAAAGTTAATTTTACAGGGCAAGAAAAGGCAAAATTTTCAAAAGGAAAGTGTGCAAGAAACTAACAACAACAGAAATATATATACCCAGAATCTATAAAATTAAAATATGTAGTTAAACAGACGGAAACTAATAGGGTCATACCATACCATTCGCCTGGTTGGAGTTCATCCGGCAGCATTTTTGGAAGGCTAAGAGATGTTGCGCCTTCGTCTTTACCTACCCAACCTGCTAAAAGAAATTTATATACGTGTGTTCCTTTAGCCCTAAAATACCCACCAATGCCTCAGCAAGCAAATACTAAAAAAACTTAAGCCATCATTTTACAATGTTTAAACAATTCAATTCATTTTATTTATACTCTGAAAAAAATACCCGTAGTTAAACCAACAACTTTCGGCTGTTGAATCTCCGCCTTTGATTCAACAGCAAAAGTATTTGTTTTTACAGCAACGTTTTTGATCCAACAATTTATTCAAAAACGGCCGTTGTTGTTTCAAAAACTTGCTTGCTTTTAAAAATTTTTTTGTGAGAAAATATTTTTTTGTGAGAAAACCAACAAAAAAAATATTGATGGAGAGAAGATGAAGAGAAAAATCCAAACAAAAGTTTATTTTTAGCAACAATTTCCTCCCCGTTGTTGATTTAAAGGCAAAAGTATTTGACCCAACAGTTTCCATTGTAAACAAAACTAATGAGAACAAATTTTTTTAAATTTTGTTTTTACAATGATTCAAATAATTCATGGATTCCTTTTTAGGAAATGGAAGTATAAATAGGTTACTACACTTCAATATAATGTTGAATGTTCCACTATGTGATGATTGGATAGAATTTTAGGTTGATGTCATGGTTCGAATCCGGAGGAAAATATAAAATAAAGAAGAAAAATCAGAATAAGAAATAAAGATAGCAACCAGTGAATGATAAGAAGGAGAGAAGAATAGGAGAACAAGCGGAGGCTACATATTTGCAGTTGGGACCCGGGCGGAGAGGAGATGAAGAGTAAAATGCAAACAAAAATTAATTTTTAGGTGAACATTTTTTCCAACAATCTCCATTATTGACTTAAATCAACAACGCTCGCACCTTTGAAACAACAACGGAGTGTTGTTGGGCACATTTCAACTGCGGAAAGTAGTTGATTTAACAGCGAAAGTCTTTAGATTTACAACGTTTTTTTTTTCAGAGTAATAATTGCGTAAAAACCAATCTTGCAACATCAAGAAAAATTATTGGTATGTCATTGGTTCAGACTCTGTATGTATGTATGTTCAAACTTAACATATGTATATATTTACATATTTTCCTTAGCCTTAATGGTAAGCTATTTTTCTACCACTGTTAATTACTCTAATTTCGAAGTTTATATGTTTCGCACTTCATCTATGTTCTACTCAATTTTCTATCTTCTCTATAAACATTAACCACTCAAATACAATATGAAAGATTTAACATTGGGTGAGTGAGCGAGCGAGTGAAACTAAACAAAACAATAAGAGCACATCTACTCTTTCACTCAACTACTGTAAAGGCCGTCGGCAACTTAAAATCTGGCATGACAAGCAGTGCATATGTGTGAGTGTCGGGTGATTGACGCAAATATCAAAAATTTTTGATTTTCGTCGCCGCGAGCAGATAGCGAGCCGACAACAAGTACGTGTAGCACGACGGCTGCCGATTGCACTAACACACAGAAAAAAACACTCAAATTTGACTAACTCACTCAAAAAAAACTCTCAATCTGTCAATCCAAATTGTAAGTTGCCAACGGCCATAAGAGAGTGTAGCTGCTCACCAAAAGCTCTCGCTTTCCCACTGCATGTTAATTACAACAGTGTTAGTGGCAGAGAATGATCGAGCTTAAAACTCTCACTCAAAAATATAAAGAAAAACTCAACATCATAAAGAACTGAGCAGAATCTTCGAACTTTCGAACATAATATAATAATGTACATCCCTATGCCTGGCTTAACATTTTAACTACTACCCCAGTTCGACAACAAAAAAAAACTACCTAACATTCGTGAAACATCCTTACATATTATGTTACTACCTGCCACATTTTGGCTAAAATCTCTCAACTTTACTACTTTAAAATACGTATGCTTTTTATATATATATATATATATATGTATATATTATAATCTTGATATTTTAGTAAACTTAATAAATGCAAATCGAATGCTCAAATTGAAATATATATATATATATATACATAGGTATATATATATATATTGTATATCTTATAATCTATATATATATAAAAATCAAGCCCATTTCTTTGTCGCCGGCTTTCGCCCAAACGAGTGGAGCGATTTTGACCAAATTTACACACCAGCTTAGTACCTTGCCTTAGATGGTTTATATACATAATTTTTTCAAATCCGGAAGTCGGTTCCTTAGATAGAGGTCAAAAGGTCAAAACGTGGATCCGGCTTTCCCCTGAATATTTTTGAACGATATTGGTATCAAATAAAAGGTATTGAGCAGAGAATGTACATAGAATAGTACACATTGTGATTCCTAGGTCGGGTCTCCAGATATGGGTCAAAACGTGGACGCGGATGACCCCGGAAAATTTCTCAGCGATATTGGTATCAAATGAAGGGTATTGAGCAGAGCATTTACATAGAATAGTACTCATTGTGATGCCTATGTCGGGTCTCCAGATATGGGTCAAAACGTGGACCCGCATGATCCTCGAATGTTCCTGAGCGATATTGGTATCAAATGAAAGGTATTGGGCAGAGAATTTACATAGAATAGTACTCATTGCGATTCCTAGGTCGGGTCTCCAGATATGGGTCAAAACGTGGACCCGCATGATCCTCGAATGTTCCTGCGCGATATTGGTATCAAATGAAAGTTGTTGAGCAGAGAATTTACATAGAATAGTACTCATTGTGATTCCTAGGTCGGGTCTCCAGATATGGGTCAAAACGTGGACCCGGATGACCCTCGAATGTTTCTGAGCGATATTGGTATCAAATTAAAGTTGTTGAGCAGATAATTTACATAGAATAGTACTCATTGTGATTCCTAGGTCGGGTCTCCAGATATGGGTCAAAACGTTGACCCGGATGACCCCGGAAAATTTCTCAGCGATATTGGTATCAAATGAAGGGTATTGAGCAGAGCATTTACATAGAATAGTACTCATTGTGATTCCTAGGTCGGGTCTCCAGATATGGGTCAAAACGTGGACCCGGATGACCATCGAATGTTCCTGAGCGATATTAGTATCAAATGAAAGGTGTTGTGCAGAGAATTCACATAGAATAGTACTCATTGTGATTCCTAGGTCGGGTCTCCAGATATGGGTCAAAACGTGGGCACGGATGACCCCGGAAAATTTCTCAGCGATATTGGTATCAAATGAAGGGTGTTGAGCAGGGATTTTAGATAAAAATGAACTCATTACAATTCCTAGGTCGGGTCCTAAGGTGTGGGTCAGTACCGGGATATTTCTCAGGGATATTGGTACCAAATGAACGTGGACCTAGATCAAGTTCCCAGAAGTGGGTCAATAAGTGGACTCGGATGAGCCCGTGATGCTTCTGAGCAATACTGATATAAAATGAGAGGTGTTGACGGGTCTGCTATATAGATATTTTCATAGTGATTCTTAGTCCCGATACCCATATTATGGGTAAAAGAGACGCCACGGAATGTTTTTAAGCAATGACGGTATGAAATGAGAAGTGGAATGCAGGGTATGTTATGCTAAACCCAGTTTCCTAGGGAAAGGAGAGGAGTAATGAGACTGGGAAAGGCAAAGGGACGGAAAAGGAGAGGGAGAATATAATAAAAATGGAATGAAGAGGATGCGGAGAGAAACAGTAAGACAGGGAATTAGATAAGGAATAAGAGGGAGGAATAAAAAGGAGAAAGACAGAAAAGGAGAAGTAAGAGAGAGAGCGATAGAGAAAGAGAAGCGAAAATATGACGGGAAAGGAAAAAGGAAACGGAAATGAAAGGAAAGAGAAATGGAAAGGGAAAGAGAAAGAGAAAAGTAGAGGGAAAGGGAGTTGGAGACTAATACGAAGAAAAATGGGATAAGAACATGAAGAGGGCAAACTTTTGAAAATATCAATTTTTTCCTTCACTTTTTTTAAACTTATCTGAATTGACCTGAGCTCTGCAGCCCGAGGTAATTTCGGTTTCTAGATACTTCCAACATATTTTAGAGTGTGCCGTTTTTCGCTTCAAGTACCTATAATAGGAAGTGGGCCAAAGCAAAGCTTGGCTGGGTACAGCTAGTATATATATAATTATAAAGGTGCATACTTTTGCTTAAAAAAAAATGTAAACTAAATATTCATATTTCTATCATTTCCCTTACGATGGTGTTAAAACAAAAAGTGAAAATGTAAATATAAATAATAGTATTTAACGACTTACCGCATTTTTCCTCCTTCCGCTGGCCAGTTGATGGAGATGATGACGGCTAAATTTTAAATAAAAAAAAAGAAAGAAAACACACTCACATTTCGTTTTGGCACCACCTGAGCATGATTTACAGTGGGGAATTTCCCTCTTTAATTTCTTATAACCTTACTTGTAAAAAAAAAACTTTTCATTATATTCGGTTTCTTCTTTTCTTAAACATTTTTTTTTCTTCTTCTTCAAACCAAAAACCCTAATTTTTTTTTGTTGTAGCCAAGTTTTAACCAAAAAAAAATATATATGACTCAGTGGCGGATTAACAATCTGGTGGGCCCTGGGGCGAAATTTTTTTGGGGGCCCTTTTCCATATAAATATTTTGCGATTACAATACAGTTTGATCGTTATAAATTTAAATTGCGGTTCATGTAACATATTTTATCATTGGACGTTGTTTTGCTCTGTGCATTAAACGCACTACTCCATAATATTGATGTCATTTTATATTGACATTTTTTGGTTATTGTTATAGTCAGTGTTTAAAAAACTGCAATAACTTTCATTTCATTTGCTATCACTTAAACTTACTGCTCTGAACAACAAAGCAGTCGTAGTGTTTGTAGTGCCTTTTAAAAATTTTGATTTTGATTTGATTTTGATTTCGTCAGCGCAACAAGTCAAAGTAAGTAAGGTTTGCTTTTGCAAGTTGTATTTAAAAAGTTTTATTTTCATATTTCACGACTGCTCACGGTAGGCAGGAAGCGACGATAGGTTGCATGAAAATGTCGAGAAAAAAGGAAAGTGGGGTTGTGTTATGTGATGTTTATAGATGGAACATCCGTTGAAATTAAAATCCGAGCTGCTCCTTTTTCAAGGATATCCACATTTTTTGTTTTTTTTGAAAGGATCAAATATTGAGAAAATCGAAAATTCGCCACCGTCCAAATTTTTCCGATTTCAATACATTATTTGGTCGCTAAGGGATACAAAAAAAGGTATTAAAAAGAAAAATGGACACCTGTAGTGGAAAAATCCAATGTGAACAGGACCTAAAGGATAACCACTGAAATATAAAATAACACAAAAAGTACCCACTTTAATTTGCGTATAACTCCTAACATGTTAACTCTACGTGAAAATTCCTTATAATATGTTTCATTCAGAATAAATAAAGGAATATTTCTTTGATATACAATTTTGATGTACCTGCAGTGGTTAATGCACTTTGGTCCATCTAAAGTGAAAATTTCAAAAAAAAAAAGTACGTTTTTTTTATGGTGCTATTTTAAGTTCAAATATTTTTCTAGTTTATGTAAATATTTTAATCTAATGATCCAATTCTCATTCTTACATATCTATACGTTAATATTAAAAAGAATTGGAGCTGAAATACGCGCTAGCTGTGCACGGTGGGCGGTAAGCAACAATAGGTTGCATGAAAATATCGAAAAAACGATCGCCGGCTAAACACTTACGTAAACTGATATTCTAATATACTTCATAAACACACAGCAAGCGTGAATAAAATCTCCAACATTTTTTTTAAACGAAAATTAGTACCAGCACACAGCTAGGCACATATTCGTTGGGCCATCGTTTTTACGATATTCCCATGCAACCTATTGTTGCTTCCCGCCCACCGTGCACAGCTAGCGCGTATCTCAGCTCTAACTCTTTTTTAGTATTAACATAGAGATGTGTAGAAATGAGAGTTGGATCATTAGATTAAAATATTTACATAAACTAGAAAAATATTTGAACTTAAAATAGCACCATAAAAAAAACGTACTTTTTTTGAAATTTTCACTTTAGATGCACAAAAGTACATTAAGCACTGCAGGTACATCAAAATTGTATATTAAAGAAATATTTCTTTATTTATTCTGAATGAAACATATAATAAGAAATTTTCACGTAGAGTTAACATTTTAGGAGTTATACGCAAATTAAAGTGGGTACTTTTTGTGTTATTTTATATTTCAGTGGTTATCCTTTAGGTCCTGTTCACATTGGATTTTTCCACTACAGGTGTCCTGTTTTCTTTTTAATACCTTTTTTTGTATCCCTTAGCGACCAAATAATGTATTGAAATCGGAAAAATTTGGACGGTGGCGAATATTCGATTTCCTCAATATTTGATCCTTTCAAAAAAAACAAAAAATGTGGATATCCTTGAAAAAGGAGCAGCTCGGATTTTAATTTCAACGGATGTTTCATCTATAAACATCACATAACACAACCCCACTTTCCTTTTTTCTCGACATTTTCATGCAACCTATCGTCGCTTCCTGCCTACCGTGTGCTGCTGCACACAACTTGCGTAAGCAAAGAAAATCCAAATCAAATCAAAGTCAACAGTTTGAAAAGGCGCGACAAACAAGGCGCCTTGCTTTTTATTGCTTTCCAGTTTTTGATTTTGCATGAACTGCGACTGCTGAAATTTATTTATAATATCAAGCAGCAAAGAAAAAACCTTGCGAAGTCGTTGGCAAACACAAAACAGCATCGCTTATTGCTTGCAAAAAGTTTGATTTTCATATTTCACGACTGCTGCTGCACACAACTTGCATAAGCAAAGAAAATCCAAATCAAATCAAAATCAACAGTTTGAAAAGGCGCGACAAACAAGGCGCCTTGCCTTTTGTTGCTTTCCAGTTTTTGATTTTGCATGAACTGCGACTGCTGAAAATTCTTAATATGGTAAGCACACGCAATTACTCATTTTAAAAAGCGACGATAAGTAAAATCAAAAATAATCAACATTTTCACGACTGTTGCTACTTCGACTCAAGTTTTTTAAACACTGGTTATAGTCATTTCGTAAACATGGATAAGTCTAGTAAATATAAGAGTGGAGCTGAAAAGCGCAAATTAAAAAAAAATAAAGACAAACGCGATAAGCAACTGCTTTCTAAAATACCGAAACTAACAAGCCTCTTCGCTAATGCGACGACAACTGTAAACGAAGCAAATTGTGACAATCCTGAGTTTTGTGAATCTACTTCTGATACTTTTTCAATTCCATCAACGCCAAGAGAGGTTAATTTCCAACATGTTGACAGCACGATCGAAGGTGTACAAAATCCGGACGATGCCGAAAGTTCGGTGAATGTATCAAAAATTGATGAAAATTCCACCAATGTGTTTTCAAATGACCCAGGTTTGTGGCCTATTCAATTCAATCAATCAATCGTTCAAACTTATTGGATTAAGAAGGGTATGCTATCGTTGATATTTCAATATAAGAGTAAAAAATTAACACAGAATACTCTTATTTAGGTCCCTCGTCGTGTCGCAATATTGATTTGATCGCAAAGAAATCTGGACAAAGAAACTTTTCTGAATATCATTTGCATCGGGTTTTACCAAATGGAACACAGACTGAACGTGATTGGCTGATCTATTCGCCGTCAGTCGATTCAGTATTTTGTTTTGCTTGTCGCTTGTTCGGTAATTTACACGAAAATGCAAGTTCATTTGCTCTAAAAGGTTTCAATGACTGGAAACATTCAAAGCGTGGTATTTCAATTCATGAACAATCTCATGATCACATGTCCAACAATGTCAAATACAAAATGCAACTAAAAACCGATTCTTCTATAGAAAAAACATTCGAAAATTCACTTGTCAATGACATGACTTATTGGAGGAAGGTTTTGAGTCGTGTTGTAGAGGTTATCAAATTCCTAAGCTCAAGGGGTCTTGCGTTACGTGGTCACGATGAAATTCTTGGGTCCAAACATAATGGAAACTTTCTTGGATGTTTGGAGCTGTTAAGCAAATTCGACCCATTTTTGGCAGAACATATCACACGTTTTGGCAATAGAGGAAAAGGTATACTTCTTCAAAATAACTTCGAAAATGATTTGTCTCTTCATTTGGTATGTTTTTTTTTTCAGGAAGAGCTTCGTACCTTTCAAGTTCAATATGTGATGAATTCATATCGATTATGGGAAAAGGTGTGAAGGAAAAAATCGTTTCGGAGATAAAAGAAGCCCGTTATTATTCATTTAGCATTGACTCTACTCCGGATGTGAGCCATACGGATCAGCTGTCACTATGTTTTCGATACGTAAAAGGCCGTGACATTCATGAACGGTTTATTGCTTTCATTCCAATTGAAGGTCACACAGCAGACTATCTTTTGTCTATCGTTTTGAATTTCCTAGAGGAGAGTAAAATTGATATGCAAAACTGCAAAGGCATTTCATTTGATAACGCTTACAATTTGGCTGGAATTTATGGTGGCCTTCAGCGTTTGATTATTCAACGAAATGAATCGGCGATTTTCGTGCCTTGCACTGCTCACTCACTGAACTTGGCGGGTAAAAATAGTGTTTCTAAAAACATTACCGCATCTAATTTTTTTGGTATGATCGAAAAATTGTATGGTTTTTTTGTTTATTCATCTTTTCGTTGGAATCGACTCAAAGAACAATTGTCCGAGAAAGGCGAATTTATGTTAAAGAGAGCAACTGGCACAAGGTGGTCGGCTAAATTCCAAGCAGTTCAAGCTTTGCCCTCATGTTACTTGAAAGTGTTAACTGTTTTGAATTCTCTCATTTCTGAAAAAAGCCTCAGTGAAGATAACAAAGCATCGGCAAAAGGTTTGATAGCCAAATTGTGCCAATTTAAAAATATTTTAATGCTTGTCTTGTGGAAAAGTGTTTTGACTAAATTTAACTTTATAAATTTAGCTTTACAAAAACCAAATCTGACTCTTACGACGATCACAAAACTATATGCTTCAATAGTTACAGATCTTGAAAACAAGGATTACAACAAAATTTTCGATGAAGCATTGACAATTTTCGACAATATTCCTTCTGATTTTCAAGCAGATTTTATTCAGTCTCGTTCAACAGCGCAATCACTTGTTCCAGAAGATGAGAAAGAAAATTTAAAAAAATCCTTATTCGAACCTGTTATCGATGCTCTGTTATCAAATTTGAAAAAACGTGCTGATATTTATAATGATTTGGAAGACTTTTTCTCATTTTTAATAAATTTAAATTCAATGAGTGACGAAGACATTGCTGTATCATGTAAAAAAGTAGTGGAAAAGTATCCAAATGATCTCAATGAAGTTCAACTAACTGATGAATGTCAATTTGCCAAAAATTACTTTACTTTTGATAACTTAAATCATGAATCGATGTATAAAACAATGTTCGATGATCATCTTTGTGAAACTTTCCCGAATTTAGACATTTTATTACGCATTTATTTATGCATGTTTGTCACTAATGTTACAGATGAAAGATCATTTTCAAAATTGAAATTGATAAAAAATTGTTTGCGTAACACTATGGGAGATGATCGTTTGAACAGTCTATCAGTTCTTTCCATTGAAAATAACTTGTTGGATGAATTAAACTTTGATGAAATTATTGATAAGTTCGTAACACTCAAGTGCAGAAAAGTTGTGGTTTAATTTTGTTGGGCAAATAAATAAAAATCTATCATATTATCATATGAATATTTTTTTCATGGGCCCCTTTGAGTCCGGGGCCCTGGGGCAATGGCCCCAAAATTTGTTCGATAATCCGCCACTGATATGACTTATTCTAATGGCAATCGGCTGCTGCTGCTCCCTCTGCACCGCCCTTGAATGTCACCTCGTCTCCCCATGTGGAATTAGAGCTGATTATTTTTTTATTTTATTCTTAGTATGCGTTTTTTTTTTTTTTCTCTTTGTTTTCACCGTTTCATTTCTGGTTTCATATGTATGTGTTCTTAATTTGATGTCTCATTTGATATATATATTTTGTTTTCTTACTGTTATTTCTGCCTAAATGGCTATAAGTTTTCCTCTTAAATTTTTTTTTTTTTTTTCTTCTCAAAAATTTTCCAACCTGTCACTTAATTCATATTCGCATTTTTTTTCTTCTTCTTCTAAAAAAAAAGTTCTTAACACTTATGGTTTTTCATTTTTTTTTTTTCTTTTCAAATTTCCGAAAAAAAAACTAATTCTTTTCTCTCTATCAATTCTTTTAAGTTTCCTTATTTAAGTTCTTGTTTGTTCTTTTCACTATCGGCTTAATTCTCATTTTTCCAAAAATTAAAATTTTTTTTTTTTTTTTGCATATACGATATTTTTATTTCTTTGGCCGTTCGGGTCCAAACTTTTTTTTTTTTATACTTTTTAAACTTCTTTTCTGCACAAAATTTATCTTACTTTTCGAAACTGTACTATTCTTTTCACTACCGTACTTTTAGTAAATTTTTTTTTCCTTTCTTCAAAATTCCTTTTTTTTATATAAATTTTTTGTTCTTCACTGTACTTATTATTTTTAGTGTTTTCTCCCAACAATTATTTATTTAGTTTTCCCTATTCAATATTTTGCTTTTAGTCTTCTTTTTTTTTTTCAAAACTGATTTTCATTGTATTCCATTCAATATATTACTTTTTAGTTTTATTATACTTTTATTTTTTTTTTCTTTTTCCACAACGTATTTTTCTTTTCTGATCACTATATTACTTTTAGTGTTTTTTTTTTTTTTTGTTCTCAAAACTTAAATATTTTTATTAGTTTATTTTTTTTTTTTTTTTTCAAAACTTATTTTTAGTTTTATTCTATTCAATATATAACTTTTAGTGTTTTTTCCAAAAATTATTATTTTTTTCCTATTCACTCTTTTACTTTTAGTGATCTTTTTTTTTTCAAAACTGATTTATATTTTTAAACTTTCATGTATGTTCATTTATCTAATTAGTTTTCTAGTTTTAAAAGTTTTCGATTTTAGTTTCGCGGGACCGAACCGTCCAACCGGATCTGCCATCCATCAGCAACTGCCGATTACATTTTTTCATTTACTCCACCTAAGCTCCGTTTTTCCTTAAGATCACGCCACTTACTCCAAAAAAAATTGTTTTCGAGCTAAAAAACCTCATAAAAAAATTATTTACGAACTAATTTATCCACAGGATTGTTGTTTTAATTCCCTGTATGATATACCCATCGAACTTAATTGCCGTTATTAGTTTTATTAACTCTCTATTCTCTTCGGTACCAATTACTGGCCTGTCAACCACAGTGCGAGTCCCGAAGTTACGATACATATATCTGTTATACTTTCTGTTAGTGCGCCCTGTTAATAACATCTCTATAACATCTCCGAATCTGCTCACCTGTTAATAAGCTACGCACTAGCTCTATAATTCGAAGTACTGTCAACATCTATTTGAGTGGCTGGCATACCCTGTAGGGAAAATCCCTAGCTCCGAACAAACAAAAATTTCGTTTTTTTTCTGGCTAGTTACCACATTCCCACAGGGATTAGTCTAAAATAAATCTCATACCTCACACATCTTATACGATATTCATATGTGCATCATTCATATCTGTTTAAAGTTCGTAGAGAAACTCCCCCGATACCCACTGTAACTAAATGAAATGGTTCTTAAATATATATTTTTTCAAGATCATAGTTCTTTTATAAGATAGAGGTGTCTTCGGGATTTTTGGCTAAAAATAATTGGAAAGTAGCTGGGAGAAATATGAAGTTAAAATCATCCAAAAGATCAATAGAAAACTTCCGCAAGCATACGATTATGATACGGATTATATATTGTCGTTTAAACTTCATAACCGCCTAAGTGAAACTTTCATAATCACCTAAGCCAAAATTGAGATTTAACAAACTTTAACTCCTGGCTCCCAACTCTGTCGATCCAGACCATAAATTTGGTATTATTCGTAGCTCGGGATGTTTTATTTTCTTCTGATGTTCTTTTCAGCTCTGCAGTCGGTAAGTCGTTAATTTTTGGCACAGATGTCCGTTAGACGGTTATGAAAGTTTAAGTTTTAACCCTGTTCTTTTCATGATTTGCACTAAAATTTAATTTTAAAATCGAACCTTTACATATGCAAACATAAATACGTACACACATTTGGATGTTCCTACATACATATGTATGTATGTTCTCATGAAAACTGTTTCAAAGTCACTTGAATGTTATTAATAAGATGCAAACAAGCTAAAAGCATCAAATAGATATAAATATCTACATACAAACATACATAGTATGTGCATGTGCATAGGGAATAAAATGGCGCTTGGTAAAATGGATTGCAATAACAACTGCAAAGTTTCGATTTTCCAGTAGTAATTGCAATATTTGTATGTGCCAATGAAATAATAGGTGGCCGCTGTGGTGCAGTGGGTAGAGTGCTCGCCTGCTGTGCCAGAGGTCTCGGGTTCAAACCACGGTCCGAGCCAAACACCAAAACAATTTTTCAATTAGTAAAAATCCAATTATTGGGTTTTTTAAGAGCAGCGGTCACCTCTCGGCAGTGGGCGGCATACCCTCCGAGAGTATTTCTGCCATGAAAAAGCTTCTCACAAAAAATGCATTCGCCGTTCGGAGCCGGCATAAAACCGTAGGTCCACCCAATTAGTAGGAAAAACAAAAAGGAGCACACCTCGAATTGGGAGGAGAAGCTCGGCCATAAAACTCGTCAGAGTTATAATAGCGCCATTGTATTATTATATTATATTAATGAAATAAATGCGGTGTGATGGCGCGCGGTGTGAACAACGACCGTGGCAAGGAAAGGAAATGAGTTTACTGAAGTACACACAAATTGAAGGCTGATATCGCTGGGATTTGAAAAGCGGCAACGTGGCATACAGTAATTTCCCTGCAGTGAAAGTCCAAACTAGTTAGCTAACCTACCAGTTAACTGACTAGATAAATTATGGGAGTTGCCCAACTAGATTCATAGGGTACAAATTGAGATTAGTTATGAAACAAGAAGTTTTTCCAAAAAAAAGGGTTTTAAATTAAAAACGAATGTATCCGGGGTTTCTGGAGGTTGCAATCAACACGTATGCAGTAAAAGTAAAGCAACTTCTTTAATGTTGTTGTAGTATTGGAACCCTGCGTAGTAGGCCCCTTGTAGATTTAGTTGGTTGCAAATTGTTAGATCATGTGAATGCCACAAATATAACGTAGTTTGAGATGTTAATACAGCCCTGTATTTTAGATACTACTTCAGCCATAGAAAAAAGTACATGATATGTTTGTATAAAGTCAGAAAATCATCAATTTAAATGTCAAGCTTAGAATAGTCAACGTGTTACTTATTCACAATGTTAATGTTAATTTTCCTAAATATTTAATATGCAAGATCACAATCTAATGTGCCTGAATTCTTTAATTTAAATATCATATTTTAATAACTAAATAAATGTATTAGAAACTTTATTTTGCAATTTTTATTTTCATTGGAGTAGCATGTAAAACTAGTCAGTCAACTGGTATAGTTCTGATATCTACACTGACTAGTCAGCAAATTGGTATGATGCTGGTGTGTATACTGACTAGTCAGTGAAGTCAGTCAAGTGGTATGACTCTGGTGTGGATACTGACAATTGCCATTTCCTAGGTCATCACCGTGTTAAAAATACCAGTTGCTAATATGGAAAAAAGATAGATGGCTGACTACACCATTTCCACTTTAAAATGAGAAACCTTCACATTAAAATCAGATTAGTCAATTTGAAATGAGAAACTTTCATTTGAAAATCAGAATAGTCATTTTAAAATGAGAATATTTCACTTCAAAATGAGAAACCTTCATTTGAAAATCAGATTAGTCAATTTTAAATGAGAAAGCGTCACTTCAAAATGAGAAAATTTCATTTGAAAATGAGAAATTATCATTCCAAATTGAGAATAGTTCATCAAATGTATAAGCTGAATAATATTTTTTTTTGTAGAAGGACCACATTTAATAGAACAACGATTACAATACCTGGAAAACTTGGTGGACGTATCCAAAATAACAATAACTCGGGGGTTGTGCACGGGCTTTTCAACATGCCTCCTCTTTTCATACGAGTGTGCAGCTTTAGAAAACATGCCTGTTGGTACCTAAATAAACTTAACTTTTAATAAAAACATGTTTCTCATTTTCAATTGATGATTTCTCATATTAAAATGAAAATTTCTCATTTTCAAATGAAGTTTTCTCATTTCGAAGTGACGCTTTCTCATTTAAAATTGACTAATCTGATTTTCAAATGAAGGTTTCTCATTTCGAAGTGACGCTTTCTTCTTTAAAATTGACTAATCTGATTTTCAAATGAAGGTTTCTTATTTTAAATTGAAGCTTTCTCATTTTAAAGTGGAAATGGTGTAGTTGAGCTGTATGGCCAACTAGTTGTCAATTAGTTTACAACTAGTTGATTTCGCTGCAGGGTTTATATATGTACATACATATATGTATTTAACAGATTTAGCCAACCATAAGCGCTTAAATGCGGTGCTCGCGAAAAGTTTTGTATGTCATGGAAATTAAGCTATCACTTAATGACGGCATTCAAAGACGCAGCTGAAACAAAAAAAAAAAAAAAAAACGAAAAACAGCAACAACTAATGAGCATGACAATGACGTAGATAATTTGGGATAGAAGGATATACTTACATATGTATGTACACTGTACATGTACATGTGTATGTGTTTGTCGTTGAGTATGAATTCAATCAATTTATATTTGCCAGTAATTATGTGTAGTTAGTAAATCTGCAGCAAACGATAACTCAAATCAGGAAAATTAGAAATCATAAGCACAAATGTACATATCGTATGCATGCACATATGTAGATGTGGTGGCAAACACAAAAAATTAAGCAGAGGAATTAGCAAAAAAAAATCAACCACTGACAGAAAAAGTTGCTCAAGGATACTCGTATGTATGTATATAAAGCGGCTAGAGTAACCGTATAAATGGATGGTTTCGAACAGATTAAAAATAAATATTGACAAATCAAACATTATGGCAGTCACAAAGCCACACATATAGATACATACATACATACACACAATGAAATTGCTAGCATGAGGAATCATAGCTCACTGAATGGCAATCGCTTGGCAAAAATTTGATCAACAGCAAACAACAGCCAACTGCAACGTCAACGTTAAGCTTGACTAAACTGATGCCGAGTGATGAGCATGGCGAAAGCACAGCCGCTTCAGCACTACAGCGGCAATATACAGTGGGCTTTTTTTTCAAAATGCGACAGTGTAAAATTTATGTATCTTAATTCTTTTTTCTGTTGTTTATCCGACAGTGTATGAATACGATGTATTGTGGAACGAATTTCCGTCATCTCTTGTCATAAAAAAATAGAACGAGAAATGATGCTGAAGATGGCACATCGCCAAAACCGGTTTATAACTAAATCAATATTGCAATTCGCTAGCTTAGAGTGCAAATTGTGTAAGTCCTTTTTTCACACTTTGTAGGAGAGACAAAAAAGAAAAAATAAAGAAATTTCGAAATGAAAAAAAATGTCTGTTCATGTAAAATTTTGGACTTACACAATTTTCTTCGTTTTTTGGACTTACACAATTTGCGTATCACTGAATAACAACGAGTAGAAATATGACAAGTACCACAGACTTGTTTAGTGTGGTGCGTATTTGATTTTTCTAGAGTTCTACATAAAAATAAACTTTTTCATAAAAATGGACTTACACAGTTTGCACTCTAAGCTAGCGAATTATGTAACTGTTCACCATGATTATGCAGTCAACTTCGAAAGTCTTCTATCCAGGCTGTTGAGTTGCTCAAGAAACCTCTTCATGGCAAGCATAGAGTGGTGTGTAAAAGTTCGAGTTGTTTAGACAAACAAGAAAATCGCCATCGTGCAAAAACTCAATCGTGTGAAATTTTTACTCGCTCCTGGACTACACAATCGATATGTTTTGGCGACTTTTCTGATCCAGCGAATCGTTTGTTTTTTATATTAGTTTTTTTTTTTAACAATTATTTTAACATTCAGGTGGCAACAACAACAAATGGTATGGTGATTGTGAATTATTCAGCGCAATATTTGGGGAGTCTGATATATTGTAGGGTTGCTTTGAAAGCGAGAGAAATCATTGGCGAGTTCGAGATGATTTAGCGATTGTTTCGATTGAGAGCTTTACTCGAATACGAATGAAAACCATCGAGAGAGGGAGCATTTGAGAAATTTGAATAAACGAGACAATTGAATAAAACATCTTGGATAACGCTATTGAGGAACGATTAAAACATAAAAACAAGTAAAAGCGCGGCTGTTTTCGGCCGTACCGAAGACTTCATACCTTTCATGAGTGGGGAAATGAAAAGTTACCTATGTATGTACATAGCCTGATTAAGTGTAATTTATAATTTTAATTCTGTGGGTTATTTATGGAAAGATTTATTAGAAAAAATGGTGCCTTGGCTATTTAAATGGAGGAGCTACACACCAAAATGTCCATATCTGAACAATCGGTTGTATGGGAGCTATATGTTATAGTGGTCCGATCTTGACAATTTTCGGTAATCCCGTTTGGGCCCATATGGGTACAAATACTTCAAAATTTCACGCCGTTAGCTGTTAAAATGGAGGAGTTATACACCAAAATGTCCATATCTGAACAATCGGTTGTAGGGGAGCTATATGTTATAGTGGTCCGATCTTAACAATTTTCGGTAATCCCGTTTGGGCACATATGGGTACAAATACTTCAAAATTTCACGCCGTTAGCTGTTAAAATGGAGGAGTTATGCACGAAAATCTGTATATCTGAATAATCGGATGTTGTGGAACTATATGTTATAGTGGTCCGATCTTGACAATTTTCGGTAACCTTGTTTGGGCCAAAATGGGTACGTCTACTTCAAAGTTTCATGTCCTTAGCTGTTTAAATTGGGAAGTTATGCACAAATTACACCTATAAAATTCATGTATATCTGAATAATCGGTTGTTTTCTATATGTTATAGTGGTCCGATTCGGCCGGTTCCGACAAATGATCAGCTGCATATAACTATATACCAGTATTCCGAATTTCATTCAGATATCTCAAAAACTGAGGGACTAGTTTGCGTTCACACAGACGGACGGACGGACAGACGGACAGAAGGACAGACGGACAGACGGACAGACGGACAGACGGACAATGGCTTAATCGACTCAGCTCGTGATTCTGACCATATCGGTATATATTTTGGTGGGTCCCCCACGCTTCCTTCTGGTACTTTCGACAAAAATTTTTTGGCACTAAGTTATAATACCATTTCATTCTCATGAAAGGTATAAAAATGCATAATATAAACTTTGACCTTTAATAACTTTTGTTGTTGTTGTTTTAAAAAAAAATAATTCACTTTAATACTCAGCTTAGCCATGTTTATCAATCCTCATACTTCGTTTTTTAATTTTATAATTTTCAAAATTTCATATTTGCACCAGTTAGTGCTTATTGCTTTCAACTTTGCGGGGCTGGGGGCAGTTCAAAACGTCATCCTATCGCCATAAAATTTTGTGGGGTTCATTAGCTCGTATAAAGGCAACTTTTCATTGCTGGTACGTTCAAAAAAAGAACAAAAAAAATCTCCATATGATTTCACTCCACCTTAATGCGCAAGCATACCTGACTTTGGGCGTTTTCACCAAACTTATTATGCAATTGTGAAAATGTTTGGCTGGCAGTGGGGTGTAGTTTCAAAGAAGTAGAAACGTAAAAAGGTAGCAAAAGCACTACAACAAAAACACAAAGTCAAGGACTAAAAAGGATAAGAAATAATAATTAGGAAATAAATTGAGTAAAGAAAAGAGCAGAAATAGAAAGAAAGAAGTAGGTAGGAGAATTTGGAAGAGGAGTAACGAAAATAACACCAACAACAACAACAAAATAGTAGCAGCAACTAAAGGAGCAGCATGAACAGGAACAAGAAGAAAAAGGTAGATAACAGTGACAACAACAAACAATTATACAAAAACTATAGTTGCACTTTAGTCATAAGAAAACATCTAGAAAGACTGTCGAGTTTCGACAGTAGGCAGCACTCTAGTATAATATTTAATTGTGTATTAATTTAATTGAATATAATATTATATTATAATACAATGCCGCTATTATAACTCTGACGAGTTTTATGGCCGAGCTTCTCTCCCAATTCGAGGTGTGCTCCTTTTTGTTTTTCCTACTAATTGGGTGAACCTACAGTTTTATGCCGGCTCCGAACGGCGAATGCATTTTTTATGAAAACCTTTTTCATGACAGAACTACACTCGGAGGGTATGCCGCCCACTGCCGAGAGGTGACTGCTGCTCTTAAAAAACCCAATAATTGGATTTTTACTAATCAGAAAAATAGTTTTGGTGTTTGGCTCGGGCCGTGGTTTGAACCCGAGACCTCTGGCATAGCAGGCGAGCACTCTATCCACTGCACCACAGCGGTCACAGTTTAATTGAATACTTACTTGTAAACATCAAATTCCAGGATGCAATTTAAGGCTTCATTGAGTCAATTAATTTGGCATGCCTGCACATAGTATTATACACATACAAGTTTTAAAAAACACCCACTGTACCTTAATACCAAGTGATGTGAGACGTTTTAATATAGTTTGTGAGGACCAAATTAAACAACAACAATTTGGCCCACACAAAACAAACCCCATGGAAAAGCAACACAGCCGCCCACGACACTAACACGGCAACACAGCAACGCGACGATCAAACACAACAAGTCTCAACAACACAAAGAGCGAACACAACACGTCGCGGCAACACAACGATCAAACACAACAAGTCAACGCAACCATCCGAGCTAGCGACAGCGGACACAATAGCTATAAATAGAGCGACACAGCGCTACGGCAGTGAGTCAGCACGGAGCCGTGGTTGCGACCGGAGCTACTAGTGAAGCGCTTCTTGATTATCACGCGCAAAGGTCCCCCCGCGACTATAGACAGGCGACGCACGCCCGTACGTGCCGACGTAAACCGCGCCGCGAATATACCACGAAGCCGCGACGCTAGCGCCCGAGTGCCAAAGCGCAGAGACACCTACGCCGGTGCGACAGAGCAACGTCACCGTTAGCAGCGACGCCAGCGTCAGGGTTACGCCAACACACGCATCCACTAACGGGATCCACCTAACGGAACCCGACCGGCCCGTTAACGTCATCGTTGGACAGCTACGCCAGCGTCAGGGTTACACCAACACACGCACCTACTAACGGGATCCGCCTAACGGAACACGACCGACCCGTTAACTCATACCCTAATAAAATAGAAAATATAAGAAATGAATTGAAGTTATAGACAAGAGAATGTGGTTAATTTATTGTACATATTTAATGATTTAAGGAGTGAATAAAATTACATGAAGACAATTTGCACGGCGTCCCAAATTTACAAATTTATTGTAACCGAACCCTGGACACGGCGAGTATACCCCAGCAACTATTAAAGAAGCAACGGGGCAACAAGAAAGCTTCGTTACAATTGGCGCCCGAGCAGGGACCCTGCAAATCGTCCAAGCGTCAGAAGGAACATTCATGACTACAAATCGAGGGATTACAAAATGGCTGACCAGATAGACACCACGTGGTTGGACAACCTTTCAAAGGAACAACTGGTTTCTGTCGCAGAGGAACTGTGTATCGAACAGGCAGGCACCACACGGGAAATCCGAAAACGAATATTAGCAGTAGCATCAAAGGCGACAACGGACCCGGAATTACAAGCAAAGTTTTTATCATTAGAAATCACCTATCAGGGGGATGCCATAAACAATAGCGAGAACGAAGGTGAGGAGGAGGCAACAGATCCTCCGAACACAGGCACGAACTTCGACAATGGGCCACCTAGGCAAGACACCTCGGCGTTCCCGCTTCAGGAAACGCAACCCACAAGACATAATCCATCATCAGGAATAGCGTCAACCGGAAGGAACTTGACTCCACAATTAACACAAGCACCAGCGTTGGTATTCGCACCCATCATCGACCAAGTAAGGAAGTGGTCAGTTAAATACGACGGGGGGCGAGATCCGTTAGCTTTCATCGAACGACTGGAGGAGCTGTCAGAAGCATACGCGCTAAATAGGGATCTGCTCCCAAAAACCATGCCCGAACTACTAGGAGGCACCGCTCTCCAATGGTATCGCAACAACAACGCACATTGGAGTAGCTGGGTGACATTCAGACAGGACTTTTTGCGTTTCTTTTTACCCGCTAGATACTTCGAACACCTCGAGGATGAGATACGGCAGCGAAGGCAACACGCACGGGAAAAATACAAGAATTACGTGCTAGCGATACAGAACCTCATGAGACACGCCGGATACAGCAACGAACAACGTTTGGAAAGGATCTTCCGTAATAGTCACCCCGATTATCTACTTTATATCCGTCGGAGGGACTTCACCAATCTCACGGAACTCCTAATCCTTGCCGAGGAATATGAGGGTATCCACGAAGGCTATCGACGACCATCAGACGGAACCCGCCGCGAAGTTGCACGACACGTCGTAGGCGACAAAGCGTCGGCCCCACCACCACCACAATCACCTCCAGAAAACCAGAGATTCGACCCCAACAATGTATGCAGGAGGTGCGGTGAACAAGGACACTACGCAAATAGATGCCAAAACCCACAAAAATTTTTTTGCTGGGAATGCGGTCGAAGTAATATACGAACAATCGAATGCTGCCGTCAACGTCAGGGAAACGACAGAGGGCTTCACGAAGGACAAGGCGCGATGAGCCCCAGAAAACCAGCGCCGAATCAGCAGTAGCAATGCACCAAGAACATGGCCGCCTTTATGCCGTAGCCAGACTAGGTGCGGAATCAGCGGAGGCAGTCATCGATACAGGGGCATCGAGAAGTTTCGTTTCGAGTAGCCTAGCAGAACGTGTGGTAAACTCTGGTAGTGGAGAAATGGTGAGAGTGGCCATCAAAATAACGATGGCAAACGGGACTAGCACCACAATCTTCGACGCCATAAGGACCGAGGTACGCCTCGGGGACGCGTCACATCACACAGTTTTACACGTTATGCCCGGAGCAATCGATGATATTATACTGGGTCTAGATACACTGGGGAGTATGCGAGCCACCATATCCTGCGGAGGAGGACACCTCGCACTGTCCAGGCCACAACACACCTTGCCACCAAGTGAACCAACACAGATCACAGAAGAGGTAATGACACAAGCAGAAAATCACAATAACGTCAGTGAGAGAATCAATAGGATCAACGGGGCCCACGACAAAGACGATGAGCAACGAATAAATGATTTTTTAGCGAAAGAATTGCAAAAGTTCGAAACCATGAGGGGAGTAACAACCATAGCCAAACACAAGATTGTCATGACGGACGATAGACCTATCAAGCAACGTTACTTTCCACGCAACCCAGCTATGCAGAGCATCATCAATGAAGAAATCAACGAACTACTCCAGAAGGGATGCATCGAGCCATCATGTAGCCCACACAGTGCACCGATCGTACTAGCAAAGAAGAAAAATGGTAAGTGGAGGTTATGCGTGGATTATCGGCAGCTCAACGCCAGATCCGTACCCGACGCATACCCCTTACCCAGGATACAACACATATTAGACAAACTACGACGAGCGAAATACATAAGCAGCCTGGACTTGAAAAATGGCTACTGGCAGATACCGCTGGAGCCCCAAAGCCGTCCCTACACAGCTTTCACGGTACCAGGACGCGGATTATTCCAGTGGCGCGTTATGCCGTTCGGCTTACACTCCGCACCTGCAACGTTTCAGCGAGTACTGGATCAGGTTATTGGACCGGAGATGGAACCCAACGCTTTCGCATACCTCGACGACATAATCGTCATAGGATCCACCTTGGAGGAGCACCTCCACAACCTAAAAGAGGTAATGTTACGGCTCCAACGTGCCAACCTCAAAATAAATGCAGAGAAATGTGAATTCTTCAAGACAGAACTCCGATATCTCGGTCACGTGGTGAGCGACAGAGGAATTCACACCGACCCCGAGAAAGTTGCTGCCATCAAGGACCTGAAGCCACCAACGAACGTGAAAGAGGTACGTCAATATCTTGGTATAGCATCTTGGTACCGACGATTCGTACCCGACTTCGCCACGATAAGCCAACCACTGACCGCCCTACTGAAAAAGGGTAAACACTGGAAGTGGGGGGATGAGCAACAGAAAGCATTCGAGGCCTTAAAACAAAACCTCACGGAAGCACCGATACTCGCCTGCCCGGACTTTACTAAGACATTCACCTTGCAGACGGACGCGAGCAATTTTGGGCTGGGAGCCGTATTGACGCAGGAACTGGAGGGCGGAGAACGCGTGATCGCCTACGCCAGCCGAAAACTAAACAAGGCAGAAACCAACTATTCGCCCACCGAGAAAGAATGCCTCGCTATAGTCTGGGGAATACGCAAAATGAGGCCATATTTGGAAGGATACCGATTCAAAGTAATCACGGATCATATGTCCCTAAAATGGCTAAATTCCATCGAAAATCCCTCCGGACGCATAGCACGATGGGCATTGGAATTACAACAACACAGCTTCGACATCGAATACAGGAAAGGAAAGCTGAACCTGGTAGCGGATGCACTATCACGACAGCCATTGGAGACCTTAAGAATAGCAACGACAACCGAGCCGCATTGCAAGTGGTGGCACAAACGGGTAAAGGAAGTACGCACCAATCCAGAGAAATACGCGGATTATCTGATACAGGATGGACAGATGTACCGCCATATTCCCTGCCGGTCGCACGACGAGGAAACGGTACCTTGGAAACTTTGTGTACCAACACCACTACGACAACGAGTTCTAGAGGAAAACCACGATATTCCAAGCGCTGGACACATGGGCATCCGCCGGACGGTAGCACGGATTGCCAATCGTTATTACTGGCCCGGCATGTTTCGCGACATAAGCCGATATGTACGCCAATGTGAGTCCTGCCAAAAGTACAAGGAGACACAACAAAAACCGGCCGGAAAGATGCTCTCACAGGTAGCCCAAGAACCATTTGCCACGGTATGCGTCGATTTTGTCGGACCACTTCCACGATCCACACACGGGAACACAATGCTGCTAGTGTTTTTCGATCGCTTCAGCAAATGGGTAGAATTGATCCCCATGAGGCGTGCTACAGCAGAGGGTCTACGCCGCGCATTCAGGGAACGCGTCATCGCCAGATTTGGGGTCCCAAAAATCCTAATATCAGACAACGGCGTACAATTCACCAGCACCCTGTGGCAACGCTACCTGAAGGAAATGGGGATACGACAACAGTTCACCGCACCCTACACCCCCCAAGAAAACCCAACAGAGCGAGCAAACCGTACCGTGAAGCGAATCATAGCACAACTCACCAGATCACAACACAACAGATGGGATGACCTTCTCCCGGAAATCCAACTCGCCTGTAACACAAGTGTCGCTGAATCCACCGGGTACAGTCCGGCCTTCCTCGTACAAGGACGAGAACCACGACTACCAGGGGCACTGTTCGACGAGGTCAACCTAGGAACAGGCACAGCTAACACAACGGCAGAAGAGAAGTCCAACAGAATGCAGGAAGCCTTCAAAATAGTAAGGCAGAACATGGAACGAGCAGCGGCAGACCAAGCACGACACTACAATCTACGGCGGAGAAAATGGACCCCCGTAATTGGCGAACTAGTACTCGTAAAAGGACATCACCTGTCCAAAGCCACAGAAAATTTCGCAGCGAAATTAGCCCCCAAATATGACGGGCCCTACCAGGTCCTAGGATATGTATCACCAGTGATACTCAAAGTAAGGAAAACTGACGGCGGGAGAGAGAGGACGGTAAACATTGCTGAACTGAAGGTTTATCATGCGGCCGAAAACGGACCGACCAGCAACTAGAAAAAAAAAAAACATTCACAGGCATTCACAGAAGAAATGGCGAAGCAAAAACGGCAAGAAGTATTGGCCCGGTTCCTACAGAAGCAACAAGACATCCAAGAGACGACACAAGCCACGATCGCCGACGACCACCCTTACACGACACAAGAAACCAGCACCACAGTAAACACGCAATCCTTATCCGTACCAACACCTGAGGTAACCCCAGAGACAACAACACAACCAACAACAATAACAATCGAGGCACAGGACGCGGAAGGACCAACATTGAACCAGTTCCCGGAAATCGCAGACGAAATACGGAGCATATTTCAACGCATCGCCGAGGGTAAAAGTCCTTCCCGGGTAAGATTCCGCACACCCAAATATAGGGTAACCGTAACGGCAAGCAAGGCCCATATTAAAATATTGGAAGCCGAGGGCTGAATCTCCGAAGTGGGGGGGGAGTGTGAGGACCAAATTAAACAACAACAATTTGGCCCACACAAAACAAACCCCATGGAAAAGCAACACAGCCGCCCACGACACTAACACGGCAACACAGCAACGCGACGATCAAACACAACAAGTCTCAACAACACAAAGAGCGAACACAACACGTCGCGGCAACACAACGATCAAACACAACAAGTCAACGCAACCATCCGAGCTAGCGACAGCGGACACAATAGCTATAAATAGAGCGACACAGCGCTACGGCAGTGAGTCAGCACGGAGCCGTGGTTGCGACCGGAGCTACTAGTGAAGCGCTTCTTGATTATCACGCGCAAAGGTCCCCCCGCGACTATAGACAGGCGACGCACGCCCGTACGTGCCGACGTAAACCGCGCCGCGAATATACCACGAAGCCGCGACGCTAGCGCCCGAGTGCCAAAGCGCAGAGACACCTACGCCGGTGCGACAGAGCAACGTCACCGTTAGCAGCGACGCCAGCGTCAGGGTTACGCCAACACACGCATCCACTAACGGGATCCACCTAACGGAACCCGACCGGCCCGTTAACGTCATCGTTGGACAGCTACGCCAGCGTCAGGGTTACACCAACACACGCACCTACTAACGGGATCCGCCTAACGGAACACGACCGACCCGTTAACTCATACCCTAATAAAATAGAAAATATAAGAAATGAATTGAAGTTATAGACAAGAGAATGTGGTTAATTTATTGTACATATTTAATGATTTAAGGAGTGAATAAAATTACATGAAGACAATTTGCACGGCGTCCCAAATTTACAAATTTATTGTAACCGAACCCTGGACACGGCGAGTATACCCCAGCAACTATTAAAGAAGCAACGGGGCAACAAGAAAGCTTCGTTACAATTGGCGCCCGAGCAGGGACCCTGCAAATCGTCCAAGCGTCAGAAGGAACATTCATGACTACAAATCGAGGGATTACAAAATGGCTGACCAGATAGACACCACGTGGTTGGACAACCTTTCAAAGGAACAACTGGTTTCTGTCGCAGAGGAACTGTGTATCGAACAGGCAGGCACCACACGGGAAATCCGAAAACGAATATTAGCAGTAGCATCAAAGGCGACAACGGACCCGGAATTACAAGCAAAGTTTTTATCATTAGAAATCACCTATCAGGGGGATGCCATAAACAATAGCGAGAACGAAGGTGAGGAGGAGGCAACAGATCCTCCGAACACAGGCACGAACTTCGACAATGGGCCACCTAGGCAAGACACCTCGGCGTTCCCGCTTCAGGAAACGCAACCCACAAGACATAATCCATCATCAGGAATAGCGTCAACCGGAAGGAACTTGACTCCACAATTAACACAAGCACCAGCGTTGGTATTCGCACCCATCATCGACCAAGTAAGGAAGTGGTCAGTTAAATACGACGGGGGGCGAGATCCGTTAGCTTTCATCGAACGACTGGAGGAGCTGTCAGAAGCATACGCGCTAAATAGGGATCTGCTCCCAAAAACCATGCCCGAACTACTAGGAGGCACCGCTCTCCAATGGTATCGCAACAACAACGCACATTGGAGTAGCTGGGTGACATTCAGACAGGACTTTTTGCGTTTCTTTTTACCCGCTAGATACTTCGAACACCTCGAGGATGAGATACGGCAGCGAAGGCAACACGCACGGGAAAAATACAAGAATTACGTGCTAGCGATACAGAACCTCATGAGACACGCCGGATACAGCAACGAACAACGTTTGGAAAGGATCTTCCGTAATAGTCACCCCGATTATCTACTTTATATCCGTCGGAGGGACTTCACCAATCTCACGGAACTCCTAATCCTTGCCGAGGAATATGAGGGTATCCACGAAGGCTATCGACGACCATCAGACGGAACCCGCCGCGAAGTTGCACGACACGTCGTAGGCGACAAAGCGTCGGCCCCACCACCACCACAATCACCTCCAGAAAACCAGAGATTCGACCCCAACAATGTATGCAGGAGGTGCGGTGAACAAGGACACTACGCAAATAGATGCCAAAACCCACAAAAAATTTTTTGCTGGGAATGCGGTCGAAGTAATATACGAACAATCGAATGCTGCCGTCAACGTCAGGGAAACGACAGAGGGCTTCACGAAGGACAAGGCGCGATGAGCCCCAGAAAACCAGCGCCGAATCAGCAGTAGCAATGCACCAAGAACATGGCCGCCTTTATGCCGTAGCCAGACTAGGTGCGGAATCAGCGGAGGCAGTCATCGATACAGGGGCATCGAGAAGTTTCGTTTCGAGTAGCCTAGCAGAACGTGTGGTAAACTCTGGTAGTGGAGAAATGGTGAGAGTGGCCATCAAAATAACGATGGCAAACGGGACTAGCACCACAATCTTCGACGCCATAAGGACCGAGGTACGCCTCGGGGACGCGTCACATCACACAGTTTTACACGTTATGCCCGGAGCAATCGATGATATTATACTGGGTCTAGATACACTGGGGAGTATGCGAGCCACCATATCCTGCGGAGGAGGACACCTCGCACTGTCCAGGCCACAACACACCTTGCCACCAAGTGAACCAACACAGATCACAGAAGAGGTAATGACACAAGCAGAAAATCACAATAACGTCAGTGAGAGAATCAATAGGATCAACGGGGCCCACGACAAAGACGATGAGCAACGAATAAATGATTTTTTAGCGAAAGAATTGCAAAAGTTCGAAACCATGAGGGGAGTAACAACCATAGCCAAACACAAGATTGTCATGACGGACGATAGACCTATCAAGCAACGTTACTTTCCACGCAACCCAGCTATGCAGAGCATCATCAATGAAGAAATCAACGAACTACTCCAGAAGGGATGCATCGAGCCATCATGTAGCCCACACAGTGCACCGATCGTACTAGCAAAGAAGAAAAATGGTAAGTGGAGGTTATGCGTGGATTATCGGCAGCTCAACGCCAGATCCGTACCCGACGCATACCCCTTACCCAGGATACAACACATATTAGACAAACTACGACGAGCGAAATACATAAGCAGCCTGGACTTGAAAAATGGCTACTGGCAGATACCGCTGGAGCCCCAAAGCCGTCCCTACACAGCTTTCACGGTACCAGGACGCGGATTATTCCAGTGGCGCGTTATGCCGTTCGGCTTACACTCCGCACCTGCAACGTTTCAGCGAGTACTGGATCAGGTTATTGGACCGGAGATGGAACCCAACGCTTTCGCATACCTCGACGACATAATCGTCATAGGATCCACCTTGGAGGAGCACCTCCACAACCTAAAAGAGGTAATGTTACGGCTCCAACGTGCCAACCTCAAAATAAATGCAGAGAAATGTGAATTCTTCAAGACAGAACTCCGATATCTCGGTCACGTGGTGAGCGACAGAGGAATTCACACCGACCCCGAGAAAGTTGCTGCCATCAAGGACCTGAAGCCACCAACGAACGTGAAAGAGGTACGTCAATATCTTGGTATAGCATCTTGGTACCGACGATTCGTACCCGACTTCGCCACGATAAGCCAACCACTGACCGCCCTACTGAAAAAGGGTAAACACTGGAAGTGGGGGGATGAGCAACAGAAAGCATTCGAGGCCTTAAAACAAAACCTCACGGAAGCACCGATACTCGCCTGCCCGGACTTTACTAAGACATTCACCTTGCAGACGGACGCGAGCAATTTTGGGCTGGGAGCCGTATTGACGCAGGAACTGGAGGGCGGAGAACGCGTGATCGCCTACGCCAGCCGAAAACTAAACAAGGCAGAAACCAACTATTCGCCCACCGAGAAAGAATGCCTCGCTATAGTCTGGGGAATACGCAAAATGAGGCCATATTTGGAAGGATACCGATTCAAAGTAATCACGGATCATATGTCCCTAAAATGGCTAAATTCCATCGAAAATCCCTCCGGACGCATAGCACGATGGGCATTGGAATTACAACAACACAGCTTCGACATCGAATACAGGAAAGGAAAGCTGAACCTGGTAGCGGATGCACTATCACGACAGCCATTGGAGACCTTAAGAATAGCAACGACAACCGAGCCGCATTGCAAGTGGTGGCACAAACGGGTAAAGGAAGTACGCACCAATCCAGAGAAATACGCGGATTATCTGATACAGGATGGACAGATGTACCGCCATATTCCCTGCCGGTCGCACGACGAGGAAACGGTACCTTGGAAACTTTGTGTACCAACACCACTACGACAACGAGTTCTAGAGGAAAACCACGATATTCCAAGCGCTGGACACATGGGCATCCGCCGGACGGTAGCACGGATTGCCAATCGTTATTACTGGCCCGGCATGTTTCGCGACATAAGCCGATATGTACGCCAATGTGAGTCCTGCCAAAAGTACAAGGAGACACAACAAAAACCGGCCGGAAAGATGCTCTCACAGGTAGCCCAAGAACCATTTGCCACGGTATGCGTCGATTTTGTCGGACCACTTCCACGATCCACACACGGGAACACAATGCTGCTAGTGTTTTTCGATCGCTTCAGCAAATGGGTAGAATTGATCCCCATGAGGCGTGCTACAGCAGAGGGTCTACGCCGCGCATTCAGGGAACGCGTCATCGCCAGATTTGGGGTCCCAAAAATCCTAATATCAGACAACGGCGTACAATTCACCAGCACCCTGTGGCAACGCTACCTGAAGGAAATGGGGATACGACAACAGTTCACCGCACCCTACACCCCCCAAGAAAACCCAACAGAGCGAGCAAACCGTACCGTGAAGCGAATCATAGCACAACTCACCAGATCACAACACAACAGATGGGATGACCTTCTCCCGGAAATCCAACTCGCCTGTAACACAAGTGTCGCTGAATCCACCGGGTACAGTCCGGCCTTCCTCGTACAAGGACGAGAACCACGACTACCAGGGGCACTGTTCGACGAGGTCAACCTAGGAACAGGCACAGCTAACACAACGGCAGAAGAGAAGTCCAACAGAATGCAGGAAGCCTTCAAAATAGTAAGGCAGAACATGGAACGAGCAGCGGCAGACCAAGCACGACACTACAATCTACGGCGGAGAAAATGGACCCCCGTAATTGGCGAACTAGTACTCGTAAAAGGACATCACCTGTCCAAAGCCACAGAAAATTTCGCAGCGAAATTAGCCCCCAAATATGACGGGCCCTACCAGGTCCTAGGATATGTATCACCAGTGATACTCAAAGTAAGGAAAACTGACGGCGGGAGAGAGAGGACGGTAAACATTGCTGAACTGAAGGTTTATCATGCGGCCGAAAACGGACCGACCAGCAACTAGAAAAAAAAAAAACAATAAAATTAAAATAAATAAAATTTACAGTAATAGTCAAGTCGAAGAATACAAATAACAACCACCGGCCATTCTATCACAAACCATCGAGGTGAACACAACGTTTTTGTGCAAGAAAAAAAAAACCACAACCAACCAATATGCAGGACTACAATGCAAAGCTGACCAACAGCGTCAAACGTATGCGCCAACGCTACGCAGAGGAGGAGGCAAAACGCCCAAGGATTGTGCTCTTAGAAGAAGCTGCAGGCACTGACGCTAACCGCAAGCGCGTAGCAACGGACACTGACACCACACGCACAACCGTAGTAGCAGCCACGGCTGGCTTCGACGCCAACACCAAGGGCGCTCCACTGCACGCAAGGCGCACAGCTGAAGCAACCGCGCAAGCAATAGCGTTGAGCACACGCAACACACACGTAAGAGAAGAGGAGGAAACGTGCACCCTGAATCGCGTAATAATAGAGGAAGAGGAGATTGGTACGACCAGAGATCATCCGTGCAACGAGGGTACATTGTCGGCTATCATAGAGCTGTCCTCGGATGAGGACACAGCCCCACCGGAAAAAGAAGGGCCCATGGCAATATTCCCGGCAGGACCAGGCGGCATACCGCTCTATGCACCCGACATAGATTCTCTACAAGAATCCCACTGGCTGACAGATGCCGTGATTGATGCTTGGGCAAAGGGTCTGGAAGAGTCACTCGAACAACACCATACGACTCTCAGCCCGTTCGTTATCTGGCAGCTCAACCAAAAAGGGAACGAGGAGGAAAACTACCGACGCATACACAGGTGGGTTCGCAACGTCGATCTGTTTAGCAGGAGCGTAATCCTCGCGCCGCACAACGTAGCCAATCACTGGTACCTGCTAGGACTGGCAAAAGCAGCCGTCACACATCACGTCACCGACACAGAATGCTGGCAGGAGTGGTACGTTTGGGTAGCAGACTCTATGCACAGAGCCAACACCCCACACGCAACGCAAGCATGGATGAATTTCCTCCAGTGGGAGTACATACAACGGTACGGACACGACAGCTTTAAGGCCCGGGAGATAAAACTAGAGGTACCACAACAAAACAACAACAACGACTGTGGCGTCTACGTATTGGAGAACATGGAGAGGGTGTTAAAATACACGGGGCGAGGAGAAGGAGGACCAGGACTGATCAGACAGGCATTCACAGAAGAAATGGCGAAGCAAAAACGGCAAGAAGTATTGGCCCGGTTCCTACAGAAGCAACAAGACATCCAAGAGACGACACAAGCCACGATCGCCGACGACCACCCTTACACGACACAAGAAACCAGCACCACAGTAAACACGCAATCCTTATCCGTACCAACACCTGAGGTAACCCCAGAGACAACAACACAACCAACAACAATAACAATCGAGGCACAGGACGCGGAAGGACCAACATTGAACCAGTTCCCGGAAATCGCAGACGAAATACGGAGCATATTTCAACGCATCGCCGAGGGTAAAAGTCCTTCCCGGGTAAGATTCCGCACACCCAAATATAGGGTAACCGTAACGGCAAGCAAGGCCCATATTAAAATATTGGAAGCCGAGGGCTGAATCTCCGAAGTGGGGGGGGAGTGTGAGGACCAAATTAAACAACAACAATTTGGCCCACACAAAACAAACCCCATGGAAAAGCAACACAGCCGCCCACGACACTAACACGGCAACACAGCAACGCGACGATCAAACACAACAAGTCTCAACAACACAAAGAGCGAACACAACACGTCGCGGCAACACAACGATCAAACACAACAAGTCAACGCAACCATCCGAGCTAGCGACAGCGGACACAATAGCTATAAATAGAGCGACACAGCGCTACGGCAGTGAGTCAGCACGGAGCCGTGGTTGCGACCGGAGCTACTAGTGAAGCGCTTCTTGATTATCACGCGCAAAGGTCCCCCCGCGACTATAGACAGGCGACGCACGCCCGTACGTGCCGACGTAAACCGCGCCGCGAATATACCACGAAGCCGCGACGCTAGCGCCCGAGTGCCAAAGCGCAGAGACACCTACGCCGGTGCGACAGAGCAACGTCACCGTTAGCAGCGACGCCAGCGTCAGGGTTACGCCAACACACGCATCCACTAACGGGATCCACCTAACGGAACCCGACCGGCCCGTTAACGTCATCGTTGGACAGCTACGCCAGCGTCAGGGTTACACCAACACACGCACCTACTAACGGGATCCGCCTAACGGAACACGACCGACCCGTTAACTCATACCCTAATAAAATAGAAAATATAAGAAATGAATTGAAGTTATAGACAAGAGAATGTGGTTAATTTATTGTACATATTTAATGATTTAAGGAGTGAATAAAATTACATGAAGACAATTTGCACGGCGTCCCAAATTTACAAATTTATTGTAACCGAACCCTGGACACGGCGAGTATACCCCAGCAACTATTAAAGAAGCAACGGGGCAACAAGAAAGCTTCGTTACAATTGGCGCCCGAGCAGGGACCCTGCAAATCGTCCAAGCGTCAGAAGGAACATTCATGACTACAAATCGAGGGATTACAAAATGGCTGACCAGATAGACACCACGTGGTTGGACAACCTTTCAAAGGAACAACTGGTTTCTGTCGCAGAGGAACTGTGTATCGAACAGGCAGGCACCACACGGGAAATCCGAAAACGAATATTAGCAGTAGCATCAAAGGCGACAACGGACCCGGAATTACAAGCAAAGTTTTTATCATTAGAAATCACCTATCAGGGGGATGCCATAAACAATAGCGAGAACGAAGGTGAGGAGGAGGCAACAGATCCTCCGAACACAGGCACGAACTTCGACAATGGGCCACCTAGGCAAGACACCTCGGCGTTCCCGCTTCAGGAAACGCAACCCACAAGACATAATCCATCATCAGGAATAGCGTCAACCGGAAGGAACTTGACTCCACAATTAACACAAGCACCAGCGTTGGTATTCGCACCCATCATCGACCAAGTAAGGAAGTGGTCAGTTAAATACGACGGGGGGCGAGATCCGTTAGCTTTCATCGAACGACTGGAGGAGCTGTCAGAAGCATACGCGCTAAATAGGGATCTGCTCCCAAAAACCATGCCCGAACTACTAGGAGGCACCGCTCTCCAATGGTATCGCAACAACAACGCACATTGGAGTAGCTGGGTGACATTCAGACAGGACTTTTTGCGTTTCTTTTTACCCGCTAGATACTTCGAACACCTCGAGGATGAGATACGGCAGCGAAGGCAACACGCACGGGAAAAATACAAGAATTACGTGCTAGCGATACAGAACCTCATGAGACACGCCGGATACAGCAACGAACAACGTTTGGAAAGGATCTTCCGTAATAGTCACCCCGATTATCTACTTTATATCCGTCGGAGGGACTTCACCAATCTCACGGAACTCCTAATCCTTGCCGAGGAATATGAGGGTATCCACGAAGGCTATCGACGACCATCAGACGGAACCCGCCGCGAAGTTGCACGACACGTCGTAGGCGACAAAGCGTCGGCCCCACCACCACCACAATCACCTCCAGAAAACCAGAGATTCGACCCCAACAATGTATGCAGGAGGTGCGGTGAACAAGGACACTACGCAAATAGATGCCAAAACCCACAAAAAATTTTTTGCTGGGAATGCGGTCGAAGTAATATACGAACAATCGAATGCTGCCGTCAACGTCAGGGAAACGACAGAGGGCTTCACGAAGGACAAGGCGCGATGAGCCCCAGAAAACCAGCGCCGAATCAGCAGTAGCAATGCACCAAGAACATGGCCGCCTTTATGCCGTAGCCAGACTAGGTGCGGAATCAGCGGAGGCAGTCATCGATACAGGGGCATCGAGAAGTTTCGTTTCGAGTAGCCTAGCAGAACGTGTGGTAAACTCTGGTAGTGGAGAAATGGTGAGAGTGGCCATCAAAATAACGATGGCAAACGGGACTAGCACCACAATCTTCGACGCCATAAGGACCGAGGTACGCCTCGGGGACGCGTCACATCACACAGTTTTACACGTTATGCCCGGAGCAATCGATGATATTATACTGGGTCTAGATACACTGGGGAGTATGCGAGCCACCATATCCTGCGGAGGAGGACACCTCGCACTGTCCAGGCCACAACACACCTTGCCACCAAGTGAACCAACACAGATCACAGAAGAGGTAATGACACAAGCAGAAAATCACAATAACGTCAGTGAGAGAATCAATAGGATCAACGGGGCCCACGACAAAGACGATGAGCAACGAATAAATGATTTTTTAGCGAAAGAATTGCAAAAGTTCGAAACCATGAGGGGAGTAACAACCATAGCCAAACACAAGATTGTCATGACGGACGATAGACCTATCAAGCAACGTTACTTTCCACGCAACCCAGCTATGCAGAGCATCATCAATGAAGAAATCAACGAACTACTCCAGAAGGGATGCATCGAGCCATCATGTAGCCCACACAGTGCACCGATCGTACTAGCAAAGAAGAAAAATGGTAAGTGGAGGTTATGCGTGGATTATCGGCAGCTCAACGCCAGATCCGTACCCGACGCATACCCCTTACCCAGGATACAACACATATTAGACAAACTACGACGAGCGAAATACATAAGCAGCCTGGACTTGAAAAATGGCTACTGGCAGATACCGCTGGAGCCCCAAAGCCGTCCCTACACAGCTTTCACGGTACCAGGACGCGGATTATTCCAGTGGCGCGTTATGCCGTTCGGCTTACACTCCGCACCTGCAACGTTTCAGCGAGTACTGGATCAGGTTATTGGACCGGAGATGGAACCCAACGCTTTCGCATACCTCGACGACATAATCGTCATAGGATCCACCTTGGAGGAGCACCTCCACAACCTAAAAGAGGTAATGTTACGGCTCCAACGTGCCAACCTCAAAATAAATGCAGAGAAATGTGAATTCTTCAAGACAGAACTCCGATATCTCGGTCACGTGGTGAGCGACAGAGGAATTCACACCGACCCCGAGAAAGTTGCTGCCATCAAGGACCTGAAGCCACCAACGAACGTGAAAGAGGTACGTCAATATCTTGGTATAGCATCTTGGTACCGACGATTCGTACCCGACTTCGCCACGATAAGCCAACCACTGACCGCCCTACTGAAAAAGGGTAAACACTGGAAGTGGGGGGATGAGCAACAGAAAGCATTCGAGGCCTTAAAACAAAACCTCACGGAAGCACCGATACTCGCCTGCCCGGACTTTACTAAGACATTCACCTTGCAGACGGACGCGAGCAATTTTGGGCTGGGAGCCGTATTGACGCAGGAACTGGAGGGCGGAGAACGCGTGATCGCCTACGCCAGCCGAAAACTAAACAAGGCAGAAACCAACTATTCGCCCACCGAGAAAGAATGCCTCGCTATAGTCTGGGGAATACGCAAAATGAGGCCATATTTGGAAGGATACCGATTCAAAGTAATCACGGATCATATGTCCCTAAAATGGCTAAATTCCATCGAAAATCCCTCCGGACGCATAGCACGATGGGCATTGGAATTACAACAACACAGCTTCGACATCGAATACAGGAAAGGAAAGCTGAACCTGGTAGCGGATGCACTATCACGACAGCCATTGGAGACCTTAAGAATAGCAACGACAACCGAGCCGCATTGCAAGTGGTGGCACAAACGGGTAAAGGAAGTACGCACCAATCCAGAGAAATACGCGGATTATCTGATACAGGATGGACAGATGTACCGCCATATTCCCTGCCGGTCGCACGACGAGGAAACGGTACCTTGGAAACTTTGTGTACCAACACCACTACGACAACGAGTTCTAGAGGAAAACCACGATATTCCAAGCGCTGGACACATGGGCATCCGCCGGACGGTAGCACGGATTGCCAATCGTTATTACTGGCCCGGCATGTTTCGCGACATAAGCCGATATGTACGCCAATGTGAGTCCTGCCAAAAGTACAAGGAGACACAACAAAAACCGGCCGGAAAGATGCTCTCACAGGTAGCCCAAGAACCATTTGCCACGGTATGCGTCGATTTTGTCGGACCACTTCCACGATCCACACACGGGAACACAATGCTGCTAGTGTTTTTCGATCGCTTCAGCAAATGGGTAGAATTGATCCCCATGAGGCGTGCTACAGCAGAGGGTCTACGCCGCGCATTCAGGGAACGCGTCATCGCCAGATTTGGGGTCCCAAAAATCCTAATATCAGACAACGGCGTACAATTCACCAGCACCCTGTGGCAACGCTACCTGAAGGAAATGGGGATACGACAACAGTTCACCGCACCCTACACCCCCCAAGAAAACCCAACAGAGCGAGCAAACCGTACCGTGAAGCGAATCATAGCACAACTCACCAGATCACAACACAACAGATGGGATGACCTTCTCCCGGAAATCCAACTCGCCTGTAACACAAGTGTCGCTGAATCCACCGGGTACAGTCCGGCCTTCCTCGTACAAGGACGAGAACCACGACTACCAGGGGCACTGTTCGACGAGGTCAACCTAGGAACAGGCACAGCTAACACAACGGCAGAAGAGAAGTCCAACAGAATGCAGGAAGCCTTCAAAATAGTAAGGCAGAACATGGAACGAGCAGCGGCAGACCAAGCACGACACTACAATCTACGGCGGAGAAAATGGACCCCCGTAATTGGCGAACTAGTACTCGTAAAAGGACATCACCTGTCCAAAGCCACAGAAAATTTCGCAGCGAAATTAGCCCCCAAATATGACGGGCCCTACCAGGTCCTAGGATATGTATCACCAGTGATACTCAAAGTAAGGAAAACTGACGGCGGGAGAGAGAGGACGGTAAACATTGCTGAACTGAAGGTTTATCATGCGGCCGAAAACGGACCGACCAGCAACTAGAAAAAAAAAAACAATAAAATTAAAATAAATAAAATTTACAGTAATAGTCAAGTCGAAGAATACAAATAACAACCACCGGCCATTCTATCACAAACCATCGAGGTGAACACAACGTTTTTGTGCAAGAAAAAAAAAACCACAACCAACCAATATGCAGGACTACAATGCAAAGCTGACCAACAGCGTCAAACGTATGCGCCAACGCTACGCAGAGGAGGAGGCAAAACGCCCAAGGATTGTGCTCTTAGAAGAAGCTGCAGGCACTGACGCTAACCGCAAGCGCGTAGCAACGGACACTGACACCACACGCACAACCGTAGTAGCAGCCACGGCTGGCTTCGACGCCAACACCAAGGGCGCTCCACTGCACGCAAGGCGCACAGCTGAAGCAACCGCGCAAGCAATAGCGTTGAGCACACGCAACACACACGTAAGAGAAGAGGAGGAAACGTGCACCCTGAATCGCGTAATAATAGAGGAAGAGGAGATTGGTACGACCAGAGATCATCCGTGCAACGAGGGTACATTGTCGGCTATCATAGAGCTGTCCTCGGATGAGGACACAGCCCCACCGGAAAAAGAAGGGCCCATGGCAATATTCCCGGCAGGACCAGGCGGCATACCGCTCTATGCACCCGACATAGATTCTCTACAAGAATCCCACTGGCTGACAGATGCCGTGATTGATGCTTGGGCAAAGGGTCTGGAAGAGTCACTCGAACAACACCATACGACTCTCAGCCCGTTCGTTATCTGGCAGCTCAACCAAAAAGGGAACGAGGAGGAAAACTACCGACGCATACACAGGTGGGTTCGCAACGTCGATCTGTTTAGCAGGAGCGTAATCCTCGCGCCGCACAACGTAGCCAATCACTGGTACCTGCTAGGACTGGCAAAAGCAGCCGTCACACATCACGTCACCGACACAGAATGCTGGCAGGAGTGGTACGTTTGGGTAGCAGACTCTATGCACAGAGCCAACACCCCACACGCAACGCAAGCATGGATGAATTTCCTCCAGTGGGAGTACATACAACGGTACGGACACGACAGCTTTAAGGCCCGGGAGATAAAACTAGAGGTACCACAACAAAACAACAACAACGACTGTGGCGTCTACGTATTGGAGAACATGGAGAGGGTGTTAAAATACACGGGGCGAGGAGAAGGAGGACCAGGACTGATCAGACAGGCATTCACAGAAGAAATGGCGAAGCAAAAACGGCAAGAAGTATTGGCCCGGTTCCTACAGAAGCAACAAGACATCCAAGAGACGACACAAGCCACGATCGCCGACGACCACCCTTACACGACACAAGAAACCAGCACCACAGTAAACACGCAATCCTTATCCGTACCAACACCTGAGGTAACCCCAGAGACAACAACACAACCAACAACAATAACAATCGAGGCACAGGACGCGGAAGGACCAACATTGAACCAGTTCCCGGAAATCGCAGACGAAATACGGAGCATATTTCAACGCATCGCCGAGGGTAAAAGTCCTTCCCGGGTAAGATTCCGCACACCCAAATATAGGGTAACCGTAACGGCAAGCAAGGCCCATATTAAAATATTGGAAGCCGAGGGCTGAATCTCCGAAGTGGGGGGGGAGTGTGAGGACCAAATTAAACAACAACAATTTGGCCCACACAAAACAAACCCCATGGAAAAGCAACACAGCCGCCCACGACACTAACACGGCAACACAGCAACGCGACGATCAAACACAACAAGTCTCAACAACACAAAGAGCGAACACAACACGTCGCGGCAACACAACGATCAAACACAACAAGTCAACGCAACCATCCGAGCTAGCGACAGCGGACACAATAGCTATAAATAGAGCGACACAGCGCTACGGCAGTGAGTCAGCACGGAGCCGTGGTTGCGACCGGAGCTACTAGTGAAGCGCTTCTTGATTATCACGCGCAAAGGTCCCCCCGCGACTATAGACAGGCGACGCACGCCCGTACGTGCCGACGTAAACCGCGCCGCGAATATACCACGAAGCCGCGACGCTAGCGCCCGAGTGCCAAAGCGCAGAGACACCTACGCCGGTGCGACAGAGCAACGTCACCGTTAGCAGCGACGCCAGCGTCAGGGTTACGCCAACACACGCATCCACTAACGGGATCCACCTAACGGAACCCGACCGGCCCGTTAACGTCATCGTTGGACAGCTACGCCAGCGTCAGGGTTACACCAACACACGCACCTACTAACGGGATCCGCCTAACGGAACACGACCGACCCGTTAACTCATACCCTAATAAAATAGAAAATATAAGAAATGAATTGAAGTTATAGACAAGAGAATGTGGTTAATTTATTGTACATATTTAATGATTTAAGGAGTGAATAAAATTACATGAAGACAATTTGCACGGCGTCCCAAATTTACAAATTTATTGTAACCGAACCCTGGACACGGCGAGTATACCCCAGCAACTATTAAAGAAGCAACGGGGCAACAAGAAAGCTTCGTTACAAGTTCAATGTTATTTTCATGGTTTGGCTTTAAAAATGGCACAGCCAAGCCGGCGAGGCTCATCAGCATGCGCAACTAAATCGTATAATTTGCTTGTGATATGGATGTTTGTGTTTGTTGTTGTTGTTTTTGTTATCTACTTTTTGCAATTTGCATCATTGACACTGCAACAGCAGCAGCAGACGGCAAGTCAAATATGTATGTTTGTATATTTGTATGTGTGTCAACGTGCTGTGCATAACTGCTTGCAAGTCAAGTTAAGTGGTAAGCGGCTGTTTGTAATTGCCTGCTGTTGCATGCAACAAATTGAAGCGAAGCACACGATGCCATGTCAGCAATACATACAAACTTATGTGTGTAGAATAGAGATACGAACAACAACAAAAATATCAAGCAAGCTTGCGTTGCAGGCTACAAACGCTTTTATCTCAACGTGTATGCTGAGGAAGTGGCAGATACATATGAGGCTGACTCAGGGTTTGAATTTGCCTGTGCAAAACAGCAATAGCCGATGTTTTTTGCTTATTGCTGAATTCAGCCGAGCCAAAAACGAAAACACGAATCATTCGCTTCAGTTTTCAGCTGAGTCGTGTTTGCTTGTATAGTTAAGCCAAGCAACTCAATTTGAGAGGGTTGCTTTTAGAGATGAGCGAAACTGCGATTTTTCGATATCTGTGATTTCGGTGATTGCTATTTTTAAATCACTGTGATTTTAAACTGCTATTGCGATTGCATGGACTGGTATAAAATCATCAGTTACCGGTAGAGATTAATTTTGCGTTTTCTGAGCGATATAACCTGTCTTTATTTTATGTTAACAAAATGATAGCAATAACAACGTATTCCGCAGTAAAATCGCAGTTTGTAAATATTTTTCAAAGACAAATTGTAAATTCAATAATTTTTTTTCTTATATTTCTATATATGTACGTATGTGGTCTGCTCAAAAGTGTAAACAAAAAGAAATTTATAATGCTTTTGCGATTGCGATTCACATAGGTGAACTGCTTACTTGCTACATCGATAGCAGAGCCAATAAGTAGTGAACTGCTATTTTGAAAAAGTGATCGCAATTGCGATTTGTGATTTTTTATTCACAGTGAAAAAATCACCGTTTGCGATATATCGCTCATCACTAGTTGCTTTTACTTCCAGCAATTAGTTGAGTAGTAAATTTTTGCTTACAGTTGCTTATTTTGCTGAAACTAGTTTTTAAGCAAAATTCAACATGCAAAGATGTTTACAAATGGACATACATATATATTATGTGTACATACATACATACACATAAGTAAATATGTATAAAAAATCGAAATATGCGTAAACAAATCGTTTCAGCAAAACAAGCAAAAGCAGAAAAAATGCAAAGACAACTAATTGCTGGAAGTAAAATGAAATCCCCCAAATCGCGTTGCTTTGCTTAACTATACAAGCAAACACGGCTCAGCTGAATACTTGGCGGGCCGAGTTTGCTAATTTACTTTTCGTTAGCAAAAGCAAAGCAAAAGCAAATGCAGCAAAAGTAGCTAAGCAATTTCAAACCCTGGGCTGACTTGCTATAATAGAAGAGCGCTATATTCATGACTGCAAGAAACATGTACATTAGATAGGGTTGGTCCCCATACGAAAAAAAAAAGTTGTAAAAGTCCGCCCCTAAATTTGAAGCTTATGTTGAGAGGGTTAAGGGACACAAAAAAAATTTTTTTTTGATCCCGCGAAATACCGCCGAAATCGTTTTTTTATTGTAACTTTGTTATTTTTCATCCGATTTTTAAAATTGATACGTCATTATTTTCGTATTTTGCAGCTCTACACTTCCTTCTAATGCTCTTTTGAGCTCTGAAGTCGTTTTCACATAGTTGGGTCAGCTAACTTATTTGTATGTCCATGAATTATCCTTTTTGTTTTGCCAAATAAAAGTGCTTCAAAATTCATGACAATGTTGCCTTTAAAGGGTTTTACTAAATTAATAAACAAAGAAGTTACGTCACTACGAATATTTAACGTAGCTATTATTTAATTTATTTTTTAAGCAATTCAATATATGTAAAGTTGTATAAGTCCGACCCTAAATTTGAAGCTTATATTGAGAGGATTAAGGGACAAAAAAAATTTTTTTTTCTGATCCCGCGAAATTCCGCCGAAATGGTTTTTTTCTTGTAACTTTGTTATTTAACATCCGATTTTTAAAATTGATACGTCATTATTTTCGTATTTCGAAGCTCCACATTTCCTTCTAATGTCCTTTTGAGCTCTGAAGTCAAATAACAAAGTTACAATAAAAAAAACTATTTCGGCGGTATTTCGCGGGATCAGAAAAAAAAATAAAAATTTTTTCTTTAATCCTCTCAATATAAGCTTCAAATTTAGGGTCGGACTTTTACAACTTTACATATATTGAATTGCTTAAAAAAAATAGTTAAATAATATCTACGTTAAATAACTTCTTTGTGACGTAACTTCTTTGTTTATTAATTTAGTAAAACCGTTTCAAGGCAACATGGTCATGAATTTTGAAGCACTTTCATTTGGCAATACAAAGAGGATAATTCGTGGACATACAAATAAGTTAGCTGGCCCAACTATGTGAAAACGACTTCAGAGCTCAAAAGGATAATAGAAGGAAGTGTAGAGCTTCAAAATACGAAACCAATGACGTAGCAATTTTAAAAATCGGATGAAAAATAACAAAGTTACAAGAAAAAAACAATTTCGGCGGTATTTCGCGGGGTCAAAAAAAAAATTTGTTTGTGTCCCTTAACCCTCTCAACATAAGCTTCAAATTTAGGGGCGGACTTTTACAACATTTTTTTTCGACCCTATCTAATGTACATTAATATACTACATACAAGTACATATATAGCAAAATGCATATGACACTGTGTGTATGAGTTTTCTGAGTGAATTTTTATGTTCATACGTATATAGTACCTATATGTAACCACATATTCACTCACTCACATACATACATATGTACATCCATGCAAGTGCATTTTTGTTGCTTACTGTTGTTGGGGTGGTAAACTTCTTCGCTTCTTGGCATACAAAATGACAACTTAAGCAACTCACACTCTGTTAGTAGTTGCTGAATAATGAAGTTAATGCGGCGACGTGTTGAGACTGTCAAATGCACTGCAGTTGCGGTTCATATGCGCTCCATAAGCCAAGGCTGACATATTTTTCTTTACAATTTTTTGCTTTCAAACTTTTGGTTTAGTTACTTTTGCATTGACAATGTGGTTAATGGAGATCGGCACAGACATGTACAAAATTTCCACACGTATCAAAAAAGTAAAAAAAGACACTGCACATTGGTCCCAATTCCATTTTTTTTGGCATAAATTCAACTAATACAGCTACGCAGTTGAAAGTTGATAAATCCTATAGCAATGGCATATGGAAGAAAAATAGCAAATATCTGATCAATCAGACCACGCCCACCGTGACTGCCAGTAGGGTGGCCCTTCCAGGTATGAGAAAAATTTCCTTTTGAGATACTATATCGCAAAAGGTGTCAAAATTAGCGTAATTGAATACAGAGTTCTATATATTTATGTATGTTAACGTAAATTTCAAATAAATAAGCGAATTTAAATTTCGAAAAAATTAGCCACTAATAGGGTGTGTCGAAATACTTTTTTGAGGGTTTTCTTAACGCAAGAACCGTTAAAACTTGCGTGTTTCATAGCAGATTACAAAATAGTATAATAAGTAACGTCCGCAACTCACTTTTTGTGGTTAAGACAGCGACATCATACTATATTAGCGCGGAATTGCTGATCGGCATGCGAGAACCTTCATTATTGAATCATGGTACCAGTGTTGCCGATTTTAGGATTTTATCGTCATTTTGACGACTTTTTTACGCAATGACGATTTGATGATTTTTCCTAACAAATGACGATTTTTATCGTTCATCTCTTTTTTTATTAACTAGTGAAAGTGGCATTATTAAAAACTTCAAACTATCTCAGTACAATAAGTAAATGATTGTCTTCATAAAATAAATCCTTATATTTTGTAAATTATTTTTTAATGTAAAATGTTATGAATTAGTATTAAGGAACAATGAATGTGATTTTTATATTATATAAGCGCAATGTTTAGATAATTGTGAACGCTTTCTTTTCTAAATATGATTTCATTTATATACGAATTTGTATGAATCCTCTTTAAAATTGTTTTTGAGACAATTTTTTGCTTAAGGATGTACGCCCCGAAAAAATGACCTTTTTAGGGGGCTCTCACAGATCTTGGAACTTAAATTAAAACTAGCTGGAGCCTTATAGTTTGCGAGAGTTTTGTTGTTAAAGTTGTAAAATTTACCAAAGAAAACACCAAAACTATGCACTTTTGTTGAGGAAAAGCACGTATAAAAACGCACATCATAAATTTCAAGAAACGTTCTTTTCCTCAAGATGAAGACTCAAATAAACGATAAAAGTCTTCACTTTTGAGAAAACGATCATTCTGAGCATTTCGGACAATGAAATTAGCCGTCCCTAACGTCGCAAGCGAGCAAGCTATATTGAAAAAAACCAAACTAAATACCAACAATATACCATCTAGGCGGTTAAAAACAAACGAGTCAGCTTGTATTTCGATAGGTTTTTTGGCATTCGGTGGTTTTTTCTGACATTTGTTTTCGAGAACTATAAAATAAATTATATTTGAAATTAAAAATGAATGGAAATACAAATTTTAAATTTGCCTCTTATAAGCTTCTGCTTTGGCCGTAAGGGAAAACAAGAAGTCCGGAAGAAAAATTATATGGCGCAATGGCTTCTCTTTATAACATGCCATTTGAGTTTCATAATTTTTTTTTATTTCAGTAATCTAAATTCAAATTTCCAAAAAAATTAATTTTTGAAATAAATATTAATTTCATTTTTTTTTTGAAGTTTAATTCCGTCAAATTCTTTTTGAGGAAGTAATTGTCTCTTTTCAACCTACGGAGAATTGTTTTTGTATTTTGACTTTCGGTGGGTTTTACAAACTAAAACTACCAGAAAAATACAGAGAGCGTAGCCAGAGCAAAAAAAATCTTTTGCTCCAAAGCCCTGGTGTAAACACAAATCAGCTGATCATTAGTGTTCTCTAGTAGTGTGGATAGGCACTGTTACACGATCAATGGGTAAGTTTCTAAGACAAAGCTGCTCCACAACTGTTGAGCTCAACAGTTGGGTAGCAGTTGAGTTAAACAGCTACGTCTTACAAATGGCTTGATGAATTTATCAGCTGTTTGGCTTTACAAAACATATTGAGCTCAAGTAGCGAACAAAATTTCTGGTGGAAAAAATGGCGAAAATTTGCCAACTGTTGAGCTGAGCGGAAGTATTCAACAGTGCGTTTCTAAGACAAATACTCAACAATTGCGGAGCAGCTTTATCTTAGAAACTCAACCAATAAATATAAAATTGATTGATTGATTTTAGAGATGAGCGAAATTCATATATGTAACGCAAAAAAATAATAATCATCATAGTTAACTTTTCATTTTTATTTATTTTTAGTCTCCACATAACTTAATTCGCATTCGAATAATCACGCGAATAATCTCTCTAAATTTTCATCGCTTTGGTTAAGTTTCAACCTATGGCTTTGAATAAAAATTTAGCTAACATTTCGGGGGGGGGGGGGGGTTCGAACCCCCCAAACCCCCCCCACCCCCCCCCCTAAATACGGCCATGCACGGACTTCAGCAAAGCATTTGATAAAGTCAATCACTCCTTGCTGATTTTTAAACTTGATCTTCTTGGCTTTCAGCCCAGCCTTTTGCAATGGATATCTTCATATCTTTTAAATAGAACACAAAGAGTGATTTTCAAAAATGCTTACTCGTCTATTATTAATGTTACTTCAGGAGTTCCTCAAGGCAGTCACCTTGGCCCGATTCTGTTTTTGCTATTTATTAACGATATAACTACTACAATTAAACACTCAAAAATTTCATTGTATGCGGACGACGTAAAGCTTTTTAGATCAATCTCTTCATTTGATGATAGAACTTTGCTTCAGGAAGATTTAAATTCCTTAGTTTCTTGGTGTGACACTAACTTAATGCCACTTAACCTCAATAAATGTAAATTCATGCGCTTTTCCCGGAAACCCGTACAGCCAGCTTCTTATGCAATAAATGGCTTAGGTCTCGAACAAGTAAATGAGTTTGTGGATTTAGGTGTAATAATGGACTGCAAACTTAGTTTTAACATTCATATTAATGCTACAGCAAATAAGGCAAGAGGTGTCTTAGCGTTTGTAAAACGTTGGTCAAAGGAATTCAGCGACCCATACATAACTAAAACACTCTTTACAACTTTAGTAAGACCTATATTGGAATATGGTTCCATAGTTTGGAATCCATACTATCAGATTCACTCTGATCGCTTAGAGTCAGTCCAAAAACAGTTTTTGCTTTTTGCTTTAAGAAATTTGCCTTGGGATTCTGGTTACAATCTTCCACCGTATACTAGCCGTTTAAAACTCCTTAATCTTCCGACTCTTGCAAGTCGAGGAGAAATGTTAGGGGTAATATTTATCGTTAAGCTTTTGAATGGCTTAATTCTTTCTCCTTTCTTGCTAGCTGAAATAAACTTTAACATTCCTTCTCGTTCAACAAGACACTTCAACCCTATCTATTTAAAGCAGTGTAAATCAAACATTGAATTAAATGAACCTTTCCGGGGTTTATATAAGAGCTTTAATTCCTATTCCAGCTTTTTAGATATTTCGGACTCACTTTTCATTATAAGGGAAAAAATACTGTCTTATCTTAACACATAGTAGCGATTATTCTGTTATAATTCTCAAGACTAACTTCAAATGTACTATACTCAGCTGATGATTTTATTTCTCTGTAGCTGAGCAGTTTAAGATCTCGACGCTTAACTAACTCCTGCCACTCAACACCTCGGCTTTTTATGTAAATAAAAAATATCCGTACGTCATGCGGGTGCGCCTCTCGTGCGGTCGGGCGGGATTGGAGGGCGTGGGTTATTATTATTATTATTATTATTATATATGGAAAAGTATATTCATATGTACGTATATATTTACGTATGCAACTAAGCTTGTCCCAGCAAAGATTCGCAGTCATAAAATAGTCAGAAAGTAATCCTAACCGTAGCGTTCACATTTGTCATTTTGGAGTTTGAAATGTATATATTTCTGTTTTTAAGGTGGTTACCTGATATATGAAACTAATTTCATACATCATATGAGCCTCAACAAGAGCCATAAAATACTCATATTGGATTCATTTTGGACTCACTTATATATGACTCTGTTTCCCTCTTCTATGACTATGTACTAAAATCATAAACTTTTTTGCATTTTCCTTCCACTGACCTAGTTCTCTTCATCGTCACTCATCTTGCTTTAGTTTTCTCTCATTGTAGAACACTCTTCGCTTTCATTTTTTGTTTTATAGTGTTGTCTAATTTGCATTAATTTGCATGGACATTAAACATTATATTGTAAATTTTTGATATTTGTATACTTGCTCTTTCTCGAAATAGCATCTATGAATTACAATTATCATTTTATAAAACAAAAAAAATAATTATAAAACAAATTCTTAAGCTCATATTTCACACATATTTCCGATTCATATCGGACTCCAAATTTCTGAAGCTCATCTTTCACACATATTTCGGAATAATATTATGATACCTCCGAAATTGTTTGCTGGGGTATGGTATACCTCAGCATCACAATATGTAGATCTCATGCTGCAAAACCATTCCTGACACACCGCATGACAGTATTCAAAGCAGCTTGTAAGCAAGTTTTCGCTTAATAAACCAATCTTTCAATCAGGCAAGTGACGGTCTTTGTAAGAAAATTTTTTAAATAATTTGTACTGAATGCATAATACCTACATATATGTATGCATGTATGTATGTATATACATATGTATATATGTAGGTATTAGCTATATAAATTTTTCATCTCACATTTATTAAGGACATTGATGGCATTTTGGTTTTGAACAATTTTATCCATTCCATTTACTGTGTGATGTGCAGAATAGGTATAAATGCATTTGTACATAAGTACTACATGTAACAAGCATGTATTTGCAGTTTCATTCAAGTCAATTTTTTTTCATCTGGCTTTTATAACTTACCTTTTATAAAGTGCTGCTAAGAACGCGCTACTTCTTTCGTTAAAAATCACAACACATCTTGTGCAGGCGATTTTAACATTTTTGGCCGAATATCATTTACATCCATATAAGCAACTAAATCCTGACAAGTTTCCCTTAAGCCCATAGCTATTACCTGGGTAAGTTTTAGAACCGTCTCACAATGGGATTTTTTGGCCAAAAATAAATTCGAAATTAAAGTAGTGATAAATAAATATTTTTTAACTGCAATCGACAGATATCTTATTGGACAAAAAAAAGCCCATGTAAAAATTTTTGAGTTCCGTTTCGTTTAGCCATACAGGGTGCTCAAAGTTGAACAAAAAATATGTCATATGAATTATGAATTTTATGACCTGATACGAAAAGCTCTATCTAAGCCATTTATCGACGTATATATTTGGTTTTCACATCTAAATATAGAAAATGACTCTACTTTTCTAGGAAGTAATCCCCTTTCTTCTAACTTTGAAATCTGATTTTATATGATTTTTCAAATACTGATAAAAAATATTGAAAAAATTTTTTCTTCATCAACTTTAAGGAATAAAATAAAAAAAAACCAAAAAAAAAGATATCTTAGTTTTTTTTTGTGTTATGAACTAATATATTCTTTATCAGATCACATTAACAGATATTAATTTCACGCGCGCCTTCGCGTGTTTTAATTATTCTCCTAACTGGCTAAAAGTGCATTTTTCAAATTACATTTATAATGACATATTCAAAATTAAAAGAAATAAAGTGTATAGAAGAGCTATCATCCAATTTACATCTGTAATATAGAAAATGGCTCACAATATGAAATACAGCAGCTCATTTTTGAACTAGCTATACAGGTTCAATTATATATTGTTTTTTTTTGCAGGGTAAAAAAAAAAATTCAAAAAAATTCCAAAAGTTTGAAATCAAATAAAAAAAAATAAAAAAAGGTCTCCTCAATTTTTTAATATATGTTCACCCCAAGTGTGCTTCATAACCCCCCATAGTCAGTTTCATCACTCACGCGCGCTTTTCTCACTAATTCATATTTTTCGACGAGGTGTATATGCGCGCTATCACTATGGATGTACATACATATGTACACATGTGTAGCTAGAGAGAAAAGCATTGATGAGCAGTTTTGACATATGTTTATGCTTTAAAATCGCTAATGTATTAACTAATGCAATTTTATATAGAATATTTACATATATACTTACTTTTAGCCTATTTACTTCAAAAGTATCATAACTCAAAAACGCGAGTTTTCAGGTAAGGATGGGTATGCATGCATGTGTGTGTATGTACATATATGTATGTGCATTATATGACGAAATTTCGGTCTGATATATTGAAAATTTAGAGTTTGAGATCAAAAAATTATCTGTGCTATATTTACTATTAATGTACATACATATATGTATATCGATCGAAAACTTAAAGGGCTTTTTCGTAAAATCAGCTCACTAAGGTATGATAGTATAGAAGTAAATGAGCGATATACTGTCATTTGCTGCTTTTTATACCAGCCCTGAACATGAAATAGTGTTATAACTTTGTGCCGAAATACTATGTATTTTTATGTAAAGTTTATCATTTGTCGGAATCGCCCAAATCCAGTATAAAATATAGCTCCCATACAACGGATTGTCCATATGTACAAGATAAATTTGAGTATTTGTAATTTATTCAATTAAACAGATAAAATTTAATTTCTATCATTCATAAATGGTATAAAGTCTTTGGTACGCATAAACTTGTTGATATTTGCATTTATCTATTTCGTCTCCCAACTGTGCCGTTACCTTATAAATGGGAGTTTACGTGGGGATCCAAGCCCTAAGAGTACATGTTTTAAATAAGTAGATAATTAAATAAATATTTTTGAAATAGTTACAAATATATGCTTATACCTATATATATAATTGCCCCTCAGCATTCCAACTCAATTAGTTTCGAAAATAAATGCATTTTAATGGGTTTTCGCGGCACCCGTTATATGGGGGGTGGGAGAATTTGTCATCAGATTAAGTTCATTTTTACACCATGTACTAATATTCATCAAAGAAGCTTATTCTCAAAATTTGAGCACTCTAGGTCCATTTTTACTATTTATGGCCGTTTTTTGTATGAAACGTTCCCATTGTGCGTCTGTGTAGACAAAGATTGTTTACTTTTAAAGCACGCTATCTCCTCTCCACTCCTGCCTCGGTGAACTATGTATGAAGGAAAGTGTTGCTGAAGAAAATGTGTATTTTGCTGTAGTGGTCATAAAATTATATTAGCCAGTGGAATATTACCTTTGTTTTTGAAGTAAGGGTTCCCTTTACCATTTTAATATGCTCATTTACATTTCGCTAATTTTCTGTTATTTTCTAGATTGCTTTTCTATTAAAAAGAGGACAAATTCAAGTCAAACCACAGTTTACTTTGTCAAATTGACCATCAGAAAATGCAGCCTTTTCAGGGCTTATACGCGGCTTCAAGTAACTTTTATCACCAGAGAACTCCATATTTCAATTCAAAATGTAATTCCAATGTAACCAAAGTTCATCTCTACAAGCAAAATAAATATATGCATTGATTTACCTTAAGTAATTACTTCATATGTATTATGTGCCTCTCTCTCCTACGTGTGTATGTGTGCGTGCCCTCAATTTGGCGGCTTGAATTATTTGCCTCTGTACTATTTAATTTGTAGCTAATAGATCCGTGTATTACCTGTACGTAGTATAAAATATGTGACATTATTATTTACTTTCTCGCATTTCCCTCTTTTCCTTCTTTGCTGTTTGCTGCGTAAATCAAATACTATTTGCCTTAGCATGTCTAGACTGGAACGTAGACATGCTTTGCTAAATTTACAATTAACGGTTGTGCATTTTTCGATAAATACATACCTACTTCATTATGAAATGAATTGTTTGCGCTCAATATTAATTTCTAATACTTACATACATATTTATTTCTAATATTTTTATTTTGTGTAAGACGATATTTCTTTACAAAAATTTTATTTGTCGTATTAAACCATTTCGGAATCTTGCTTGATTTGCTTTTTCAGTGATTTCATCAGTCATTTATCGAATTTGTGACAGTCGAGTAGAGATTACAGCGGCGAATTTAATTCACTTTTACTTTGCATTATGTTCTTCTCATTTCATCATTACTTGTGATTGGATCTGTGTCTGTTGTTTTCGCAGACGTTAGCTGAGCCAAACTAATCCACTTCAAACAGATAAATACACATATATCTACTTTGTATGTTTGTACATATATTTTCCCATTCCTCCCCATTGAAATTTTGTTTACTTTTGAACACACCGAGTGAAAAATGTGACGAGCACTCTCTTGTTAAACAAAAATAAATAGATCATTTTATATATATGTCGTGTCCTTCAGCAAAGCTGCTACCACACTAACTCGCTCACTGCAGCATTCCTGTGTCACTACTAACTGACTACCAAGTACTTACGTTAATTTGTTAATTTTAAGCTTTTTAGCTTTTCAAATTCCTGCTGTCCCAGCGTGTTTCTTAACTGTTACTCGTTTGATTGCTAAATTGCAATTTGTTGAATATCATATCATACTTATACATATTTTGACTTTTCTACACAGCTTTGAGTTTATACGCTCAGTGCGCTTAATAATGTTGACTCAGTCACTTGGGCAAATCTACTTGTGACTTAATTAAATTGGCTTTTCATATGCAATCACAAGATTTTTTATTGTACATAGTACATATGTACATAATAATATTTTATACATACATACATCAAATGCCCGAAGAGAATTATGTGAATGGAAAGGAAATACACTCAATTGGTTTAATAAAAACAAGTGATAACTTGCAACGTAATGCATTTTAAGTTATTTTATGTCATTCCATTTGTAGATATGTGATTTCTTCCATCTCGTACTTCTGAGTATTTGCACGAAATTATGCTTTTTATTACTTAAAGATATGATACAACCAGCACATATGTATGTACATATGTACATAAATTCAAAGTTGACATACTCGTGATAGTAAAATGTTACTCATACGACACGGTGTCTGTGAGTACTTTCCACGTACTGCAAATTTCGTGCTACAACAAATTAAAGCTACATAAATAAAAATTTAAAAAATAAATGTTTTTATTATATTTGTTAGTATTAAAAGAAAATGCATTTATTTTTTTTCGCTCGTCCTTTTTTTCTATAAAATATTTAAATGAAATTTGGCTGGGTCAATATAATAATATAATAATACAATGGCGCTATTATAACTCTGACGAGTTTTATGGCCGAGCTTCTCTCCCAATTCGAGGTGTGCTCCTTTTTGTTTTTCCTACTAATTGGGTGGACCTACAGTTTTATGCCGGCTCCGAACGGCGAATGCATTTTTTGTGAGAAGCTTTTTCATGGCAGAAATACTCTCGGAGGGTATGCCGCCCACTGCCGAGAGGTGACCGCTGCTCTTAAAAAACCCAATAATTGGATTTTTACTAATTGAAAAATTGTTTTGGTGTTTGGCTCGGACCGTGTTTTGAACCCGAGACCTCTGGCACAGCAGGCGAGCACTCTACCCACTGCACCACAGCGGCCACTTGGTTTAATAAAAACAAGTGATAACTTGCAACGTAATGCATTTTAAGTTATTTTATGTCATTCCATTTGTAGATATGTGATTTCTTCCATCTCGTACTTCTGAGTATTTGCACGAAATTATGCTTTTTATTACTTAAAGATATGATACAACCAGCACATATGTATGTACATATGTACATAAATTCAAAGTTGACATACTCGTGATAGTAAAATGTTACTCATACGACACGGTGTCTGTGAGTACTTTCCACGTACTGCCAATTTCGTGCTACAACAAATTAAAGCTACATAAATAAAAATTTAAAAAATAAATGTTTTTATTATATTTGTTAGTATTAAAAGAAAATGCATTTATTTTTTTTCGCTCGTCCTTTTTTTCTATAAAATATTTAAATGAAATTTGGCTGGGTCAATATATTTGATGTAAATAAGTGTGTATGAGTCGTTTCATATATCAAGAATTGCACAACTCCATGAGTTTCATAATGCAAAGTTTGAGGATTCTAGCTCTTCAAATAACGGAGATATGGCCAAAAGAAGTTGATATTCTGATTTGAATGTGTTGCGGTGGTCGGATCGTAATGAAATTGGTCAACATTTCTTCGTTTTTCTATGAACCTTCATTTAAGCCAACGTGCATGGCTCTAGCTCTTATATTAACGAAGTTATAAATAATAATATAAAACTCATATAAATAATCAACTTCGTTTAAGGTGGCCAACAGCTCAACGTAAACCCCAAAGAGTTTTGTTTTGATGGAAATCTGTTGTTTTTAAATAAAAAATTTAATTTTTTAATTAAAAATGGAAATGAAAGAAATAATAAAGAAATTTTTAGATTCAAAACTTCAAAGTGCTTAAAATTAAAATAAACATTTTTAAATTTAAAATCTTTTTACTTGATTTTATAATTTTACAATGAACATACCGGACTTCAAGGGAGCGATGTTATGAGCGCCATAAATTGATCGCAGTATGCTTTCTTCTTCAAATCTATCTGTCTATTTATAATAATTCAGAGAATAATATTTTAGTAATTGGATATAACCACAAGTTCGCCTCAGAAAACAATCAAGTTTGTTTTAAATATTTTAAAAGAGTTTATTTGTATATGTATATATGTACAAATATATATAGATATGTTTATTCAAGTATAATTCTTAATTTGTATGCATATGATTTGTTTTGTTATTTTGTGGAAACGAGCATCAATTAAATTTGATTATGCTATGGAATGCGAATACCTTACGAGAGTGAAAATAAAAATTAATATATACATATATATATGTACGTATGTATGTACACCAGCCTTATATACATATGTACACGACAGCAAAAATACCTATGAAATAATAAATAAAAAAATACTAAACATAAAATGTTTCAGCATATCACAAACACACAAAAAAATCTGCAAAAATGTATTGCTTCGATTTTCTCATTTTAACTACATAGAATGGTCAGAGAGAGAGAGCACAACTACCAATTAACATTTGGCTTTATAAAGCATTTGTATGTGAATATTAAATTTCATTCAATTTACTAATTGACGTTATTCAATTGTGACTGCGGTCGTTGTCATTCGCCACATGCATAGATAATTTTGTATGTTAGTACATGCATTGTGTTTGAAAATGTGTTAAATGAAACATCAGCATTTCCACACGGTTATAGTAGATAGTTAAAGAAAGAAATTTTAATTTATTTGATTTAGAAAATAGTGGCATAACAATAATTTGCGAAAGTGCGGAAAAAAAAATATTCGCCGAAATTTTGTTTGTGTAACAGTGCAACATTCACCATAACAACGCTTTAGCTGAGAGGAAAAATGCGGAAAAATACAATGCACATATTCAAAATAAACACACATACACACATACATATTTGCATAGGAATCAAAAATTGACTGTCTATTTTTTTTGTTTTCAATTTTCATTGCCCCTCAAGGCGCGTACATAACTAACGTCAGTTAGCATGTGCACAAATTCAATTAGCAGAGTCGCAAACATAAATGTGCATATGTATCCTTTCAAATGCAACACTAAACATCATAACTGCAACCGACTGCACAGAAAATTTTTTTGATTGAAAATGTTTCGAAAAAAGAAAATGTTTTTTTAAATCAATTTTGATATTTCCTATTCATGTAAAATAGAGAAAATCAATTCGCTGTTCAATATTTTTCATTAAGCAATTGCCATGATTGACTAAAAAAAAAAAATATAATAAAGTTTAAGTGCAGGCAAAAATATATATTTTTTGAAATTTTTTATGTACTTTTTTTTTAAATTTATTTTCATGAAAAATACATTTTGACGGCGGCGAAATGCAACAATTTTTTTTTTGTTTTTTTTTTTCGTTTTCATATGCGTATACGGCTATAAATACAGTCATACCTACCAACACATACGTATGTATGTATGTATGTATTTGTATGCTTATCAGTCGAAATGAAAAACAAAAAAAATAAGCTCTTGAATAAAAACGCGCCCAATATTTATTTTTGGTGTTTTTTGTTTTTTTTTTTTTTGCAATGCACTTTGCCCACCGACACTTGTCTGTTTTCTAAGTGCCTCAACGTGCATGCCTGTGAATACACACATATGTAGATACATTCGCTTAGTTTCAAATGCATTTGTGCATATTTATATCGATACATACATATGTAAATACATACATATATATCTGCTTTCATAAAACGCGTATAAACTCTTATCTATGCATAGCCTTTTTCGCTTTTAAGTGGGCGTGTGTTTGAAGGTTTTTCTTTTTTTTTATACCTTTCATGGGAATGAAATGGTATTATAACTTTGTGCCGAAACACGAATGGTGAAAGTACCAGAAGGAGGCGTGGCAGACCTACCAAAGTATATACCAATATGATCAGGATCATGAGCTGAGTCGATTAAGCCATGTCCGTCTGTCTGTCTGTCTGTCTGTCTGTCTGTCTGTCTGTCTGTCTGTTTGATCGCAAACTAGTCCCTCAGTTTTTGAGATATCTGCTTGAAATTCGGAATGTGAATGTATATTTAGGAGAAGCTGATCATTTGTCGAAATCGGCCGAATCGGACCACTATAACATATAGCTGCCATACAACCGATTGTTCAGATATGGACATTTTGGGGTATAACTTCTCCATTTGAACAGCTGCGCGAATGAAACTTTGAAGTATTTGTACGCATATGGACCTAAATAATGTCACCGAAATTTGTCAAGATCGGACCACTATAACATATAGCTGCCATACAACCGATGGTTCAGATATGGACATTTTGGGGTATATTTTCTCCATTTAAAGAGCTAAGGACATGAAACTTTGTAGTATTTGTACTGATATTGACCTTAATAATTTTACTGAAAATTGTCAAGATCGGGCGACTATAACATATAGCTCCCATACAACCGATTGTTCAGATATGGACATTTTGGGGTATAGTTTCTCCATTTAAAGAGCTAAGGACATGAAACTTTGTAGTATTTGTACTCATATTGATATTAATAATGTTACCGAGAATTGTCAAGATAGGACCACTATAATATATAGCTCCCATACAACCGATTGTTCAGATATGGACATTTTGGGGTATAACTTCTCCATTTTAACAGCTGAGAGAATGAACCTTTGAAGTATTTTTACACATATGGACCTAAATAATGTCACCGAATTTCGTCGAGATCGGACCAATACAACATATAGCTCCCATACAACCGATTGTTCAGATACGGACATTTTGGGTTATAAATTCTCCATTGAAATCATGAAACTTTTTTCTACTGAATCTTTGCATAAATAACTCACAGAATTGAAAGTATACATTAAACAATTTCCGACTATGCAATTTTTCATTTCTCCATTCATGAAAGGTATGAAGTCTTCGGTACGGCCGAAGACAGTCGCGCTCTTACTTGTTTTTTTTTTCGTTTTTTGACTACTTTTCCCAACAACCAAACAAATTGCAAATGGCAAGCCATATAATATTTTACGGTAAGTGCACTTTGTTGAATTGTTAATATTATTGCGGCTTTGGCTTTTGCAAAATTTACTGTTTTCTTTTGGGTTTTCGAATGTTAAAAAAATTAAAGCGAATATGCAATGAAATTTTTGGAAATGTTATACTCGTAAAACCAAATGCGATGAGCATTATTGTATGAGGATTATTGTATAAAATATTAAAGTTACAGTAATTTTTATCTACAAAAAAGTATTAATATCAACAGTTTGCTATGATTTTGTTATCAACTATAAAAATCGCAATTGACTTTAATAAAAATCCATCCTCAGTTCAGTTCAGTTTAAAATCAATTTGAAATTACATGCCCATGTTCTTGAATCAAACAACATATTTTCCTTATTCATTAGATGGAGCGGCAAAAATCCTCTACTGAAACCCCCAAGAGGTTGTTGTCTGGGCAATGGACCTCCGTCTCTCCTCCCTGATGCCTGTTTCTGGTGATTGCGCCAGAGCAGAATGCGCGGGGGAGACCGCGGACGGCTAGCAAAGGCTACTTGTCTGGTCGAGGAGGTCTCCTTCAGGCGCGAGCCAGCGGAGAAGCGAGACGACTTCAGTTATTGCTCGAGGTGCCTGGCGGAAGGCATAAAACGCACCTCAATCATTTCGGCGCTGGATCGAGGACCTTTGGAGTTGTCGGACGGTGATGGGGGGCTGGGGCTTTTCGACGATGTCAAGTAGGGCACATAGGGGTACCTCACAAAGGGGAGTACTCTCACTCCTGGTTTGGAATCTAGAGTGGTCAACAAATACTCTGCATAAATACACAAATCAGGGATGGAAAATAATTGTTATTTTTGAAATTTCAACTCAAAAGTCAAAGGGAAAGGGTTAATATTTTTTACATTTATATATACCTTTGTGATGCTCGTGGGCCACAGATGGTCAATCCGATGTGATTTTTATACCTTTCATGAGAATGAAATGGTATTATAACTTAGTGCCAAAAAATTTTTGTCGAAAGTACCAGAAGGAAGCGTGGGGGACCCACCAAAATATATACCGATATGGTCAGAATCACGAGCTGAGTCGATTAAGCCATGTCCGTCTGTCCGTCTGTCCGTCTGTCCGTATGTCCGTCTGTCCGTCTGTCCGTCCGTCCGTCTGTGTGAACGCAAACTAGTCCCTCAGTTTTTGAGATATCTGAATGAAATTCGGAATACAGGTATGTTGTTATATGCAGCTGATCATTTGTCGGAACCGGCCGAATCGGACCACTATAACATATAGAAAACAACCGATTATTCAGATATACATGAAATTTTTTGATGTAATTTGTGCATAACCTCCCCATTTATACAGCTAAGGACATGAAACTTTGAAGTAGACGTGCCCATTTTGGCCCAAACAAGGTTACCGAAAATTGTCAAGATCGGACCACTATAACATATAGTTCCACAACATCCGATTATTCAGATATACACATTTTGGTGTATAACTCCTCCATTTTAACAGCTAACGGCCTGAAATTTTGAAGTATTTGTACCCATATGGACCCAAACGAGATTGCCGAAAATTGTTAAGATCGGACCACTATAACCTATAGCTCCCCTACAACCGATTGTTCAGATATGGACATTTTGGTGTATAACTCCTCCACTTTAACAGCTAACGGCGTGAAATTTTGAAGTATTTGTACCCATATGGGCCCAAACAGGGTTACCGAAAATTGTCATGATCGGACCACTATAACATATAGCTCCCATACAACCGATTGTTCAGATATGGACATTTTGGTGTATAACTCCTCCATTTTAACAGCTAACGGTGTGAAATTTTTAAGTATTTCTACACATATGGGCCCAAACGGGATTACTGAAAATTGTTAAGATCGGACCACTATAACATATAGCTCCCATACAACCGATTGTTCAGATATGGACATTTTGGTGTATAACTCCTCCATTTTAACAGCTAACGGTGTGAAATTTTGAAGTATTTGTACACATATGGGCCCAAACGGGATTAATGAAAATTGTCAAGATCGGACCACTATAACATATAGCTCCCATACAACCGATTGTTGAGATATGCACATTTTGGTGCATAACTCCTCCATTTTAACAGCTAACGGTGTGATGTATAACTCCTCCATTTAAATAGCCAAGACACCATTTTTTCTAATAAAACTTTCCATAAATGAACCCACAGAATTAAAATTATAAATTAAACTTAATCCGGCTATGTACATACATAGGTAACTTTTCATTTCCCCACACATGAAAGGTATGAAGTCTTCGGTACGGCCGAAGATAGCCGCGCTTTTACTTGTTTTTTTTTACTTTTATCGAAAAAGGTATGCGTTTCGGTATGCAGTATTCGTGCTCGGTATTCGGTATACGTGTTCATACTGTTATCCGTATTCCCCTTCAGCCACTTTTCATACATATATTCATATGCATATTCGTATGCATATTCGGTTTTCGGTACTCAGTATTCGCATTCGGTATTCGGTATTCGCATCCGCTTCCGTATTGGTATACGCATCGACCTATATACCAAATATGACCCAGCTACCAATAGTTACACTACTCGACACCAAAAATCACCGTGAATAAAAGAATACTTTTCTAAAGCAAAATTTTACGCTGATTCCGAATATCATCTCCATTTTTTTGTGGCAGACCCAGTTTTTGAGATATTGGTAAAAATGTGGAAAAAGCCATATATGCAAGACATTGCATCACATAAGTGCATCAAAAAGTGTTATTAGACATCATGGCGATTTGACATCTAGGAAGTGCTGGTGGGGGGAGCCCCAGCAAGCATTTTTTGCCCTCACACTCCAAAATTGGTCAAGTAGTTTGGTTACAAAGGCCAAAATAATGAAACCAATTTGAAAAAAAAATCGAATTTTTTAAAGAAATTTCAGATTCGACTGTCCTAAAATCAGAAAAATTGTAAGGGGACGAAAAGTTAGCCCACCTATCCTATAGAGAATTTAATTGTGAACACTTTAAGACTAATTGTGTAATAATCGGATGTACCGTTATTTATATTTATCTATTTTTATTGAAAGTCCTTAACCAAAAATTTTCCGGAAGAGTAAAATTTCAACAACAAAATTGGGTTTATTCATAAAACTTTATTAAGGAGTAATACTAAAGATTATTTAATTCCATTTATTACGTGTTTTGAAGTGCACAATATCTCTCAAAACAGCGATTAATAGGAAAAAGATTATTAATTGTTGGGGTAAGTGGAAAAAAATTCAACAACTATTTACAGCGAAGGTTGAGTGTATAGCTACTTCACGAAAAACCATTTTCGATCATCAGCACTCTTTTCTTAAGTGGATGCACCGGGGATTGAATCCGAGTCCATTCCAACTTCAGCCGCAATGACCCAACGGATAAACACACACGGCCATTGAGACTCTGTGCAAGCTGTTGGATTTTCCCCACTTTTGCCTTTTTCATTTTCAACATTAACGTTAGTGTGTATATGCTTTTGCATATATTCTCCACAAACGTGCTGAATTTTTGTTGTAGGCAGTTCGCAATGAACATTGTTGTTGATATTTATTTTATGTATATACCAAACAACGTTAACAATTTTACTTGAAAAGGTTTTTAGTGCTTAGAAGTTGGAATGGACTCGGGTTCAATCCCCGGTGCATCCACTTCCGAAAAGAGTGCTGATGATCGAAAATGGTTTTTCGTGAAATAGCTATACACTCAACCTTCGTTGTAAATAGTTGTTGAATTTTTTTCCACTTACCCCAACAATTAAAAATTGAATTAAAAATAAAAATTTCGTGCTAAGCACTAAAAACCTTTTCAAGGAAAAAGATTAATTGAATAAAAATATTTCTGCATTTCGCCATTTTAAAGAGAGGATAAATAATGAGCGTTGTGAGTAAGTACTTTTGACTACTCTTTTGTGATTTTCTGCATTTTTTACACGTATGATTGTCCACAAAACAGTCTCCCATTATATCCTCGTACCAAGACCCTTGAAATCTCTCACCCTGTTCATCACTTCCAGCACTTAAGTTTGTAGGGAAATTATCAATATGTTAATGCTAGAAATGAATTTTAGGCGGTATATTACTTTCCTTGCTATATAGCTTTGCAATAAAGCAGCTTCTTGTTAACTAGAAATCCACAAACAGAACAAAAGTTCTAACTATTTCACGATAGATCGGGTGCTTTTTGTCACTGCTTGCAGTAGTTTTTAACAAAATGTTTGTGGATTTCTAGGTAACAAAAAGTTACTTTATTGCAAAAGATTGTAATATGCCGCCTAAAATGCCTTCACATTTTCATAATTCCCTACAAACTTAGGTGCTGAAAGTACTGAACAGCCCAATAAACACAGACGCGAGGATGATATCGCGGCGAATTCGAGGCGAGTTCGCGAAAACAGATTTTCGCGAAAGTAATTTCTCGGACTCGCCTCGAGTTCGCGGCAAGTTCGAGAAAACCAATTTTCGCGATATTAATTTTTTCAATTTTTTTAAAGTTGTTTTGCACAAAAAAATGATTATAGTTCTGAAATTTTACATTTATGCCTGAACTTGAAAAGCTTTTGTTATTCATGAAAGTTAAACTTACTTTATAAAAATATTTTAAGTGCTTTGTATTATTTTATACGGATTTAACGCATTGCCAGTAAACCAAACGCTAAACTTTTAATTTTTCGAAACGCCATTTATAAAAAAATCTGAACAAATTTTCGAATCGCCAACGATCAGATAAATTAAAAATTCTCGAATCGCTAATGATAAAAAATTCGAATCGCCAGCGATCCGAGAATGAACAAATTCTCGAATCGCTAGTGATAGGTGACATGCCTACAAATTCGGATTCGCCGATCTATCGCCGCGAACTATTGCCGCGATAATATAATCAGAGAAAGCGAATCCGACGCGAATTCGAGGCGAATCCGTTGTGTTTATTGGGAGGGTGAGAGATTTCATCAGGACTTAATAGTTTTTGAATGGCGATAGCAAGGCTTTTTTCCTAAGACTTGCTCTTGGGCAATGAGCAGTATTTCGTTTCATACGAGTACACCCTTTATAACAAAAGCTTCATTAACTATCTGAGAATTACAGAGGGCAAATGAGCGAAAGAAAAATGTTCATAGAATTTTTGTCACTTCGAAATTGCAAACAAATCAACGTGTGTCTTATAAAAGCTTCATTCAATTTACTCCTTCTGAACTGGTTAGTGTCTAACTACAATTGAACTAGTGCCTTTTTGACACTTTTTCGCTAGTTCGGAACTAGAAATTTTTTCTCACTGGTTCTTGAGCTCCCAGCAGCGAATTTACATATGTCAGCACTCTATATTGAAGTGAAATGCCCAAGTCAAGCTCAAATTATGAAACTAAGTTGTACTTACCTTTCAAAATCCTTATAAATTTGCACCTTCATTTAAACATGAAAAACAAATTAAACAATGATTTTCGAATTTAATATATATATATAGATATATTTTATATGCCTTCATTTACATTTGCATAGCTGCTGCAATTTATATATGTACATATTTTCTTATATTTTATTTTATTTTATTTTATTTTATATATTAACATATTCAATCCAAGTCTCACTTTTTTGTTGTTTAGTCAATCTTATTATCAAGTTTACATGTACATATATATATTTAACTTAAATAATAGCTAATTTTATAATTAATTTTAAACTAGTCAGTTTGAAGCACGCATATTTTTTTTACATATTCTATGTAAACACGCTATATATTTATGTATATATTTATATCTATTAGTATGTCTTAAGTAGTTCGTTATTTTCCAACATTTAATTTCTAGTTGCTTAGATTTCAGTAGCTTTTGCAGAATCAAAATATACATACATAAATTTTCGATATTTTCCTTTCTTTCCAACATACATTATTTAACTCATTTTTTATTTCACTATTATTATTTTTTTTATTATTTATGCTTTTATATCTACATACATTGTATAACTAATTTATCGCTTTATTATTTGCAACCTTAATATTTAGTAACCGTAGCTTTAATAATAAATGCAAATACTGTTCTTTTTTTGTCGCCTTGTTTTTTTTTTTTTTTGATTTTTCACATTTTTGTTGCAATATTTTGGTTTTTAATTTTAAGCATTTTGTCACAAATTTTTTTTTGTTGCATCGTTATTTAAATACTTTCTATTTTATTTTGTGGTATTGTTCTTTTTTTACAATTTTTCATAATTTATTTTACACTTGTTAATTTTTTTAAATTTATTTTTTTTTTATTATTGTAGCATTGCGATTTTAGTATATTTATTTGTCTGAGTACATGATACATTTACTTATACATATTCGCATCACTTACATTTTAATTAATTGTTACATACATATTTACAGTGGTATTTAAAGTTTTAAGTGTTAGATATTTGTGATATTTTATTAAATTAAAGTTTAAAGCTTTAAAGAAATTTCACATTAATTCAAATATTAAATTATTTGGCAATCCAAACATGTTTTTTTTAATAAATTTAATTTAATAAATATTAAACTGTAAACACAAGGAACTCGAAATGAGGTTTGAAACGCGATATATTTAATAGGAGAAGTACATACTTATTACAGGAGCATGCAACTACCTACTGGCTACGCCGATGATTTTGACGGTACCCCGAAATAAGTCCCAAATGAAATAAGTCCCAATGAAATAACTCCCAATGAAATAAGTCCCAATAAAAATGAAATAACTCCCAACTTTTAGAAATGAAATAACTCCCAAAGAAGGAAATGAAATAAGTCCCAATATTTGGGGCTTATTTCATAATGAGGCCCCAAATCCCAAAAAATATGAAATAACTCCCAAATGAAATAATTCCCAGAAATATGAAATAACTCCCAAATGAAATAAATTCCAAGAAATATGAAATATCTCCCAAAAAGTACTACGATGAAGGACATCTATCGCCCGATTTTTATTTCCAATTTTTGGTTTTTTTAAATATGGTGTTTGTTTTATTGGAAAAGGCGCCGCAGGCGAAAAATTGGAATAAAAAATCGCGCGATTTTTAATTCCAATTTTTGGTTTTTTTTAAATATGGTGTTTGTTTTATTGGAAAAAGCGCCGCAGCCGAAAAATTGGAATAAAAAATCGCGCGATTTTTAATTCCAATTTTTGGTTTTTTTAAATATGGTGGTTGTTTTATTTGAAAAAGCGCCGCAGGCGAAAAATTGGAATAAAAAATCGCGTGATTTTTAATTCCAATTTTTGGTTTTTTTAACTATGGTGTTTGTTTTATTGGAAAAAGCGCCGCAGCCGAAAAATTGGAATAAAAAATCGCGCGATTTTTAATTCCAATTTTTGGTTTTTTTAAATATGGTGTTTGTTTTATTGAAAAAAGCGCCGCAGGCGAAAAATTGGAATAAAAAATCGCGCGATTTTTAATTCCAATTTTTCGTTTTTTTTTTAATATGGGGTTTGGCCCGCGGGCGTTATTTCCACGGGCGTTATTTCACTGCACCGAACACTTTTCTGCGTTGGCGGCCTTCGGCCGCGCTTATAAAAAATAACCCTGGGCTACGCCATCCGTCCGGACGTGTGCCCTAACCGTGGCTACCGCCACGGTGATGTCCTTCTGCGTGGTACACCCTTCAGCGGCGGCGATAAAAATGTAAGTATACAAATTTCGGCCTTTTTCGGTTATTTTCCTCATTTCGACAGTTTTAATTCGGTCAAAAATGTATAATAAGGCTTTTTTCAATTCGGTCTTTTAAGATTCGACATTTTTTTCGATTTATCGTACGGATCCCGGCTTTCGGTTACTTTATAACGTTACAAAAACGTCGAAGCTTGTCAAATTGCAATTTTAAGAGAAATGAAATAACTCCCAAGAAATATGAAATAACTCCCAATGCATTTTTAAGAGAAATGAAATAAGTCCCAACAAATATGAAATAACTCCCAAAGCTGGAAAATAATGAAATAACTCCCAACGGAATTTCGTTGGGAGTTATTTCATTGGGGAGTTATTTCATTATGAAATAAGTCCCAACAAAATATTATGAAATAAGTCCCAATGCATTGGGAGTTATTTCATTGTGAAATAAGTCCCAATTTGTATGGAAAATATTTGGGAGTTATTTCATTTTTTTTTTTTTGGGACTTATTTCATTTGGGACTTATTTCGGGGTACCGATTTTGACATCATTAGTCTTAACAATAGAGATCTTCCGAATATTTATGGCGTTGGCGATGTCGAAGAAGGTTTTATAATGAGCTCAACGAGATTTACAGAGACATCGACTTAGTTCAGCGTCAAAGATGCTAGCTCACGTTATGACAATGAATTAAGATATACTGACCCAGAAAGTATTTCTATTGCAGAGGAAGTTGGCGACAGTTAGCATAAAGCAGAAACGAATGGTGCGGTCTGTTGAGCGCAACCCAAATCATTTAGAGGGTGAACTGCCAATCAAAAATATCGCATTTACAGTTAAGACAAAGAACCCACCCAAAAATTAAATGCATTTACGAAAATATGCTATACATACAAATATATTTAGTACAAACCTAGTTATGCATATGTGGACTTTTAAGCCTCTATCTAAATTCCAAATTTGATTGCCCAACACAAAATTTCGAAGCGAAAGTTTAATGTAACGCCTAGTCCTTTCTGTAGACTTAGGTATTTACATTTTTATGTACATACATATATACATATATCTATGCATTTAAATATACTGTTTTTATTTATATACGAATTATTCATTGAATATTATTAATACAATATCAAAATAATATACATAATAATAAACCACTTTTATAATTTTTTAATTTGATTTGTTTTTATAATTATTTATACACCTTACACACTCATTATAAGCTATAAACTTGGCTTGGTATTCACATATTTTTTAAGTATTTTGAATATACAACTAAAACAGAAAACTTAGCAATTTTTGTTATTATTCAAAGTTTTACTGAACAAATTTGCAAAAATTTTACGAAAATTGAGCAAAATAGCATTACCATGTCGATTTGAATTGGCCACAGCACGCACATAGTCTCGACTCATAGTACTCATATTTACACTCAAAATTATTATTTGAGTTCTATTATTAGTATATGTAGTTTTTTGGGGGAAAATATCTAGGTAGTTCTAAACTACCCTGCAGCTGATTTAAGGGACAGTCCCGAAAAACGACAATCTAGAATTAGATTGTTCACAGCCAGCTGGTTCTAAAGGGATGAAGAGCGGTAGAGGTTATTATTGTGACTTCATAAAAAATTTGTGTTTACAGCTACTATTTTAAAGTTGAGCAACAACAAATGTTGCACTTTACAATAATGACCCTTTTTGCTGTCTTTTGCTGGGTAGTACTGGAACTTGCTTAGAAGAGCGTTCATACAAATAACCATGATAATATTATTTGGTATTGGTAGGTGAATGGGCATGATTTTGTAGGTAGGAATAAGTTTCAAAAACTTGATATTTTATAATATGATGCAACATTTATTTTCAATACGTTAAGCATTCTGAGGGCTGAGGGTTATTTTTGTAAAGCCGACCATTTTTTAACTAGTCCTTAAATGCTTCTTGTGCAGTATCTCCGAACTATTGATTTTTGAACTATCCCAGGACTGTTCATATTGAAAGTAGTTTAGAACGCGTTTCAAAGCTCTGCAGAGAGGAATAATTGCCACTTCGTAGGACATCGTCTCGCTATAAAAGACAATTGAAAGAATTTCGTTGGGATAGAATGAGAATCAACGCTGTCTCTTTTTGAACTAGTTCTACACTAGCTGGAACTAACGCGATTTGTTGCAAGATACTTAGTTCGCTTCTAGTGCGAAAAACCTGAGGGATCGGAAAGCATAACAAAGATATGCCAACATTTCATTTCATTTATACCAAATACTTCACAAACACTCTGAATTGCAGAAATATGTACACCCAGGGAAAAACAGCATTTTAAAATCAAGAATAAAATTTCTGTTTTCATAATGCACGTTTTAAACCAAACCATTTTTATTTTAACAATGAAAATTTTTAAATTAAAAATGAAATTTTTGAATTAAGAATGAAATTTTTGAAGTAAAAATGCTTTTTGGATTTAAAAAGAAACATACTACTTACTTAAATTAAAAATGAAAATGAATGTTGATTCAAAAATTCGCTCTTTGTTCAAATTTTTTTGTGAGAAATCCAACAAAAATAATAATGAGAATCAATTTTTTTTTCTACACCATTTCCAGATGGATTTTAGAAAGCGTCAACTGGATTTTAGAAAGGGGAAATTGGATTTTAGAAATGTCAATTGGATTTTAGAAAGGGGAAATAGGATTTTGGAAATGTCAATTGGATTTTAGAAAGGGGAAATTGGATTTTAGAAATGTCAATTGGATTTCAGAGAGGGAAAATTGGATTTTAGAAATGCCAATTGGATTTTAGAAAAGGGAAATTGGACTTTAGAAACCGTAAATTGGATTTTCGAAAATTTATATAATTACGTATATGTACATTATAATTTCATACGCAATAAAGAATTTCTATTGGAAAAATTCTGTGTAAAATTTATTTTACACGCACATTCTGAAATCCAATTCACGCTTTCGAAAATCCAACTGACATTTCTAAAATCCAATTTCCCCTTTCTAAAATCCAATTGACATTTCTAAAATCCAATTTCCCTTTTCTAAAATCCAATTGACCTTTCTAAAATCCAATTTCCCCTTTCCAAAATCCAATTGACATTTCTAAAATCCAATTATCTCTTTCTAAAATCCAATTGTCGTTTCTAAAATCCAGTTAACGCTTTCTAAAATCCATCTGGAAATGTAGTTTTGTTTTTACAATGATTCATATAATTCATGGATTCTTTTTTAGGAAAAGGGAAGTATAAATAAGTTACTACAATTCAATATTATGTTTAATGTTCCACTATGTGATGGCGTTGTATTGAATTTCAGGTTGATGTTATGCTTCGAATCCGGAGGAGAATATAAAATAAAGAAGAAAAAGGAGAATAAGGAGAATAAGAAATAAGAAATAAAGATAGCAAACAGTTAAGGCGAAGTAGAAAAGAAGAGGAGAACAAGTGGAGGCTATATTTTTGTAGTTGGGACTCGGATTGAGTGAAGATGAAGAGAATGCCGTTGGATACAATTTCGAATCCGGAAGAGAAAATGGTATAGAGAACATTGCATCGTTTTTTTTTTCTCATAGTGCTTAAAATAAAAATAAACCTTTTTAAATTTAAAATGTTTTTTCTTGATTTAAAAATTTTACAATGAACATTTTTAAAATTAAAATGTTGGTATTTACATCACTTTTAAATGCGTTTTTGCCAATTTTCAGCATGTTTTCATATATTTTAATAATTCTTTTTCCCTGAGTGTAAAGCCAAATAAACAAGTGGAAAAAGTACATATGTATGCAGGATTTTTGTCCCTACTATACTTAATACAAATCAAAGTGTGTCTTATAATGGTAATGATAACTCCTTATTAGCTGTTGAAAGTCTAACTACAATTAAACTAGTACTTCTATGACACCCTTCCGCTGGTTCTGAATCAAAAATTTAATTCACTAGTTACTGATTTAGCTGTAGCGCCCTGCAGGGTATGAGTGAAAAAAATTTAGCCAGAATAAGAAGATACGAGTATGCGTTTTGAATGAACTTAATTAAGTACGTGGCATGGCAATTTCCAATACAAATAAACAATAATGCGATTGGCTTTAATTGATTGGACTGAACTTTTTCAAAACACTTTTAATTTTTATAAGTACATGTGTTGAATAACAAACAATTTTTTTCCAATTTTTCCTAAAAAGTGTCATTTTCATTTCGAGAACTGTCATCTTTTAGAGAAAACTCGTAGCAATTTTTTGTTATTGAACAGAGCTAGTAAGTAGATATAAATATTTAATTCTTAATCTTTTTTGTTTGTTTATTTTTTGCTATTTCATATTATTTAGTTTTATACCATAACATATACCCTTACATATCTTAGTTTTTTAGTTCTTACGCTTGATTTCTTAGCAGCAAAAATATCAACGCAAATCGACAGAAATAGAATACACTATGCGTTTTGTGTAGCGCACCAGCTGGAAATAAATAACAAAAAAAGAAAAAAATTTATTATTGCAGTATTTTAAAAGTCAATGGCTTTAGCTTAAGACTTTTACTAATATTTTGAAATTTGTTTCATAAAAATAAGTCAATTTGCTGAAACTTTGAGTAAAAGCATTTGCTTAAGTTTTATTATTACGGCTCAATGTTAGTAATAAAGAAAAAATGTAAATATAAAATATCACAAGGTGTTGATAGCTGATTTGAAGCGAAACTCATTTTTCTAATTTTTTTTTTTTCTTTTAATAAAAAGAAAACTTGTCTCAAATTAATATACAAACAACACAACTTACCCGCCGAGCCCTCCCATCCATTCGGTGGCTGTTCTGTGTAAGACATACTTTTGCCAATCGCCAGCGTTCCTTTGCGATCGATTGCGTTAATACTCGCACCACCGAACGCTGATATGCCATTTCCATTCCCCGCCGTTGTATCGCCGTGCGACGAGGACGCAGATGAGGAACCCAAAAGATCGGCTTTCATTGAGTTTATATCTTTTTGAAGGACAGTCGTTGAATCATTATTTCGTGCGGGAATGATGTTGTCTAATAAAGATGACGGGATAAGGGAAACAAGGGTAATATTTTAAGGATAAAAAAATTCCAAGTATAAATATTATACATTTTTTATATACGGCTTGGTTATATGTATGCTTAGTAATTTTTATTACATTTTATGCTTGCTTGTTTATATCAACTTTCATACTCACTTTCTCTTGTTTCGATTGTCGTGTGTGTTATTTGTTTTGATGGCGTTGATGGCAGAGGAATTTCTGAAATAAATTTTATAGTACAGTAGAATCGCACAAAAGTTAACTCGCGAGAAAGTTAAACCTTCGGGTAAGTTAACCAAATTTGAGCGTCCACGTACGGCTCTAAAAAGTTAACTCTTGGTTAACTTTTCTGAGGTTATCGAATTTTTTTCCAATCCAACCGTTTATTTCTCAGCAAAAAACAAGCCCATTCCCCTTGTTTCTATGTATTCCCGGAATTTGCGTGCATTCCCCGAATTTCTGTGTAAAAAATTATTGTCGGTGTCACGAGGTACAAATGTAGTTAGGCGTTTGAACTATTGTGTGGTGTAAACATAGTTTGCGCGTTAAAAATGGCAACAAAGCGGAATAAATCATCGCAAATTAGATTGAATTTACATCAAAAAGCTGATATTTTAAGAAAACTTGATGAAGGTATTTATGGAATTAGATTGGCATTAGATTATAGTGTATCTAAAGTGGCCATCCCAAAAATAAAGAAAAAACGATATGAAATTTTGGAGGCAGTGGCAAGCACACAGGAATTGGCAACAAAGAAAACTTTGCACAAGGAATATCCCATTCTCGAGTCAAGGATGTATAAATGAATATTTTGAACCAAAACCAACGCAACTGTGCAATTAGGTGTCCAATTTTAAAATCAATAACTAAGCTTGAATTTGCCAAAATGTACCCTGGAAAAAAATTTTATGCAAGTGATGGATGGCTAGCAAATTTTATTTATGTAAATTAAATCTAAGTTTCTGCTTTGTAATGATTACAACTGAGATATTCAAACAAATTTGATATGTTATATCCCAAAAATTATGTTTATTACCGTATTCTATCAAATTTAAAAACCACCTGGAAAAGTTAATATTTCGGAAAAGTTAAATGCACTTGGGACCATTTGGTTAACTTTTGTGCGATTCTACTGTATTTTATTGTTATGAAATGAAATTAAATAATTTATATGCAAATAAATATCTGTGCCCGCAAATTAAAGTAGCCTAACTCAAAATATGGTGAACGGAGAAAACTCAATTTTTTGTCAAAATTCAAACCATTGGACCAATTCGAATTTGTAAAAGGGGAAATAATGGATTTATAGTGTTAGAGAAGGAATAGTTGTGCACCAGAAATCTTAAAACAAATTTAATGGCAAAAAATTTACTTTAATAACTTAAGTGCTTTTATTGGATGCAATTTCTACGAAAATCAGAATTAACTCCAGTTAAGTTCTTTTATTGTGTTGAATTCTTCCCAACAAGGTTTTTATTTCCATTTAACTCGAGTTAAGTGTTTTTAAGTGTAGACCTACGTTCGGGTCGAAAACGACCCGAAACGACCATTTAAGTGGATATAACTAAGTAAGTAGTGGAATTAGAAGTCTTAGAGTTTTTGACTTAAATTTTTGTATAAAAATCGTTTCGCTAATCATTGTCGTTTGGGCCTGAAAAAAATAATCCATAATCCTACGCCGCGGAAGAAATAACTTTTTGGTTATTTACTAACCCATTTGCCAGACATGTACCATAGAAACCATTAGTTTTTGACATGTGAAGGAAAGAACGTAAGTTTCTTTTAGAAACAAAAATTTATCTTCTTCAAGTATCTCGAAGTTGAACTTATACTCATACTCATTTATACAAATTTAATAAACGATGCACATAAAATTTTTTTTAACAATTTTTCTTTGTAAATTTCTTATTTTTCACTTACCATAAACACGTATGGATCCCTCCGTTTCGCCAAGGGAATTCTTTGAAATGCATCGATAGTTGCCAAAGTCACCATATTGCAAATTTCTTATTGTCAATTTCATATGAGCACTAAGGACAGTAAGCAAAAACATATGTATATGTTGTTGTTGCATTGTTGCATATGGCAGTTATTGTTAAAAATGCAAGAAACCAGAGAAAAATTGAAAAGTTTGGGGTAAAACGCAAAAATAGACAGCAAAGGAATTTTAAGGAATTTTTTTGGAAAAATAAGTTAGCGGTCAGCAGTGAGTTCGAGGACAAAGTTAAAATGGAATGTAAAAGAAAATTTAATAAAATATGAAGGAAGGACGAAACTTAATATTTTTTTAAAGTGACTTCATGTTTTATGCGCTATCTTTGGAGTGAAAACTAAATTTACTTATAAATAACATAGGTTCTTTTGGCATTTGAGTATCATAAGTAGTAAAGTTTGATTTTAAAATGACGGGCGTACTAAGCAGTGAAAAAAAATCTTCAACTTTGCAGTTTCGTAGTATAAACGAAACGCTTTACTAGACTTACCGGTAGGAATTTTCTGTGTAATCGGTTTTATACTTTTTACTTGGCAGCACCATAACGGAATTATATACCCAATAGATGATGGCTCTGTGGCAAAGAAGAAATAAAACACAATTAAAATTATATTAAAAAAAAAACTGTAAATAAAAATGTTTCATTTAAAAGTACTCAATACAGTTATTATTTTATTAATACATATCAGGGATGGGCGTTTTTTAATAAACTTTTACTCAAATAAAAAATAAATTCTTAGTCTTCATTCAGAAAATTTGGAATAATAAATAAATTTTTATTCTTCATTGTGATAATCTTGAATAATAATAATAATACAATGGCGCTATTATAACTCTGACGAGTTTTTTGGCCGAGCTTCTCTCCCAATTCGTGGTGTGCTCCTTTTGATTTTTCTACTAATTGGGTGGACCTACAGTTTTATGCCGGCTCCGAACGGCGAATGCATTTTTTGTGAGAGCTTTTTCATGGCAGAAATACACTCTCGGAGGGTATGCCACCCACTGCCGTGAGGTGACCGCTGCTCTTAAAACATGTAATAATTGGATTTTTACTAATTAGAAAATTTTTTTTTGGACTGGGGTTTGAAACCGAGACCTCTGGCATAGCATAGCGAGCACTCTACCCACTGCACTACAGCGGCCACCTGGACCACAGCGGCCATCTTAATACCTAATGAATAAATTTGTATTCTTTATTCAGGAAATTTTGAATAATAAATAAATTTTTTTCTTTTATTTAGATAATTTTGAATAATGCCCATCCCTGCTACATATGTATAAACATTATGGTGGCACTTAAGTGTAGGGAGAATACATATATACAAAGAAATTGCTTCAATTCCTAAAAAGCCACTTCCTTAAAAACACATAGCTTAAAGCTTTAAGCTCAAAGACACTCCCAAAACTCCATATGCATTAACTTTTCAAGAATTTTATCATTTAAAACTTGGTGGAATTCGTGCAGAATTCTTAATACATACGAATTTTTTTTAAGTCACCGACATGCTTTCACAGCAAAATACATAAAATTATTCCACAGAGACAGCACACAACACACAACTTTTCCCATAAAACTTGGCTCTAAAGTACATCTGCATACATACATATATACATAAATAAGTATACTTTTGCAACAGAGCCAAATATATAAAAAGTTCAAACAAAATATAGTAGCTACACTCTGCAGTTTATTAAATATTAATGCACATTAAAAAACTTACTTTGGATGTGCCTCGGTGTGGCAATCAATTGTGACATCTGTGCCAGCTGGTGCGCCAACAAGTTGATTGGGTACCCAAATCATGGGCGAAACTTTATGAAACGAAACATAAAAAAAAAATCGAAATAAAATTGCAATAAAAAGGAAAACATTTAAAATTTTGAAAAGTCAAGAAGTTGAGTCAACATTTAAAGTTATATACATACATAAAAACGTCTTTATATATGCAAATACAAATATACATATATATGCATATATAAAAATGTATACGTAAGTATTTATGTAGTGGACAGCTAAAAAAATGCCAGATAATTTCTTTTAACGATTTCATTCAACTGAAAAAGTTTTTCTTTCTTTTTTCATATGGACCTACATTCATTAATTTTTGATAAGCTGTAGGCAAATTTTCAGAGCAATAAAATATTTTTTTTTCTTGAATTTTTCTTTACATTATCCTAATTGATATGCTGTTTTAGGTTATCTCTTAGCCGTTTTGAACTTTTTGACATATTAAAGTAATTCTTCAATTTCAAATACAAATACAACACTTTGCCCAACTGCGTAATATTTTTAATGTAAAAGACTAACAAGAAAAACAAGTAAGGAAGCCTAAGTTCGAGTAGAATCGAACATTAGATACTCAGCTGTATGCTTTCATTGTTTGCTTGCGTTTGATGTAAACACGGTGTACTTTATATACAGCGAGTGTTGCATAAAGTGGGCGTAGCCACGCCCATTTTCAAAATTTTTAACAGTCACCCAACTAAGCATATGAATATTATTCTTTGTGCAAAATTTCATTCCTTTATGACTTCTAGTTACAAAGATGTCACACTACAACTTCCCAAAGGGTGTTCCAGAAATATCTTTGTTAAAAAGTAGGCGTGGTCATAAACCGATTTCAATAAATTTTTGCGTGTATATTACCACAAGTTATAAAAGCGTATAAACCAAGTTTCATCATAATATCTCAATAATTTGTCGAGTTATAGGCTAAGAAATCTCGTATATTCCTGCTTCTAAAAAGAGGCGGTGCCACGCCCATTTTCCGAACTTTTTGTATTTTTCGTTTTATGTCCAAAGTTGGACTCCTGCTATAAAATTTCAATGAATTATCTTTATATTTGACAGAGGTATCGCTTAAAATGTTTTTATTAGGTCACTTTATAATACACATATATAAAAGTGGGCGTGGCCGTCAACCGATTTTCACAATTTTCCGTCAAAACGTTTGTTCAAGTAAGTAAATACGCGTACCAAATTTCATCGATATATCTTCAACGGTTTCTGAGTTATGACATATAAAACTTTCAATGTTTGACCCTTAATAAGTGGGCGTGGCACCGCCCATTTTCCAAAATTTCATGAAATTTCTTCTTAGCTCAACACACGGGTAAAATTTCATCACTCTAGCTATAGTAGTGACTGAGATACCAAATCGTGGTCCGATTTCGCCCATTTTCAATACCAACCGTCCCAGTCTCGATACCAACTTGCATTTCAAATTTCATGAAAATATCTCAATTTTTGCGCGAGTTAGAGTGTTTACAGACGGACGGACGGACATGGCTCAATCGATTTCTCTTTTCACCCTGATCATTTTGATATATATAAGTCTACTAGCTGACCCGCCAGACGTTGTTCTGCCTAAAATTTATTCCTATAAAGCCTAAATGAATAGTCCTAGATTACCGTGTTGCCGTATTCCTATCCCTATCCCTATGCCTATCCCTAATCCTATCGCTAACCCTATCCCTATTCCTATCCCTATACCTATCCCTATCTCTATCCATATCCCTATCCATATCTCTAGCCCTATCCCTATGCCTATTCTATCCCTCCAGACTTTCTAGGGTCACCCCTGGTCCACATTTTGGTCGATATCTCGGAAAACGGGTCACATAGGGTCTTGAAAATTACCTCTTTTTTAAATACTCACCAACACCTTTTATTTGATACCCATTTTGTAGAAAACCCGTTTGGGGCCACGCTTGGTTCATATTTCAGGAAATACCTCGAATACGGGGTCTTATATGGGACCAATAACTACACCATGTTCAAGCACTCGTCAACACCTTTCATTTGATACCCATATCGTACGAACCCGTTATAGGGTTACCCTGGTCCACATTTTGTGGAATATCTCAAAAACCTTCCCGGATTCTTATACTTTTTTTGGCCATAAACCATGTCGGGCTCAATCGAAAACTACGTGCAAAATTTCATTTAATTCAGTCCAGCCGTTGTGGAGTTAAATCATCAGGGAGGAAAATGCGACTTATTTTTATATAATAGATATCTATCTCGATTATTTCATTCTGTTACAATCCACCGTTATGTGATTAAAACTATAATATTCTGTGTACTAGTACAGCTGAGTATAAAAATAAGACATACATATGACTTGAAGTTGCGAATCGAGTTTAAAAGCAAGAACCAACTGTCTTTCTTACAACTCTTGATTTTATTTATCCAGCTGTAACGTCAATCATGTGAGGTAATTCAACCATTTTCAGCAAATTTATTCAAAACAACTGTTACAGTTTGAGTGGCAATGCAGAAAATTAAATTCCTATTTTTAACGTGTAATACCCATAGAGAACTTTAGCAATGGAAATTTTAGAAGACACTACCAAATACCAGTACAACTTCGCTGCGACAAATCACACTATGCCACTCTCTTCTCTATCAGTCTCTCTCCCTAACATTCTGCAACTCCCGTTCTCTCTATCTCTTCCTCCAGCTATACTACTCTCTCTCTCTCTCTGCCCCCCTCTTCCGTTCCTTATCAACAACTTTCCATTGCCATCCGGGTTCACATATAAGAATATGCATATCATTAGAATCGGCTTAGGTTCGAAATTAAATTAGTTGTATATTGGAGCCCTCGTTACTGCTTTATTTTGAAAACAATATTGCACAAAAATATTTCAGGGCTACTCTGGCCTCAATCTCAGGAATCGAGAACGTTAAATATATATGTAAACCGTGATCAGCACCTTTAATTTGATACCAAAAATATTTGGAGGCCTCCGGGTCCACATTTTGGTTTCTATTCGAAGAACTCTCCTTCGAAACTCTGACTGGAGCCTTTAATTTAATTCAATAGTGCAGAAATTTATTTCGGTGCTTGCATAAATTTTTTATACGCACAGTTTGGGTGTAAACATTTTCTTAAGCCTAATTGTCGAATTTTACAGTGGGGGCTACGTTAAAACGTGAATTTTGTTGGTGTGCTAACGCGCAATGAGAACATAAGTAGTAAAAATATTCAAGAATCTGAATAGTAAACATATTTCAAGCGTAAAAACAGCAATATTTTAAAGAAATTCGTAAAACCAAATCAACGTAAATATTTAGGCATGCCGGGCTTTGCGGCTTTTATCAAGCGTCCTCCACTGGTATGTCTATAAAAGTTTGAGAGCCAATAACAGCTCAAAATTCTAAAGCCAAACCTTGAGATTGCAAGTAATCCCGATGATTTATCCATCTACTCTGCACAATTTCACCGTTACATTAACTCCATATAACCCACTTTACGCCTACAAAACAGACTCAACCTAATAAATTATACAAAAATAACACAAACACTTACACTCAACATCCAATATAATACGCTTGGACACCGATGGCGGCACACCGTTGGTAGCGATGCATAGATATGCGCCCATCTCATTACGGCTAACTTTCGTTAAGGGCAACACTTCGCCATCGTAAACCAAAACTGCGTGTTAAAATTACAAAAGGAAAAAAGCAAAAAAAAAAAAAACACAGGAATTTGTTCATTATAAATGATTAAATATTCCATGGTTAGCTGCTGTAATTTATGCGCTCACCTTTTTTCTTCTTTTCCACCGCAATCTCCTCGCCATCCTCACGCCGCCAAATGATTTTCGGCGCTGGAAAACCATCGGCACGGCAAGTCATATTTATATTTTGATTTTCGCGCACAGCCACCGACGAGGGTGTGCTCTCGATATCGAGTATATTTGGTGGCACTAAAGAGGTCGGGGAGGGTAAGGGAAATAAAAAAAAAGAAAGTAGGAAAGAAAATAATAATAATTGATTAGCTAATCTTTCAAATATTTTACTTTTATTAATTTTTTTATTTTTTTATTTTTGGTTTTTTTTTTGTTTTTTGTCACTCACCCACAACCTGCAGATAACCAACTTGACTGATCATTGGATTTGTATTTACTTGGCACATATAATAGCCGCGATCATCCTGATGCGCTTGATTCACATGCAACAGCCACGTGTTCGCATTGTCGTAGGTGATGCTGTAGCGCGGTATACGCGAGATGACATGCCGATGTATGGTGAGTATCATTTGGCGATCGATATGTATCCATGCCACCTACGTATAAAAATGCATACACAGAATTCAATGTTTGTGGTAGTGCCGATGAGATTACAAAATGGCTTAGCACTAAATTTTTTGTTTGCCTACCTTATAACCGCCTAAATGTTCTACAACACACGGCAAATTCGCATCACGACCGACAGCAACGGTAACATTTGGTATTGGCTGAGCGAAGCGTGGCTCATCCATCATGACTGTGTGTGGGTAGTGAATAAAAAAGCAAAAATTAAATAAAAGTGAATTAAAGTGAATAATGAAATATTATTTGAAGTGAGTTTTATTTACAACAATCTAAAATCATGCTTTAAACTGAATATATGGATAACAAATTAAATACTGCTATAGTAAACAATATGTTATACGTAACTTTTATTTTATACTATACAAGTACTAGCCAAAATAATATGTATATACTAGCAAATAGCCGTCCCGCTTCGCAGCGACAAATCACACTATGCCACTGCCTATCAATCTCCACTACCACTATCCATCTCCTGTTCGCTCTATCTCTTTCTCCACCTATACTACTCTCTTTCTCTCTCCTCCTATGCCGTTCCCTACCTACAACATTTATGGACATCCGGGTCTACATATCGGCCTAAATCATTTGAATCGGTTCAGATATCCCGGAAACCGATTAATATGTCCACCTAGCATATACTATATATGGAAACACTGATCGGCTCCTTGAATTTGATACCATCCGCGTTCACGTTTTGACCTCCTTCTACAGAAGAACCGAATTGAAAGTTGGAATGGAGTGAACTATGTATGTATCTATTGAAGACCTGACTTAATATTTTAATTTGTTACCAATATTGCCCAAAAATAGTTCGGGACCATATGGGTCCATTTATTAGCCTATATCTTGGTCAGGGCTGAGATACGGGAATTAAATATGGTCTAGATACTCTAGCGGGTACATTTTTTTGTAACCGAATTTTTCATTACATAACAAGCATACGTACCAAAAACTAACAGAATCGGATTATAAATGCGGATTTTGCGAATATAACAACACCAGCGTCATCTAGCGGGCAAATATAACCTACGTCGAGGGGACTTATCCAAAGAATAAACTGTCTAAATTTGACCAAAACCAGTTCAGTAGTTTTTCAGCCATTTCCTCACACAAAAGCCCCTACAATTTTATATATGGGTGTTTCCGAAAATGGGTCAGAAAAATTTAAAATTCCAAACTTTTTGATACCATTATATAGGTACGTATTTCCTTTATCACACCACAAGATTTTATGGACATTGGAGCACTGCTACTTACAAAAATTACGTCTTTCAGACTACCATATAAAAGTTTTTTTTTTTTTAGCTAAATGTATATGACTTCCGAAATACATCCGCGAATTCGCCACAAAAGCGCCGGTAGAAAAATGGCGTTTACGAGTACTTAGCCCAAGGTCAGACCTGGGAATATCAACATAGATACATTTACAAAATATTCCAAATCTTGTATAAGGTGTATTCTAAAGTAGTGCTTTTTTTCAAGCGTTCGGATGCAAAATATACTTTGCAGTAAAAAAAAAAACATACTTACCTTTGTTATATTTTTCAATTTTTTTTTTACAAAACACAGTTTGGGGTGCTCTTTCGGGCAGCGTTAATTTTTTCCCAAAATAAAAAGGATTCCTGAGTGTAAGTATATTAAACTTTGGAACGTCCGAACGTATACAATTTTTTTCTTCAGATAATTTTTTTTTTGTTCCTTATAAAGCTATCTAGCAATGAATTCCGCTCAAAGGGCTATGAGGTGGAGGTTAAACCTTTTGAAAGATGGTTAGAAATGGAAGGATTTCAAAAACAAAGAAAGAGAGAGAAAACAGATTTTTAGGAAAAACATAAAAAAAACCTTTGAAGGTAAGAATGCTCCAAGCAATTTGGAATAGATGTAGACAATAAAATATTTTTGCCCGCATAAAACTTGAAAATCTACCTATATGCGATGGCTTAAAGTAAAACAAATACCAGCTCTACTAACATTACACAGTTTCTCATGCGAAAATGGACATCATATTACTGCGGGCGTACAGCGATATCTAAGCAACGCGATATTTAAAATACCTTTGTTTATTCTTATTAAATTTTGCTAGTACTTAGATACATCAGTTTTTTTTTTTATATTCATCGCCACTATACACAATTAAGTATCGTTTTAGTGCTCAGAATGTGCAAGTAATGTAAATTTTGAATTAATGAGTTAGTTGCAATAAAATATGTGCTCAACACTTGTTTTGTTATGAAAAAGTTATGTTTTCCTTCATAGAAAAATTTGGAACGTCCGAACGGGAACGTCCGAACAAAATTAAAACCGATATTTCTCCAATAAAAAACGTCTACAGAAATATAACTTTAATGTAGTGACAGTCCTTGTATATTCCCCTGTTAGTCGTATATACATCACTTTTTTTGTAGCATCAACCAATTCGCAGAATTTTAACGAAATCAGATGCAACCTCAAATATGAGGTACTTTTGAGGAACGTCCGAACGGCAAATTTAAATCCTTCTACAGTGGTAATGTGTCATCTCTAGAAAAAAAGTTTGATAGCGTTGGATAGAGGAGTACAAAGGCTACATATGACAAAAAAAAATATTCTGATCCAAAGCCTACTATAGGTTTTATACTGAAAATAATGTGGCAGCATGGAACGTCCGTAACGCTGGAAACACCCATATGTATGATATATACATTAGGGTGGTCCCCAAATGGATGGAGAAAAATTTTTAATCATATTTCTTCAACCTCATCTCCTAGGTCGATGCTAACATAGCATAAGATACAACATGTAAATTTTTGTCCCGATCGGAGACGTTTAACGGGTGTCAAAATTTGGAAAATTCTATGGAGACTGAAAAAATTAAATTTAATTTTTTGTATATCCAGTGCCCAAATTCCATAGACCTGCACTCAAGGATACCGAAAGTAAATTTTGGCCCGGATCAGAGACGGTTCCCATATGTTTTTCTGAATTTTGACCCCTGTGTGACCCCCTTTATCAATCTCCGATCGGGACCAAAATTTATTTGAGGTATCTTTGAGTACAGCAGTGTCGATTTTGGGATTTGATTTAAAAAATTTAAAATAATTTTTTTGAGTCCTCATATGGTAATCTGAACTTTGACACCTTTATCAATCTCCGATCGGGACCAAAATATGCATGTGATATCTTTGACTGTGGTGCTGCCGAACTAAGGACTGATATCGAAGAAAATTGCTAATATGATTTTAGGGACCACGTTAATATACATAAATAAAAATTTATTAAAATTCGCCGAAATCCATTTACCAAATTACGCGTAATGTATCTGCGGTCGATCTGCAGTCTCATCAAAATACATACTTACATACAAAAAATATCATTTTAATTACCCATGCAATTAGCGAAAAAGCGCAAAATGCCAAAAAACTAATCAAAGCGATTAGATGAAGCACAAAAACAAAATTGTTTAGAGTTAAAACAAAATTTTAAATATTTACATGGGCAACAACACATTTACAAAATAAGCTAAAGCTGAGGCTAATCTCACTCACCATGCGTCACCAGATTTGTTATGTAGATGAGGAAGAGCACTTTTCGATTTGTAAAACGGCTGGGAAAAATGTTTAGCGCAATTAGCAGCAACTTAATGACCGTAATTATGAACATTTTAACAGCTGAGGCGAACCGAGCTGCGCTGGGCTGGGCTGTGTTGTGCTATGCTGTGCTGGGCAAGTAGGCGGGTATGTGATGATGTGATGTGATGTGCTGTGATGCGACGCACAGGGCTGGAAAATGCTTGTAATAAGCCAAATTTGTTTCGTTTCTTTTGAGCTTATTATAATGTAGTTGATGTTGCTGATGTTTTTGTATTCGTTGTTTAGTTGTTGTTATGCCTTTTTTATACTGACGATCGCTTATCGTTGCTGCTTAACTTTTATGTGATATGATTTTTTTTTCTTTGATTATTTGCCTCCGTTTTTTTGTGTTTTTTGTTTCTGCTGCTGTTGCTATAATTTCTTGCATAAATTTATGTCACTCACTAATAATGATTATGCCATTTTGATATGTTTTGTTTTGTTGTTGTGTTTTATATTTGCAAATATTTACCATTGTGTTTGTTTTTTGTTTGTTTGTTTGCTCTTTTTCTGTTTACTTTATTTTGCTTTTTTCACATTTTTGATTTTTAATTGGAATTAGTTGTGCTTTTTGTTAACGCCTTTTTTGTTTAAACATTTCATGCTGATTGAATTGTAATTGGATTGTACTGGAAAACACAAACGATTTGCATATTATTTCACAAATTTATGAAATTTTAAGCCGGCAAATCAATTTGCATAAATGACTGTGTTGAGTGTTTAACTATCTTTCATATTTACTATGCTTATTTTGTATGTTTTAAGTATTTAACTATTGATTTTTCATTAACTTTTTCGTTCATTCAATTATATATTTAGCTGTGATTTTTTTTCATTTCATTTTTTCTCTTTCTTTTTTCCCAGTTAAGTTCTAATTTGTTTAGCTACTTATATTATGGCGCACACACTCAAAATCAAACTCATTTCGAAGAAGGTTTTATATTTGTAATATCTAGTACTTTTTATTCTTTCTATAAAACTGTATGTCAGAGATATGGAGATTTATATAGATCAGTTATTATAATCCGCATAAAATGGCTGGAATACTGGAAACATCATCGAGGTAAAAGTAAAAAAAAAATTATTAGCAAAATAAACTATCCCTTGTTCTCGGCAACTTTTAGTACCTTAGGTAATTCATAAATCGACAGTAAAAAAGAAGGAATTACTGGATTAGAGATCATGCTCACTTTCACATCGGAGACATCTTCCCTTCCCGTCATACAACGCCAATAGTGTCAAATCTCTTCTAAAACTGCCTTGAGTAGACTGGCAGTTGGCATATTCACAGAGCAACGTCTTCATGCTACCTCATGCGCTTAGTAAAAAAAAAATTGTGCAAAAAATTTGTCTGAGGAGACCCCCAGTAAAATTTTATGGCGAATAATTTTCTAGAACATTTTAACCCTCTAACGTCCTTCAAAATATTATTTTCTTTGGAATTTATAAAAAACGACTCAGCAGCACCTCTTCGTGGAGGTGTTAGAGGGTTATCGTTTCGACGAAATTACAGCGCATGCAATTTTCCTATATAATTTCCTAACAGCATGTTTCTATGCGATATGTATTTTAACACTTCTTTCCTTTATTTGAAAATCACTCAAACAAAATTTCGTAAATTTACTAGGTTATTCTGGCCACCTCAATATTAAACCACTTTCATTTCTAGGCGCCAATTTTTAAATTCATAAACTAATCCCTTCAAAATGAAAATATCTCAGCAGCCATCATCATTAATATCCATAAAGAAAGCGCAGTTGAGTTTAAGTAACGAAACGACCCGGATTTTAATCCAAGCTACGACTACCACTGCAGCCATACACTCCTCAGAATTTCTGCATAGTATTTTTTGTCGTTGAAAAAACAACATAAACAGTGCCCAAATAAATTTTATTGTGTGAGTTTACAGAATCAGAAAAGGGTATGGATTTTGTACATGAAAGCGTAAAAATACCGAATATGGTAGGTACTGTTAGACGTGGGATTTTATTTTCTTTTTTTTTGTAATCATATAAAAATACAAAAGTATGACAAAACTTGTTTTGTGACAAAAAAACGGCAATCGTGAAATTGAGATAACAAAAATAAGGACAAAAATGTGCGAAAGCAAACAAGTTTACGTTTATTTACATTGTTTGCAAATATTTTGACGGAATATTGTAAAAGTTCAGTAGAAAGGACAAAAGCTCACAAAAGCTCTTGTACATAAGCATATGTATGTATCTCTTATATACTATAAACATACATATGTATTTATAGTCTAGTGGTTAAAAACTTCGCTTGAAAAAGAAAATAAAACGAACATAACTTTTTTTTATGTATCGATCACGTTTTTGGTTTTATTATGGTCGGATCGCTGGAGTGGAAGCAATAAGTAATTAAAATGACTCGGAAATTTATATTCTGTGTCGATTTCTTAGTAAAAAAGAAAGCTATTTGACGGTTTTCATGAGAAGAAGAGGCAAACATCAAAGAAGGACCAGCAATGGAGCTGTTTATGTGTATACCTAGTTCTGATAAAGTAACAATAAATTAAAAGCATATTTCCAGGAGATACATTGCTTATATTCTGTTCGACTTTTGTATTCCTTGTATTTAAATTTATGTTGAGGGTACATCTACGTAAATTTTTAAGCGGCAATTTCCTACAAAACTTTAACCCTTTATTGACCTCCAACCTATATTCCTTCCATACTCCCTAAAATGAGACAAAAGTCCTATTCCGTTAGTGAGATATGCATATAATAGTACAATGGCGCTGATATAACTCTGACGAACTCATGTTCAAAACTTATTTTAGCAGTGGGAAGGAAGCATGTATTTACGCCCACATTTTCCCCTAGCCTACGCAACTTAAAGCTCTAACAACTCTTACGAAAAAAACCAAAAAAATAATCCCCCCGCTTATTATAGCAACATATGAACGTAATTTGACGAAAAAGTGCAACAATTCACATGTCAATGGACGAGTACATAAATTAAATGTAAGTTTAAGCACCTAAAAGTATGCAATTAGTGCATAAGTACCCATAAGTACATAAACAGTCACGATATAATAAGCAGCATAAAGGGCATAAAGGCACACAAAAGGGCGGCACAACTCATACAAATGTGTGTATGTTCGTATATAGATACATGCGTTTGTATGTATCCATCATATTATGCATAATAGCGGAGCAACAAGTCGGTTAAGTGCGACTGTTGACTTTGACTTTAACGCTGTGCACATATAAAAAAAAGTTAAGTATGCAAACAAACATTCACAATTTTCAGCTGTCATAATATATCCGCATATGCTCAAGTTCATGCATATTTTGTAAGCTCATTTGTAGGCCTTTTCGTTTTTGTTTGCACAGTGGCAAAAGTAGTTAAGTATGGTGTAAAGACAAAAACAAACAAAAATCTGTATATGCTCAAGCGCGCATCCACCCAAACATACAAACATATGTACATATATATATATATATATATATATATATATATATATATATATATATATATATGCAAAAATCGCGGGGAGAAAACATTTGAACGAATATGTAGGCTGTCAACTTGTTTGATGATTTGATGGTATTCGCACTGAGGCCAAGAATTTCAAAGAAGGAAGGACTGTAAAGAGATGAAGTATGTAAGGAAAACTTAAAACAGTGAGCATTCTTAATAACCTAGGTTATTGTTAACTTTCGGAAAATAACAGTTTAAGAGTAGGCGAATTTCTGTCGTACCCAAGCATGAAAAGAATACTCGCTTATGCATCAAATTACCTTCAAAGCAACAACACCAACTCGACTATTTTAAAAATAGTCGAGTTGGTGTTGTTGCTTTCAAGGTAATTTTATGAATAAGCGAGTATTCTTTTCATGCTTGGGTACGACAGAAATGCGCCTAGTATAATAGTATAATAGTATAATAGTATAATAGTATAATAGTATAATAGTATAATAGTATAATAGTATAATAGTATAATAGTATAATAGTATAATAGTATAATAGTATAATAGTATAATAGCATAATAGTATAATAGTATAATAGTATAATAGTATAATAGTATAATAGTATAATAGTATAATAGTTAAATAGTATAAGAATATAATAGTCTACCAATTCAAATTCCAAGAAAAGTACATATATATATGAGAACTGTTAAATTCAAATTAAAATTATTATTGATTAATTTTTTGGATTTTTTAAATTTTAGTGATTATTTTAATTGTTTACATTAATCTGACAATTCATAATCAAACTAATTAAAAGTTTGAAATAAAGTCATGATTAGTACCCATTAAAAAATAATCAGAAATAATCATATAATCAAATTATCGCTTTTAATTGTGTAATTATTTTTAATTGTTAAATAACTGAAAATAATCATATAATTTCATTAATAATACAATTAAAAAAATTAAAACTAATCAAACAACTGCATTAATCATGAAATTAAAAAAATCGACAAATAACTAATTGAAAATAGTCAAATAATTTTATTAATCATGCAATTAAAAAAATTTAAATTAAATGAAAATAGTCAAATAATTTTATTGATCATGCAATTTGGAAATTGTATTTATCATGCAATTAATCATGCAATTAAAAAAATCAAAAATCAGTTGAAAGTAATCAAGCAATTGCATTAATCATGCAATTAAAAAAATCGAAACTAATTGAAAATAATCAAATAATTTTAGTAGTCATGCAATTAACCATGCAATTAAAAAAATCGAAAACCAATTGAAAATAATCAAATAATTGCATTAATCATGCAATTAAAAAATCGAAACTAATTTAGAATAATCAAATAATTTGATTAATCATGCAATTAAAAAATTTTATTAATCATGCAATTTATCATGCAACTAAAAACATTTAAAAATAATTAAAATTAATCAAATCATTAATTAAAGAAATCAAAACTAATTTAAAATAATCAAATAATTATATTATTAATCCTGTTATTAAAAAAATTTAAATTAAATGGAAAATAGTCCAAATAATAATGCAATTAAAACTAATTGATTAGTTAATATACTTTATTTATTTAATTTACATTTAATCATTAAAAAGGTGAAAGTAATCATATTTAATTAGTAAAGAATTACAAACACAAAACATATTTTAATTATTAATCATTAAAATTTTTAATCTTTAATTAACGGGTCTGCTTAGAACCATAAATTTCCCCAAACCTACTATGTACATATATTTTGTTGTGTAAAAAAGCACTAGGCAAAACGTTCTGACAATTGTGAAGAAAGTCAGCAGCTTAATAGACATAAAAGCACGCAAAATGCGCCAAATCCTGATGCGCCTATCTAAGTACTTTTGCCACACACCCAGACGCAACCAAACACAACTTCTCCTGAGCATCCTACGCTTTTTGCTTTGTACTTTACTATTTTTTCTGTTTTTTTTTTTGTTTTTTTTCTTTTCTACTTTCCTCTTTTCTCTTTTTTCGTGCTTATTTTATTTTTTTTTTGTTTTATTTTTTATACCTTTCATGAGAATGAAAGGGTATTATAACTTAGTGCCAAAAAATTTTTGTCGAAAGTACCAGAAGGAAGCAAAATATATACCGATATGATCAGAATCACGAGCTGAGTCGATTAAGCCATGTCCGTCTGTCCGTCTGTCCGTCGGTCCGTCTGTCCGTCTGTCTGTCCGTCCGTCTGTGTGAACGCAAACTAGTCCCTCAGTTTTTGAGATATCTGAATGAAATTCGGAATACAGGTATGTTGTTATATGCAGCTGATCATTTGTCGGAACCGGCCGAATCGGACCACTATAACATATAGAAAACAACCGATTATTCAGATATACATGAAATTTTTGGATGTAATTTGTGCATAACTTCCCCATTTAAACAGCTAAGGACATGAAACTTTGAAGTAGACGTGCCCATTTTGGCCCAAACAAGGTTACCGAAAATTGTCAAGATCGGACCACGAAAACATATAGTTCCACAACATCCGATTATTCAGATATACACATTTTGGTGTATAACTCCTCCATTTTAACAGCTGACGGCCTGAAATTTTGAAGTATTTGTACCCATATGGACCCAAACGGAATCGCCGAAAATTGTTAAGATCGGACCACTATAACCTATAGCATCCCTACAACCGATTGTTCAGATATACACATTTTGGTGTATAACTCCTCCATTTTAACAGCTAACGGCCTGAAATTTTGAAGTATTTGTACCCATATGGACCTAAACGGAATTGCCGAAAATTGTTAAGATCGGACCACTATAACCTATAGCTTCCCTACAACCGATTGTTCATATATACACATTTTGGTGTATAACTCCTCCATTTTAACAGCTAACGGCGTGAAATTTTTAAGTATTTGTACCCATATGGGCCCAAACGGGGTTACCGAAAATTGTCAAGATCGGACCATTATAACATATAGCTCCCATACAACCGATTGTTCAGATATGGACATTTTGGTGTATAACTCCTCCATTTAAATAGCCAAGACACCATTTTTTCTAATAAATCTTTCCATAAATAACCCACAGAATTAAAATTGTAAGTTAAACTTAATCAGGCTATGTACATACATAGGTAACTTTTCATTTCCCCACTCATGAAAGGTATGAAGTCTTCGGTACGGCCGAAGACAGCCGCGCTTTTACTTGTTTTTGTTTTGTTTTATTTTTTTTATTTTTTTCTTTTTAAGCACGCCGTTTTTGTGGTTGTGCGCGCCTGTCAACAACATAATAGCCATAATACCAACAACAGCTGGCAGCAATTGGAACAACAACAAATTTGCTCAAGGATGAACGGCACATTTGCCACACAAAGCTCAAATGTTCGCTCACTTACGCTCACAGCTGTTGCACACACACAAAACATGTAATCGTGCGTGTCTATTTGAGAATGCATTATGCATACATATGTACATACTCGTGCACACATAAATATTTATGCTTATGAACATTTTCCGTTTTTTGTTGTAGTTGCTGTTGATGGTGTTTTGCTGTCATTATGAGTTTGTGGTGTGCATATTTGCATTTCTTTTGTACCTTTTTTTTTGTTTTTTTTTGGTTCAGTCACTAACTTGCCAACACATTCTGAGCTTAACACACGAACTAACAAATTTGTATGCTCTGCCATATATTTCTATATACCCAACTGCACCAATACACAATGTATTAGAATTTGCAAGGCCGCGCTTCTCTCCCAATTTATTTTTGCTGCCCATTAGGGCTTACGCAAGCACTCTACCTATTTATTGTATAAATAGTTCCCAGATAAAAGGTTAAGTCCTTGAAATGATTAATCAGGAGGTTGCTCAAAGAACCAGGAGGTTTATCCTGAGCCAATAAACCTGGGTATAAATTTTCGCCCTCAGACTAGTTTACTTCTTTCTTTCTGTTTTGTTTCCTTTCTTTGCTTATGTACTCAAATGTGTTAGGGTAAAATGTGCCGGCTGTGATGTGCCCTTTTGCCCTTATTTGCTTTGCTTCTTTGTTGTTTGCGTTTAAATTCTCCGGCATCGTAAAATGCACTAATTGTTGTTTTTTTACTACCAACATTATTACTATTATTATTATGTGTGTTTTGTTATTTTGTTGTTGTCGGTTTGTAGTTTTGTTGTTCGTTATTGTTTGTTGTTGTTGTCAGTTTGCAGTTTGTTGTTCGTTGTTGTTGACTTTGTGGTTTTTAAATTTGTTCACTTTTATTTCTTGTTTTATTTATTTGCCTACCGAATTCACCTGCAATTTATGCAAATATGCATAAATCGTTTTAGAAATTGCATTAGAGCGAAACTTATATGGCAGTATTTGCACAATGTACGTACATATGTATATAAAACCGCCATACAATGCAAAATTTAAAATTGTTGCAACAATAATTACTTAATTAATAGATAGTGGATTTTTTTTTATTATTAAACTTGCTATACCCTGCCAAGCTTTGCTTTGGCCTACTCCCTATTATATGTATTGGAAACGAAAAAAGGCACACTTTAAATAAAAGCACCTGGATTACCAAGCTTTCGTCGGGCTGCAGCCCTCGGCAAAAGTCAGATAAGTTAAGAAAAAGTGCGGAAAGAATTTATATTTTCAAAAGTTCACCATCGCCCTCGTCATGTCCTTATTCCTTTTTTCGCCGTATTGGTCTGCAACTCCCTTTCCCTCTTCTATTTCCTTTCCTATACTTTTCTTTCCTTTCCTTTCCTTTCCTTTCCTTTCCTTTCCTTTCCTTTTCTTTCCTTTCCTTTCCCTTCCTTTCCTTTCCTTTCCCTTTACTTTCCTTTTCTTTTCTTTTTTTCTTTTCTTTTCTTTTCTTTTCTTTTCTTTTCTTTTCTTTTCTTTTCTTTTCTTTTCTTTTCTCTTCTTTTATTTATTTTTCTTTTCTTTTCTTTTCTCTCGTTTCCTTTCATTTCCCTTCTCTTTCCGTTTTCTTTTTCCTTTCCTTTCCTTTCGTTTCATTTCCCTTCGCTTTCCGTTTTTTTCCTTTCCTTTCTTTTTTTTCGCTTTCCCTTCCCTTTCTGTTTTCTTTTTCCCTTCCTTTCCTTTCCTTTCCTTTCCTTTTCCCTTCCCGTTTTCTTTTTCCTTTTCCGTCACATTTGCCCTTCCCTTTCTCTACCGCTCTACCTTACTTCATAATTTCTGTTTTTCTCCCTTTAATTTCCCCTCCTATTCATACTATCTCATTTCCTCTTCTAATCTTTCTCTCCCCATTCTCTTAATTCCATTTTCTTTATATTATCTCTCTCCTTTTCGTTCCTTTTTCCTTTTCCATTTTCATTACCCTTCCAAATTAACTTTCCCTTTCCCTAGGCAACCGGGTTAAGCATAACATAGAAGCGTGCTCTATATTGAACCCTGCATTCCACTTCTCATTTGATACCAATATTGCTTAGAAACATTCCGTGGCATCGGGGTCCACTCTTTCGTCCATAACTGGATACCGCTCCTAAGAATCATGATGAAAAGCGCTCTATGTAGCGGCCCTGATCAACACCTCTCATTTAATATCAGTACTGCTCAGAAGCATCCCGGGGTCATCCGGGGCCATGTATTGTCCCACATCTGGGGACCCGACCGAGGAAACATGAGTTCATACCTATGTAAAATCCCAGCTCAACACCCTTCATTTGATACCAATATTGCTGAGAAATATGCCGGTGCCATCCGGGTCCAGGTTCACGTTTTGACCCACATCCGCGGATATTCTATTTTAGCAAAATTGTATAGCATATCAATCAGTCGGTTGTTGACGTAGAATACAAAAATACATATAAGTACATAAATACGTAAATACATATAAACGCAGAGCTTTATGTACATCAATCCATGCTTGTCAGAATAAATAAATAACTGTAACAACATCTATGTAAGTGTAAATGTGTAATGCACAGCAAATGTGCGTGACTTAGTGTAATTAGGTTCAAATGGTTATTTATTTGTGTGTTTTAACGTTAATCTAAATAAACGTTTATGATATGATTATGTTGTGTGAAATGTTAAACACATTTGTTATGTTAACACACAACTACAAATAAATAAATAAATAGCAGCTATTTATATATGTTTAAAGTCCAATAGCCAGTAAATTTTTTTTTTAAGTTTTTTAGCAATTTAAAACTACATATTTCAAACAGACCTGTTAAATTCCGATTAGGATTAGTAATCAATTGAATTGTTTTGTTTTTTAATTGGTATAATTATTTTAATTCTTTTGTAGAAAAAAGTAATTTTAATTGATTACCATTAAAATAATCTAAAAAATCAAATATAATCACAGATAATCAACAACAATCAAAATAATTTTTTTTTTTTATTTTTTTATGATTATTTTTCATTTTTTTAATGGTAATTGCAAAACAATCATTAAAATTTGAAAACAATGGGTAATCAATCATTAAATAGATACCTGGAAAAATAATCAATCAAACCGGTAATTATTACGATTAATAATCATTATTTAACAGGTCTGATTTCAAAACGCATAAAACTCATTTAATCGCAATGAGCGGCAACGACTTTGTATTGAAGTTTCGGGTAGAAATTTTAATTTTCTACAATGTTCCTATTTAAATCAGACATAGGCAGGCCATACGTATAAATATGTAAGAATAATAATTGGATCATTAGGTTAAAATATGTACATAAACTAGCAAAATATTTGAACTTAAATTAGCACCATAAAAAAACGTACTTTTTTTGAAATTTTCACTTCAGATGCACCAAAGTACATTAAGCACTGCAGGTACATCAAAAATGGATATTAAAGAAATATTTCTTTATTTATTCCGAATGAAACATATCATTAGGAATTTTCACGTAGAGTTAACATTTTAGGAGTTATACGCAAATTAAAGTGGGTACTTTTTGTGTTATTTTATATTTCAGTGGTTATCCTTTAGGTCCTGTTCATGTTACATTTTTCCACTACAGGTGTCCTGTTTTCTTTTTAATACCTTTTCTTGCATCCTTTAGCTACCAGATAATGTACTGAAATCGGAAAAATTTGGACTTTGGCGAATTTTCGATTTCGTCAATATTTGATCCTTTCAAAAAAACAAAAAATGTGGATATCCTTGAAAAGGGAGCAGCTCGGATTTTAATTTCAACGGATGTTTCATCTATAAACATCACATAACACAACACCACTTTCCTTTTTTGTCGACATTTTCATGCAACCTATCGTCGCTTCCTGCCCACCGTGTACACTTCATTTCATTTTAAAAAGAAATAGGAACGAAATTTTGGATCCGGTTAAATCTGAAATAGTTTTTGCAAAATACATACTAACTGAGAGATATGCACATACATATAGCTCTTTTCCTTGAGATATTTTGATAAGTTTCAGAGTTTTCGGGGTTAAAGGTTTATCATTTTTACTAAAAAATATTTTATACAAAATTACTTCCAATGAATTTTTTGACCTTTGACTTCTACTTCTACAGAATTTAATAGGCAATTTCTTTGCGGTAGACTTTAACGCAAGGTCAAAAACTTCATTTGAAGTACCTCTAGCTAAAATTAAAAAATTTAACCCCCCGCCCCCCCTAAAAAAAACTGAGACCCTCTGGACCAGTACTATTTTCGGCAAAGTTGGTCTGGAAGACATCCTCTTTCATTATTTCTAGCGTCTGTTGGTGTTGAGTATTTTTTTTTTTAATTTGTTGGGCTGTTATCATTTTATATGAACGTTACTTTTATACTAATGAGTTTTTAGTTTTAAATGAAACCCTATATTATCTATCAAATCATTTAATCAACAATATTTCATTTTCAAATCAAATTAAAACTTGAAACATTTCTTCAATCACATTTATTACTCTTGCAATGGCTTGGAAAAAACTAGCATAAAAAAAGTTCTTCAAAAACATATAAAACTCTAGCTTCTTTTCAGCTTTTGTACTTCTGTATTTCTGCAGACAAAAGTACGTCTTGATTTGCTTAAAATTTTATATGATTTTCTTATTTTCCTTTCACTGTGTGCATTATCCGTTTAAGCGTTGTTATTTACTACTTGCTGCTGATTTTTATTTCCCTTCATTTTTCTTGCTAGCCTGTGTGTTCTGCACTAAGCAGATTTTATGTCTTTGTAATTTAGCTTTCTTTTCGAAACTACCAACCTGCGTGTATATAGTACGAGTAAGCAATCGGCGGAAATTCTCAGAAGAATATGACGAGAGTTGAAACGATGTTTTTATACCCTGTTGTTGGGTGCTAACTACCTAATATTTGAGGTATGAAATTTTTTTATTTGAAACTTGTAAGGTTGTTAGATAGACAGATGTATGCATGTATTTAATTAATGGACATCAGGTCTCGAAATTTCTCTCTGTGCACATTTATCTCACTTAGCTGTACTTAGCTTTACTCAGTGCATCCCACGTATTAAGTTGCTTGCATGTGCAATAGGCCAATTTTTATACTCAGCTGTACTAGTACACAGAGTATTATAGTTTTAATCACATAACGGTGGATTGTAAGAGAATGAAATAATCGAGATAGATATAGACATATATATATCAAAATGATCAGGGTGAAAATGTCCGTCCGTCTGTCCGCCTGTGCGCACGATAACTCGCGCAAAAATTGAGATATTCTGATGAAATTTGAAATGCAAGTTGGCATCGAGACTGGGACGGTTGGTATTGAAAATGGGCGAAATCGGACCATGACCACGCCCACTTTTCCTATATAGAAAAAATCCGAAATTTGGTATCTCAGCCACTAATATAGCTAGAGCGATGAAATTTTACCCACGTGTTGAGCTCAGGCCCCTATGAAGAAATTTGGTGAAATTTTGGAAAATGGGCGGTGCCACGCCCATTATTAAGGGGCAAATATTGAAAGTTTTATGAGTCATAACTCAGAAACCATTGAAGATATATCAATGAAATTTAGTACGCGTGATATACTTACTTAGGCAAATGTTTTGACGAAAAATTTCCAAAATCGGTTGACGACCACGCCCACTTTTATATATGGGAACTATAAAGGGGCCTAACAAAAACATTTTAAGCGATATCTATGTCAAATATAAATATATATCATTAAAATTTTATGGCAGGAGTCTAACTACGAACATAAGACAAAAACCGTAAAAAATTTGGAAAATGGGCGTGGCACCGCCTCTTTTTAGACAAAGGAATATACGAGATTTCTTAGCCTATAACTCGACAAATAATTGAGATATTATGACGAAGCTTGGTTTGTAGACTTTTATTACTTGTGGTAATACATGTTCAAAATTTTAACGAAATCGGTTGACGACCACGCCCACTTTTATATATGGGTATTATAAAGTGACCTAATAGAAACATTTTAAGCGATATCTTTGTCAAATATAAAGATAATTCATTGAAATTTTGTGGCATGAGTTCCACAATAGACCGGAAACAAAAAATAGAAAAATTTCGGAAAATGCGCGTGGCACTGCCTTCTTTTAGAAGCAGGAATATACGAGATTTCTTAGCCTATAACTCGAAAAATAATTGAGATATTATGACGATTTGTTTATACGCTTTTATAACTTGTGGTAATATACAAGCAAAAATTTATTGAAATCGGTTTATGACCACGCCTACTTTTTAACAAAGATATTTCTGGAACACCCTTTTGGAATTTGTAACGTGACATCTTTGTAACTAGAAGTCAAAAAGGAATGAAATTTTGCACAAAGAATAATATTCATATGCTTAGTTGATCGACTGATAAAAATGTTGAAAATGGGCTTGGCTACGCCCACTTTATGCAACACTCGCTTTATATAAAATACACCGTGTTTCCATCAAACGCAAACAAACAATGAAAGCATACAGCTGAGTATCTAATGTTCGATTCCACTCGAACTTAGGCTTCCTTACTTGTTTAATTTAGATATAAGCTAGTTTCAAACCGTTGTATGATTCAAATATTAGTCAAACACCGGCTTGAATATCCCGAGCTTGAAATTAATTAGTGAAACAAAATTTGATTTAGAGCGGCGCCGATTTTCCTGCACAGTCTGAAGATTCATGGAACTTGAATGCATATTTTCCGTAATCAATTCTTCCGCTAGATTCTTGTTTCATTTAAAGTTTACACGTAATTAGTAGAGTTTATTTTTATTATACCTGCATTATTTTTATTATACAACATAAAAGTGTTTGATGGCCAAGACAAGATTAGGAACCCCTGCTCGAGACAACAAAAACTACTGATGGTGTTGAAGTATTTTTTTTGTTTTTTTTTTTTTTTTCAATTCTATTATTAGCCCTGTTTTTATTCAAGCGCATATAAATCTGCGCTTAAATTTTGTATGGATTTCGCGCTTAGTTGTCCATACAAAATTTAAGCGCAGATGTATATGCGCTTGAATAAAAACACGGCTATTGTCAACTTTGGCAACTTAAAATTCGTTATCCACAATGGGATTGGAATAAAATGGAATTGTGGTAGGCCGGCACAAACTTTGTCTTTCCCAAGCACTCAGCAAGTAGGGAAAAGGGTGGAATATTGAAATGAGGGTTCGTCTGAAAATTTCAGAGAAGTTTGTCGAGTGCATCCGCCATTCTCAATACATCTAACCCGAGAATGCGCAATCTTAGTCTAGCTGAGGCTGGACAGGTGCAGAGAAAATTCTCGTCCTCTCCCAGACAAGATAGGCATAATGAGCTCTCGATGATGCCTATGGTGGTCATGTGCTGTCCCCATGGATTGTGTGCTGTAATCACCCTCAAGTGGCCCCGAAGTTTCCTCCTTCGCTGCTTGAGTAGGAAGTTCGCTATCTCCCTGTTGGGCTCCCGGTTATCCACAAAATTAAGTGTTTCAAATCTCTAAAGATTCACAACCGGCTATAAAATATTCAATTGTAGTAACACTTAAACTACTTTACTTGCTTTTATTTAAAATTATGTTACTTTTATATACACTTTTATGACTTTCAGCTATAGTAAATGCAAAAAAAAAAAACAAATATATATTCATGGATATAAGGATATGTACATTGTTGTTGTTGTTGTTGTTGCATGTGGGGAGCTATAGAGCGTGAAGCGGAATGTCACCGCTGACTAACTACATAAAGATGGCTGAATTGCCGGAATGTCGGTTGGCGGTCGCCGTCAATGCCAAATGAACAGCGAAACACACAGGAGAACATGAGTGTTGTTGACGATTTTTTTTTTTGTGGCCACACTAGTTGTTGTTGTTATTGTTGTTTTGGTTATTTTTTTTTTCTTTCTTTTGCTACATTTTGCTGGCTCATGGTAGTATGAGATGCGTATTTAAGTGTAATTTATGTTGCAATTAAATAAACATGAGCTACTTTTAGGGGCCATGGCATAGGTAAAACAAGAAGAAGAAAAGAAAGGAAAGGAAGAAAAATGAAAAATTATGTTACATGTAAGTTGCCTCTTTCTTGTTTTATTTTTTTTGTTTATTTTTTTGCTTGATTTGATTTATTTATTTCTTGTTTTTTATTATTTTTTTATGCTTTTAGTAGCAAAAGCAATAAATAATCATTAATTTTGCTTTGATCTACCACACACACAGATGCTTATATTTATACCTTTCATGAGAATGAAATGGTATTATAACTTAGTGCCAAAAAATTTTTGTCGAAAGTACCAGAAGGAAGCGTGGGGGACCCACCAAAATATATACCGATATGATCAGAATCACGAGCTGAGTCGATTAGCCCATGTCCGTCTGTCCGTCTGTCCGTCGGTCCGTCTGTCCGTCTGTCTGTCCGTCCGTCTGTGTGAACGCAAACTAGTCCCTCAGTTTTTGAGATATCTGAATGAAATTCGGAATACAGGTATGTTGTTATATGCAGCTGATCATTTGTCGGAACCGGCCGAATAGGACCACTATAAGATATAGAAAACAACCGATTATTCAGATATACATGAAATTTTTGGATGTAATTTGTGCATAACTTCCCCATTTAAACAAGCTAAGGACATGAAACTTTGAAGTAGACGTGCCCATTTTGGCCCAAACAAGGTTACCGAAAATTGTCAAGATCGGACCACTATAACATATAGTTCCACAACATCCGATTATTCAGATATACACATTTTGGTGTATAACTCCTCCATTTTAACAGCTGACGGCCTGAAATTTTGAAGTATTTGTACCCATATGGACCCAAACGGAATCGCCGAAAATTGTTAAGATCGGACCACTATAACCTATAGCTTCCCTACAACCGATTGTTCAGATATACACATTTTGGTGTATAACTCCTCCATTTTAACAGCTAACGGCCTGAAATTTTGAAGTATTTGTACCCATATGGACCCAAACGGAATCGCCGAAAATTGTTAAGATCGGACCACTATAACCTATAGCTCCCCTACAACCGATTGTTCAGATATACACATTTTGGTGTATAACTCCTCCATTTTAACAGCTAACGGCGTGAAATTTTTAAGTATTTGTACCCATATGGGCCCAAACGGGGTTACCGAAAATTATCAAGATCGGACCATTATAACATATAGCTCCCATACAACCGATTGTTCAGATATGGACATTTTGGTGTATAACTCCTCCATTTAAATAGCCAAGACACCATTTTTTCTAATAAATCTTTCCATAAATAACCCACAGAATTAAAATTGTAAGTTAAACTTAATCAGGCTATGTACATACATAGGTAACTTTTCATTTCCCCACTCATGAAAGGTATGAAGTCTTCGGTACGGCCGAAGACAGCCGCGCTTTTACTTGTTTTATATTACTTTTATACAACTTGCATTCATGTGTAAGTATGAACTTCAAAGGCTTCCAGTGTAGGAGTTACATTTGTTTGATTTTTTTTTTTTTTAATATACTAAATTTTTATTGCTTTGTTTGCTATCCTCACACTGCACAGTAAATTCGAATCGTGTGAGAATTCGGTTTTTTTTTTTTTGTTTTTTGCAATAAACTCACTTTCGCGCGACATTCTTTGGTAATAAAAAACTTATGGTGGCACAATAACTTTGACAGCTGGTACAACAGCTGACAGATGGCATATAAAACTAACACATAAATATGTATATACATACATATGTACATATGTATAAAGGTACCAGTGTACAACAACAAAACCAAGCGCACCAAATTAGTGTCTGCAGTTTATGATGCGAACATCAACGCGAACAAACGAATGGGGCGGGCTATTCAACGATAGTGCGATCGTTATTTGTGCTTATGTGCACTCAAAAACACTTCACTTAATTTTTTGTATTTTAATTGTAATTTTGTTAGGGTACGAGTACATGTATGTAAACATTCACATATATATACATATACATTGTATATCCAGCCATATTTTTGCTCAATGCATTTTTAATTGAACTTTTATTGGCAGGCCATGCACCACTACTATCGCTCAAGTAGGACATTTGCTGCCCTATATAATTTCATTGCATTTTGTGTATAGTTACTAATAATAAATGCCTTTACACAAACAACTCACAAGCGACACATACACACTTTAATTTTCAAAACATGAAAACCTCGCTATAGGTACACCCTTCAAATAATGCACGCACATATGCGTGCAATTGCAAAAAACTATATGTTGTGCATTACGAGTAGTCAAACAAAAATCACACACGCAAACGCAGCGCAAAAAACGCTATTTACCGTTTATTAGCAAACTCTACTTAGAGTACTTTACGTTTATTTCGTACACACGTCCACTTCCGGCGCCAGCTAAATATGAACTGAAACTTACACATGCCGACCAACAAAAGCCATGCTAATCCGTCACTTCGTACAAGCAACGACTATCGCTACTGTAACGAAGTAAACAAGGTATAAAATTCGGCAACCAATCGGCGGCACATCGTTAAAGCGTTAAGCTAACATTGTCGAACTCGTAACACTATTTGGCTCCAGACACTCCGAAAGTTTACATACGCTCAGCAGCGATTATGAGAGTAGCAATAGAGAGCGCGGTTTAAATATGATAACGGTACATGTGTGTAGCATTCGCTGAAAGACAGAATGTTAATACCGTTACAAAACTGTGTTCGAGTGTTCTTAGAGGAGAGAGAGAGAGAGAATTTTAAAGTATAACGGCTTATATACATATATTTCAATTAGTTTAGTTCGGCTTATGTTTTTTGGAACATCTCTGCATTTCTCTTGTTGACATGTGTACAAGAGAGAACACACAGAAACTCTGAGCTAATTGCAAGCAATGAGCACTAATTTCACTAATTCGAACGTGCAGAAATTTTGGAGTGTCTTCTTTAAAATAACAAAACTGTTATATATTCTGTTATAATTTCGAGTTCTCACACATCGTTGAAATCCAAACTTATCTGATATTTAAATTCTCAATTAAAATTTTGAACTGAAACGTTTTTAAAACCTTGTTCGAGCTGGGGCGATCTTCCACTCAGGAGTATATATACATATGTAAGCCTATTTTTTGCTCTCAGCATTAGAAAAATATTTAAAAAAAAAATATATATCTACAAAGTTAACCCAGCTTTTGAATAATTAAAAATTACTGGACTTATCCTTAGTTTTACTAATATTTCATAAGGTATTCAATTTTTCTCCCTATGATGCACAGATATTCTTCATACATATCCTTAATTGCAATTCATGGCATGGAAATGCTATAAAAAGAACAAATATTTTTTATGGAAATCATGTATAGGGCATATTTTTTCTGCAACATTTCTTGTTTTCCCAAAGAAAATCAAATTTTCATATCTCTCTCTCTCTTTTCCCACGGCACATGCGTTTTGTTACGATATTTCGAAAATGAACAACACGTGCTTCGTCACTTCAAGTAATGTTTTGATGATTGAAAAGCACTGATTTGAAAACAATGATTGAGTTTTTTTAAATATACACTCTGGTAAGTCCAACGCTGGTAAGTCAATGCATTAAAAAACTTTTATTTAATAAGAAAAATATGCGGGTATATTCCAACATTAAAATGTCAAGCAACTGAAATTGCTTATTGTCGTTTGAGTTACTAGACCGATTTATTTAGAAATTAAAGCAATAAGTATTTAGCTTTTTTTTAACAAATTGTTCTATCTGACAGCTCTCCTATTTGCAACCTTTTTAAAGAAAATAAATTTTGGAATTCATTTACATACGTAATATCACTCTTTTTCGTATATAAATAGCAATTTCCTATAGCCAAATTATGCAGCGAAATTGAGTTATAAAATTTACCACAATAAATTAAAGTAAATCAAACCAAACAATAGTTTTACAACCTTACAAGCATACGAATTTACAATTATGTATGTATGTATGTAAGTAAACATGCGCGCATAAAAAGTGTATGAATAGATTAATGAATAGACCACTATAATAACCAATATTTGCGGTTATAACAGAAAAAAATTGTATTTGTTTTACTTTATTTCTCACAGCCAACAACTTTTGTTTTTTTTTTTTTACTCTCCGCACTGACAAAATGTTTTGCGGTTGAGTTGATTAACGTATTGGTAATTTGTACAATTAAATGTAACTAGTAAACCCCGCCACGCGATGCTGTGGCTTTCAATTACACTGTGCGACAATTTGAGGGTGGAAGACCACTTATTGCCACATTTGAAAATTTTTGATATACCTTCATAGCTACTGGTTATTTTTATTTTCTGTGGACCTAGATTTTTTATACATAGATTTTGACCAAGGTGCCCCATAGTGAAGTTTTGTGCCGAATATTTTTCTAGACTATGGTAACCTTAAAGCGACCTACAAAAGGTCATTTGGCGCGCTCCTCCTTTTCTTTCTAGTTCTCTTTCTCTTCCCCTTTCCCCTTTATTTGCGCTTTATTTTCCCTTTATCCATTTTATTTTTCATATTTCCTCTTTCGCTTCCTGTCCTTCGCCATATCCGTCCCTTTCATTTTCCTCTTCCCTCTCCTTTTATTACCCATCTTCAGTGCTAGGCCTTGCATGACACTTCAAATTTATAAATGAGATAAAATGTAGCGTAAAAATGGATTATTGAACGGTGGCACCCTTTTTGTAAAAATTTTAATAAATTACCCATTTCCATGCCCAGTCCTTTCATATGACTCCTCAAATTTAAAAATCAAACAAAGTATAGCGTAAAACTGAATTTTTGAACAGGTGGCAACCCTTTTTGAAAAATTTCTATTAAATTGCTCAATATCAGGTCAAGCCCCTTCATATGGTACCAAAAATTTTAAAATCAAACAAACTATACAGTAAAATTAAATTTTCAAACATCTGGCAACCATTTTCAAAAAAATTAAACCTTCCTGCATATCTACAGGTCAAGCCCTTTCATCTGACACCACATTTTCGAAAATCGGTATAACGGTGTAAAAGATATGGTGCTTACAAAAAATGGCTTAGCGTAATAAAGATATATAAAGATAATATAAACTGTAGCGTAAAAATGGATTATTGAACGGTGGTACCCTTTTTGTAAAAATCATATATATATTATTTCTAATTGGTGTTTTATAAATATCCCTTTTTCTGCTCACGTAATTTACCAAAATTAATAAGTAAGGCATCGTTTTAAAGGTGTTAATTAGCTATGCATGCGAAACGGTGTTTTATTGGGCGTGGTACTTTATATGAAAAGTAAGGGGGGTAAAAGGGGGGTTGACCCACGCAGCGGGGAGTGTTATGGAACCCACATAAAATGTATATCAAATTAAAGGGATTCAAAATACCTATCGAATATTTGTAATCGGTTCAGTAGTTTTTAAGTAATTGCAATTTAAAAAATGCATAATATAAACTTTGATATTTAATAACTTTGGTTGTTGTTGTTTCCAAAAAAAAATTCACTTTTATACTCAACTTAGCCTGTTTATCAATCATCATACTTCGTTTTTTTGATTTCATAATTGTAGAAATTTCACATTTGTACCAGATCGTGCTATTTTTTTCAAATTTGTGGGGCTGGGGGCACCTCCAAACATGCGAGTAGGTCAATAAAATTTTACAGGCTTATTTCTGGGCTAGAAAGGTGAAGTTCTGGCTTTGGAACGAATTGAATTTCCAAAAAAAAATTTTCACTCCACCTTAATATATACGAGTATATCAAAAGGATCAGAATGAAAAAAATGATTGAACCATGTCCGTCCGTCCGGCCGTACACACTCTAACTTGCGCAAAAATAGAAATATTTAAATGAAATTGGGTACACAGATTCTAATGGGAACAGAGAAAGTTGGGGTTGAAAATAAGGCATAGGGATGTATTTCGAAAAACACGTAAAACATGATAATTCGGTCACTAATAAAGCCCGAGTGATGAAATGACGATATGCCGTTTTGAGGAAACATGCTGAAATTTTGAAAAATGGGCCAAGAGGGACAAATATTCAAAGATTTATAAGTAAAAACTCAGGAACTGTAGCAGATGAATCGATTAAGCTTGGACCACTGATTTGCTTGCCAAGGCAAACGTGTGGAAAAAAATTACCCAAGTCGGCAGGGACCACATACATATATATAAAAATATATGTAAAATATATAAAAATATAATACACATACCTATGTAGTATAATAAAAACATTTTATGCAATATGTTTGTCAAACATATAAGTAATTCATTGAAAGTTCCATAAGTTCCACTGTAGACATAAAACCAAATAAATATGTTTTTTTTTTTTTAAATGAGCGTGACAGCACAAACTATATCGACTGACGCCATGTATGTTTTATTATTTTTTGCGCAAGATGCGCACGGGTCCAGCTAGTTTTATCAAATTACTCATTTCCATGCCAAGTCCTTTCATATGACACCTCAAATTTAAAAATCAAACAAACTATAGCGTAGAACTGAATTTTTGAACAGGTGGCAACCCTTTTTGAAAAATGTTTATTAAATTGCTCAATATCAGGTCAAGCCCCTTCATATGGTACCAAAAATTTTAAAATCAAACAAACTATACAGTAAAATTAAATTTTCAAACATCTGGCAACCCTTTTCAAAAAAATTAAACCTTCCTGCACATTTACAGGTCAAGCCCTTTCATCTGACACCACATTTTCGAAAATCGGTATAACGGTGTAAAAGTTATGGTGCTTACAAAAAATCGCTTAGCGTAATATATATAAAGATAAGATAAACTGTAGGGTAAAAATGGATTTTTGAACAGGTGGTACCCTTTTTGTAAAAATTTTAATAAATTACTCATTTCCATGCCAAGTCCTTTCATATGACACCTCAAATGTAAAAATCAAACAAACTATAGCGTAGAACTGAATTTTTGAACAGGTGGCAACCCTTTTTGAAAATTTTTTATTAAATTGCTCAATATCAGGTCAAGCTCCTTCATATGGTACCAATAATTAAATTTTCAAACATCTGGCAACCCTCTTCAAAAAAATTAAACCTTCCTGCACATCTACAGGTCAAGCCCTTTCATCTGACACCACATTTTCGAAAATCGGTATAACGGTGTAAAAGTTATGGTGCTTACAAAAAATGGCTTAGCGTAATACATATATTGTATAAAGATTAGTCATGCATTTTTTTATAGAAGATATAAGGCATACACCAACATTTATGCCTATGTTTGTATATTGCATTCACGTATAGTGGATATGAAAATTAAATTCACAAAAATAGCGAATTTTATTTGAGAAATGGTTATACTAGATCTTTCGAGTGTGCATAGATTATAAATATTACGAGGGTTGTTTAATAAGTCCCTGATATATTTAACTTGGCGAGCAGCAATTTTAAACTCAACACTGCCCACGTCAACTACCATCTCTTATTAAAAGACTATTTTAAAAATCATTTTCAATGGTTAAAAGTGTTTTACTGAATTCCTTTGGGGTCATAATAGCACAAGTTATCTCGAAGGTTCAGATCGCCCAAAAGAAGCAGTTACGTCGGAAATCGTCGATAAAATCCACGGAATGATATTGATTGGACGATCGGAGAACGAAGTTACCGATCGGAGATCGAAAGTGGGAACAATCAAAACAATGGATGAAAGTACGCCAAAAAAGGCCAAATTGGGTTTGCCACAGTTTTTTGTGATTGAGGAGATGTTATACACTTCGATTATCTTTAATAGAGTTAAACGATTACCAGCGAATATTACTCAAAGCCTTTGGACAGCTTCCATCTTGATTTGAAGCAAGAACGATCATATTTTGCAAGAATACACATTTTATTTCATCATGACAATGCACGACGGCACAAGTGTGTAGTCACCATGACAAAAGTTCATAAAGTGGGTTACGAATTGCTACCTCACCCACCGTATTCTCCATGTTGAAGCCCTTCCGATTATTTCCTCTGTCCAAACCTGAAGAAATGTCTGCGTGTTAATAGATTGAGAATTAGGCTTCCTTAATTGTTGATATTTATTGCTTTTTTGTGAGTTCACTTTATTTAGCAATATTCATTTTTTCACTACAGGCTTGAATTAAATCAATTTTTTCTAGAAATTTTAGAATTTACTTATTATATTTAAAAAGTTAAAATCTATGTAGATATGTATGTATGTATGTTGATATATCTTAAAGCAAATTTATATAACTAAGAGACGATCTAAACTAGGCATGGGTAACACTGCGCTGCGCCGCGCAATTGCGCTGCCGCCAACCCTGGTGTTATTGCGCTAACTCCGATTTGGAAAATGCGCCAACTCAATGTAGCGCCAACCCAATGTGGCGCCAACTCAATGATGCGCTATTGCAATATAACACTGACTCAATTTCGTGCGCTAACACCAGCACCAATATAGCGCTAGTGTAAAATGGCACCACCACAAAGCCAATAACAGCACAGCGTATATGACACCGTCACAATTATGTATGCTAACGCCAATACCGAACCATCGCTAATACGAAAGGGTATTGATATTTTACATTCACAAATAAAGAAGACAAAATTGACATTATCTGTGAATAGGAGAGAAAAATATAATACAAAATAAATTAAATAAAATATTTATTAGCATATAGTATATTTTTGTTACGCATGGTAAATGGTAAGGGGAAATTTCGATATAATGCGCCCGGACCCGGAATCTTTCTTTTAATAGGGTGGAGCCGACCCTCGTATTTCATAATGAAGATGCCGAAAAACGAGATGCCAGCATATTTTCACAAATATACACAAATTATTTTTAAAATTAAATTTAATCGTGGCACAATTATTCTGCCAGAGTGTATGTAAGCAGAATTGCGCCAAAAGATATAAAACGGGTATAGTAGACAGTAAGAAGCGAACAAGTGTTATTTATCGATTATTCCATGGCAATTGCGCTAAAGGTGTTATTGCGCCAGAACCGTGCGCGGCGCCACGGTTGACGCTGGTGTTATTGTATCAGCGCCAAAAAAATTGCGCCATTACCCATGGCTAATCTAAACTTCCACGAATCACTAATGTAACTAGAATATAAAATTTTATTCTAAACTAAAGTTGATCAAAACTTATGTATATATGACATTTTCGACTATAGAATTTGATTACAATGATTGCAATAAATTTCTTTTTTTTTGTTTGCTTTTCCGACAGGGTAGGATTGCGATGTATTGTGGAACGAATTTCCGTCATCCTTAGTCAAGTTTGATTTGGTTATAAACCGGTTTCGGCTATGTGACATCTTCAGTATCTGGTTTCGTTCTGAGGCAATAAACTTAATTGCAAAAGTTGAAACGAAAATAAGTTATTGTGTTTGTAGTTTTATTGGTGGCACAATCATTGATTGCTAATTAGAATGAATTGTAAATTTCTTGCTATGCGCTTAATTCATAATGAAATTCTTGGTATAATTTTGAAAATTTTAAAATAAATTCTTATAAGACATGCAACCAAAGCCAATCCAAATGATGCTTTCAGCAGCTGATGCAAGAGTTGTAATCTGTAGAAGAATAACCAGAGCGAAGAAGAAATGTGTAAATAAAAGCTGAGAGTATAGAAATATCAAATACATGAATATAAATGAATATTTTGTGCCATTAAAAGCGAGAATTATTATTGCTATGTATGTTAAGTGTGTAAGTGTGCCATTGCAACCCATACAAACACATAACCTTTCTATGTATATTTCCTGCAGGAAATGCATCTAACTTAAAACTGACTGTAAACTGTTTACAAAGACACTAGTGGTCAATTTTAATGGTTTATTTTCTTTGAAAAAGTCTAACTGCTTTTGTTTGGGAATGGTGACAAAAAAGTCAGTCCTGTGTACTTCTGCATTACTTGGAGGGTAAATATAAACTAACTTTTTTGGGGTGAAAAATAATTGATTTCAAAATACATATCGTCGTACCATACGAAAGCTAGCATATTTAAAATTTCTGTCGAAAGCTATCAATAAAAAAATTCTGTACGAAAAGTAACAAGTTCGACTTTTGGATGACGAAAAATAACAAGTTCGACTTTTGGCTGACGAAAAGTATCAGTAATTATATACCGTTTTTACATTAAAATTGTTGTTGTTTAAACGAAATTGATAGTTTTCGTCAGCCAAAAGTCGAACTTGTTACTTTTCGTCAGCCATAAAAAACGTATGTTAGTTTCCGTATGGTACGACGATATAACATAATTCATTTTTAGAAAATTATACAAAACATACATAGGAAATTGTTGCAGATGTAGCTGTTACGTACCTACATGTTTACATTCATGGAATTCTCAAGAATTTCGATATTCTTCCATTTCTTTGCTTCCCATATCCAAAATGAGGAATTTTCGCAGCAAAATTCTATCTGTTTAAGGTCCGGTTTCACCATCTCCGGTTAAGTGCTTAACCGGAGGATTTCTCCCGGTTAAGCAATTTATTTGACAGCTCGCCATACAAGTTACGTCAAATTAACCACCGGTTAAATTAACCGGAGATGGTGAAACCGGCCCTAAATATTTTTGAATAAAAATATTTTCATCAGGCATTTGAAAGCTTTTGTAAATACACACTTTACGTTTTTTTGGATATTCCTGCATGACAAAGCAACCAACTAAAAATGGGTTTCTTGCTGTTTGAAACAAATTGATTATTTTTTTTTTCAATTGTCTAAAAATAGGCAGTTAAAAATCAACTACTTTTAGGAATTGATTTTTTTCTTCCTGCAGGGTTCTTACAGATTCTCTTTATTACCAAGCTGCCGCAACTTGCGCTAACTGAGGCCAGCAAGCCATACGAATGCGGAAAACAAAGATCATAAAGTAATTAGAAACTACTTAAGATGAAGACAAACATATAACAGATTAGCAAATGGTCATTAAAAACATAGATGCGCACAAATATATAATTGCATACGCAAATACAAACGTACGAATGAGCAAGTAAACATAAGAACAATGAGAAGAACCACGTATAGAGGTTCTTGCACAAATGCACAAATATGAACACACAATAGCATACTATTGCAAAGCTTATAAGTATGTATGTATGTATATGTCTAAATGTACCTACGATAAAGTGCACGTCTCTCCTGTAATTTACTATCATTATTATCCTTGAAGAAATATCGCCTTATGCCACTCAAATACGAACGAAAATACTCGCTCCAATTAATGGTAGCCATATTGAATTGCAATAAATTGCGCTCGTTTGTCTTACCAACCATTGCGTCCAATTCATCAATATTGTTGTTTGCGAATTGCCATTCTTTCAAGCCAAACCAAGACATCATATAAATGACGCGCGAAATTTTATGATATGCCTTAACGTATCTGCAAATGTGTAAGATGTGTTAATCAGAGAGAAAAGAAAATTACTTAACATTTGTTTGTATGTACATATGTATATGAATGAATTAAGTATGTATGTATATATGGCAATTGTAAAGTAATTATGAAATATAAGCAACGAGATGAAGGCGAACTTAAAATTAAAGCATATAAAAAATTCAGTTTGCAGTTAAAACAATAAAATGCATTCGCCATATTTACTTACATGCGCCTTTGTCCAGTTACCAATGCAATGAAATCCAATAAGTATGCCGGTATGTTATGCAGAAAAAATGCTACAGCAGTGTGTAGTGGTTTTGATGGAATTATAACGTAAGAGAAACACCTGCGACACATAGCACACATGTAAATATATTTATGTAGGTACATAAATATTACATAAAGCCAAAAAGCCAAATGAGCGCGTACAAAGAGAAATGCAGGAATGCACGAATTTAATGAATGGACTCATATACTTAGATACATGCATAATAGTATGTATGTACTCCACTCGAACCCGGTTCAAGTCAATTCAAAATTTGCCAAAAAAAATCACTGATATGTTAGTGCAGCCAGCTGATACAAATAAAATAACAATTATAGAACACATAAAACATAGATGGCCATTGTGCCTTGTGTGAGCTAGTGATGGGCGAGTCCGAGATGTTTAGACAATCGAGAGAATCGCCATCGTTGCAAATTCACAATCGAGTTAAAAGTTGACTCGCTCCTCGACTACACAATCGAGATGTTTTTGCGATTGTTCCGAGTCAGCGAGTCGGAGGTTGTTTCGATGACATCTCGACTACACAAGCGAGATGTTTTTGCGACTGTTCGGAGTCGGCGGGCCGGCTGTTGTTTTGATGATTTGTTTTAGTTGATAAAATAAACTGAATGAGTGTTGTTGATGAAGAAAGTAGGATTGTTAATGGAAGTGAGGCAAATACATATGTAAATAAATGAACCAAATTGAAAAATATGCTATATATAGACGCTGCATTTTTGCAATCACAATTAAAGAGTGTTGTGCTTAATAAATACAATTAATTATTTAAACATTAATACATTAATTGTTGGGGTAAGTGGAAAAAAAAATTCAACAACTATTTACAGCGAAGGTTGAGTGTATAGCTATTTCACGAAAAACCATTTTCGATCATCAGCACTCTTTTCGGAAGTGGATGCACCGGGGATTGAACCCGAGTCCATTCCAACTTCAGCCGCAATGACCCAACGGATAAACACACTCGGCCATTGAGACTCTGTGCAAGCTGTTGGATTTTCCCCACTTTTGCCTTTTTCATTCAATGGACTCGGGTTCAATCCCCGGTGCATCCTCTTCCACTTCCGAAAAGAGTGCTGATGATCGAAAATGGTTTTTCGTGAAATAGCTATACACTCAACCTTCGCTGTAAATAGTTGTTGAATTTTTTTCCACTTACCCCAACAATTAAAAATTGAATTAAAATAAAAATTTCGTGCTAAGCACTAAAAACTCTCTTAATACATTAATAAATTTTCTGAAGTGAGACGCTTACGAAACAAATTAATTTTACGAGCAGTAACAACGGCAATAGATTTTTACCACTGTATACTTTTTTTAAGCAATTTTGATATTCGAGCGGCAACAACAAATGTTATGAATTTTTTGCAGCGAGTCCGAAATGTAGGGTTGCTTTGAAAACGAGAGGAATCATTGGCGAGTCCGAGATGTTTTAGCGATTGTTTCGACTGACGGCCATTTACGACTTGACTCGAATACGAATGAAAACTATCGAGAGCATTCGAGATGTTTCAACAATCGAGAGAATCGAATAAAACATCTCGGACTCGCCCATCACTAGTGTGAGCAGTTTCGTGTATTTGGTATGTAAAATGTTGCTCATACGCCGTGTGTATCTCAAAATGGAAACTACTCGTATGTATGTACCTATAACTATTATATAACAATGCGGTTGTGGTTTGTTCAATTGTCTGGCATTTGGTTTTGTTTTTAGAAATGTTGCATTTTTTGTTGTGATTTTAAGTTCAGTCTTTCCGTTTCATATTGTAACATTGCAGTTACATATGTATATATATGTAATACTTAGCTTATTTTAGCGCAGTTAGAACAATGGAATGGCATGATGCAGCATTTCAGATAGAGTTAGAGAGGGAATTAAGTTGAAATTTAAATTAATATCAAGAGCATACATTTTGATATTTTTTAAACTCCATTTTTACACATTTTATAATTACATATATAATTCATTTACCGCGAACTTAAACCTTAGCGATAATTCTTTGCTAGCAGCTTTGTTTGATTGAGTCACTGCAAATAACATGCTTAGAATATATCGAGCCGTATGCGCCGGAAAGTCTTAAAAGCCAAATTCAAAAATGTTCAGGAGAAGGTTTTTTAAAAATTTTTTTACTTTAATTTCTTTATTTCGATTTCTTTTTTTGCTTCTCGACAATTTTTAATCAACTTTAACCACCAAAAATATAAAACTATACTTTTCTAAAACGAAATTTAACGCTGATCCCGAATAGCATATCCATTTTTTTGTGGCAGACCCTGTTTCTGAGATATCGGTAAAAATGTAGAAAAACCCGTATATACAAGACATTGCATCACATACATATGTAAATGCATAAAAAAATTGTATTAGCCACCGTAGCGATTTGGCATCTAAAAATTGATCAAGTAGTTTGGTTACAATGGCAAAAAGAATAAAAAAATCTAAGTTTATATAAGGAATTTCAGATTCGACTCATATCTATCCTATAAAGAATTTAAATGTGAACATTTTGAAACTACTTTTGCAATAATTGGATGTATCAGTATTTATATTTACCTATTTTTATTGATAGTTCTTAACGTAGCATTTTCCGTTTCTTTATAAAACTTTATTAAGGAGTAACATTTAACATTATTTCTTTCCATTTATTATGAGTTTTGAAGTGCACAATGTCTCTCAAAACAGCGATGAATAGGATAAAGAATTAATTGAATAAAAAAATTAATGCATTTCGAGATTTTAAGGAGAGGATAAATAATGAGTGATGTAAGTACTTTTGGCTATTCTTTTGTAATTTTCTGGATTTGCCTCCTATCATATCCTTGTTCCAAAATCCTTGATATCGCCTTTCAAAAACTATTAAGTTCTGATGAAATCTCTCACCATGTCATCACTTGGTACCCTGACATAATCCCAAGGGGCATAATCCCAAATTTTTTATTTGGGATTATGTCACTCCCCCTAGGGTGACATAATCCCAACTTTTTTACTTGGGCTTATGTCACCCTAGGCGTAGTGACATAATCCCAATTGGGATAATGTCATTTTCAAGCCCAAAAAAACATTTCAGATTTTTTCTTAGATTTTATTACATTAAGCAAAAAAATTAAAGTTGACAATAAAGTTAATGTTGTTATACAATAATACATTGAGTATATGTATAAGATGAAATATGTATGTACTTAAATACACATGTTCTCAAAAAATTACTTTAAAACTAAAAAATTACATTAAAATTAAATATATTTACATATATACATACTTTTTTCAATAAAACGATAGGTATATAAATATTTGTGTACATTGTACATATGTCTATAAAAAGATGAAAATTTGGAAGAAAAAATCGCGCGATTTTTCACACCATGGTGAGTGACATAATCCAAAATTTTAAAATTGGGGTTATGCCACTTGGGATTAAATCACGGCACCTCATCACTTTGAGCATCTACATTTGGAGGGAAATTATCGAAATTCAAGAAATTAATTTTGAAGAAATTTTTAGAAATACACAACCAGTTTGTTTAAAACTGCTCTAAGCAGTAACAAAAGGACCCTAACTATCGTGAAATCGTTAGAACTTTATTCCAAAATAATGGAGCAATAAAATGCAATATGCCGCACAAGAAAACCATATTGGTCATCGATATGTACTTGTAATAAAATACAAAGTAGAGGCCTTCAAAGTGATAAAACCCTTGGTTAAATTCCAACAAAACCCCGTTAACCTTAGGTTTACCAATACCCACCCGGGTGACCTTTTGCGTTTTCTTTTTGCGATTACTCAGCAACTATTGAGCCGATTTTAAAATGCTTTTTACTCACTGATAAATTTTTCGAGTTCTTTCAAATAATAACAATTTTGAACTTTTCTTTCATCTGGAATATACTGTTTTTGCGATTTTGACTTTTTATGTACGTAGTTTACCAATACCCACCCGGGTGACCCAGTACACTTTTGTATGAAAAGACGTGCATATGCACATATTCTTGTTGCTATAACTTTATAAATTTATTGAACTATATTTTGATTGTTTTTATAAAATTTATAGAAAATTTATAGAATAAAAATTTATTTCAAGCCAAGCGAAATGCCGAAGGATCTATATAACAATTTATGTATTTTGTTTGGCTGATACTTCGTTCATCGCAAATGGGTTTATTGCATTTTATGCATAATTGACTAGTGTTTGGTTTAATTTTCATATCAAAACACTTATAACGTTTTCCTTTCATCTTTACTCTCATCAACCTGCTGGAAGGTTGTCCTTTTTATTAGAAATAAGGAAGGACATTGATAAATTCATTCTTTCTAGCAAATAATTCCTAAGATACATACAATTTCCGATTTTATGTAGAATATTCAAGTAATATTATTCCTAATGGACTTCAGCATAATTTAAATATGACAGAGCTTTCTGAGAAAGCCTGTGACTCAAGAACCTTGATATTACCTGGTTGATTTCCTCCGTATATTATAAATGCAGCAAGTGTTGCTACTTCTAGAAGCAAGGTCGGCAAAATTGTGAAAGATATTGTGTTAGGGAGCACAGAGCGGTTTCCGCTACATTGGTTAACATATGTGTGATGTTTTTTATTTACTCATGTGGATCAAAGTACCGATGCCTGATCTAGAGCATTAAAAGATAATGCCAAAGCCAGAGAAAATCTCCTTTCATGCTGCTGACGTGTTGAATTCATTTAGAATATAATATCTACATACACACAAACACATACATATTTTATTTTAGTTTATTCTTCCCACCGTAAACATCATCCCACTAATCTAATGATAATTTTGTAAAAAAGGTATATATGGCGATATTTCTACAGGAATCCTTTCACAGGTCAACAAAGTCCTTCACAACTCGCTCGGCTTGTTTTGATCGCTTTTTTTTTTTGAATAATGGTATTTTGGATTTGAGTGCTTCAACGCCAAATTCAAGTAGATAATTAATGTGTCGTAACCGTATTATTCATTAAACCTTTGCCTTAGGATTAAAAATTTTGAATTTTTTACTTTATATACACCCATTACGGGGTGTTTGCTTTTTTTTTTGTTGGCTTAATTTTACCAAATATAGTTAAATTAAATATTTTTAATCATTCACAGGCTTACATTTTACAATAGTAATAAATATGTTTGGGCAATAAAAAGTTAAAGCACGCGAAACGCCCGTAATGCAAGAAAATGTATATGGGTCACCCGGGTGGGTATTGGTAAACCTCGTATATAAAAATCTCTGGTAATCGTAAGGTTAAACTTGCTTGTTAGTCACTAGTCTTCAATAATTTGAAAAGCAAAAAAGATGTAAAAGCCACTTCGTACACTCAAAAAAAAAATTTCTCTCGATCAAAGACATAATTTTCCTTATTTTGAACACGCGTCCCAATACAAAATTTTCTTTGTTTTGTGTAAATTTTCTCAAAAATGTGGAAAAAACATAAAAAAACATTCAAACAAATTCGTTGCCATGGGGATTTGTATGGGAATTTAATTTCTCAAAATTAAAGAAATCAAGTCTTCAAAACAAGGAAAGTTGGGAATGGAATGGCGCTTAAAGGATTTTTCATTATTTTAATGTATGAATTTTTTCAAAACAAGTATATGTAACCATGGTAACGCATGTAACAACAATATTTTATAAACCTTTTAACATCTTTTAAGGAAAATTTACTCAAAACAAAGAAAGTAGTGTTCAAAATAGGTAAACAATTTCTTTGACCCCTCCATATATTTTTTTTCTCTCAGTGTACTCACAAAAAAAGTAAACAAACTGAACTTATGTACTTACATCAAAATTGCTTTTCATAACGGTACATTTTTCATACATAAATTTTCTGGAGAAGGTGTGGGTGATGACAAGTAAGCCATTTCTACAATAAAGTGAAAATCGGAAATCATGACCTTTACATCTTTCCGGCGCATACGGCTCCATATTCGTTCACTTTCTTTCTTGTGCTCGTTTCAAAATACATCATATTCGGTGACGCTTAAAAATTAAAATGGAATTAATGTCAGTGGCTGTTCGAAGTACAGCGAAAAGTCTTGGTTTCATGCAAGACTATTTTTCCGGTAGAGCTGTTTTGTAGCCAGACCAAATGTAAATCGTTTTGGAGAATAATCCAAATCTATTTCAAAGACAATGGATTGTTTCTCTGAAATAGGGCGTTTATTAGACTGGGTTGGTGCCCATACGAATTAAAAAAAGTTGTAAAAGTCCGCCCCTAAATTTGAAGCTTAAGTTGAGAGGGTTGAGGCACAAAAAAAAAAATTTTTTTTTGACCCCGCGAAATACCGCCAAAATGGTTTTCTTATTGTAACTTTGTTATTTAACATCCGATTTTTAAAACTGATACGTCATTATTTTCGTATTTCGAAGCTCTATATTTTCTTCTAATGTCCTTTTGAACTCTGAAGACAAACAACAAAGTTACAATAAAAAAAAAATAAAATTTCGGCGGTATTTCACGGAATCAGAAAAAAAAATAAAAATTTTGTCTTTAATCCTCTCAATATAAACTTCAAATTTAGGGGCGAACTTTTACAACTATTTTTTTCGAACCTATCTAACGTTTCGTCGTACCATACGAAAACTAACATATTTCAAATTTCTGGCGAAAGCTATCAATAAAAAAATTCTGTACGAAAAGTAGAACATTTGACTTTTGGCCGACGAAAAGTAATAAAATCGAGTTTTGGCTGACGAAAAGTATCAGTAATTATATACTGTTTTTCCATTAAAATTGTTGTTGTTTATACGAAATTGATAGTTTTCGTCAGCCAAAAGTTGATTTTATTACTTTTCGTCAGCCAAAACTCGATTTTATTACTTTTCGTCGGCCAAAACTTGAACTTTTTACTTTTCGTCAGCCACAAAAAATCTGATGTTAGTTTTCGTATGGTACGACGGTTTAAGAAGCAAAATCTGAAATAGGACGTTATTGAAACAATTTTTGAAATAAGCCGTTTTTGAAACAATTTTTTAAATAGGGCGATATTTTTTTAGCGGTTAACGATTTTTCAGGTGCTAAGTACTTGACATCAGTTTTAGGCCCTTAGTCTGCTTTTAAGCGTTTCAATCTGCTAAGCCACAAAAGTATACATTTTCTCTAGAAAGCCATTATGTATGAAAATAGTTCCTGAGAATGTTTTATCTCTCCTCTTCTTCAAAACTGAAATGAGCTAGCAAATTTCTTACCAAAACTAACACATTTTTACTGCGAATATCAACTACGAGTATCTCCTCCTTCCATATCAAAAGGAGTACAGCAAAAGTTTACATGATTCGAAATGCATTATATCCACTTGATTCAACAGCGTAAGCACATACATGACAGCAAAAAAAATTACTACTACTCAATTGCTACTAAGCAATATGGACTTACGTCGATGGTTAAACAAGGCAAGTAAGAGATTACAGTATTCAAATAGAGATGCTATTTGAAATGAAATAAGAAATAGACAATACATACATAGATATGTTCGAATGTGTGCATGTATGAACGTTATGAAGCTGCATTTACATACGAATATACTTACTTATATAAGCATTTGCTTGTATAAATATACTTAGTTGTATATGCAAAAATGTATTTCTATGTCCTTACATTTGGTTCCTTTGGTCCAACCATGCATACGTACTAGGGATTCCAATTTTTCTGATTTTTACGATCCCGGGATTTTCGAGATTGTTTTTTATAATCCCGGGATCCCGTGATTTATCCCGGGATTTGGACTTTAATTACAAAGGCCGACAAAATTTCCAAAAAATGTTCTAACTCAAATAAAATTCTATTTTTCTAAAGGATTTCGGTGCGCTGATTCTGAATCTGAAGTCGGATTTTCGGTAATACGTGTAGGTTTTGAGATATTCATGTCCAAAGAGACGAAAAATGCGATTTTTTGCTATATTAACTGCTCAATCTGTTAAATTACTTACTTTCATTAAAAGGTGATTGCAGCTATTGAAAGAACGATCATTTCCCTTGAAACAGCGCTTTGCCTTTTCGGGTATCTTATTCAGATATCTACATTGTTTTCAAAAGAAATGATCGTGCTTTCAATAGATGTAATCAGTGAGTAATTTTAAAAATATTGCGTTTTTCGCCTCTTTGGACATGAATATCTCAAAAACTACACCGACATTCTTTTGAAACGAAGAATTTTATTTCTGTTACAAAAATTTTTCGACCAGTATTATTTTCCCACATTTGGGGTTGAAAAAAGTAAATACATTTTTAGAGAAACGCTACAACTTTAAAATGCAAAGAAAAAATAGATTTTTAATGCCATTTTTTTATTATTTTATTAGTAACAAAATAAAATAGGAATGTAAAATCATGCGTATTATTTAATAATACCTAAGAGTTACCGCTGTGGTGCAGTAGGTAGAGTGCTCGCCTGCTATGCCAGAGGTCTCGGGTTCAAGCCACGGTCCGAGCAAAACACCAAAACAATTTTTCTAATTAGTAAAAATCCAATTATTGGGTTTTTTAAGAGCAGCGGTCACCTCTCGGCAGTGGGCGGCATACCCTCCGCGTGTATTTCTGCTATAAAAAAGCTTCTTACAAAAAATTCATTCGCCGTTCGGAGCCGACATAAAACTGTAGGTCCACCCAATTAGTAGGAAAAACAAAAGGAGCACACCTCGAATTGGGAGAGAAGCTCGGCCATAGAACTCGTCAGAGTTATAATAGCGCCATTGTATATAATATATATATAAGAGTTACTTTAAAAAGCACAACCAACAACGAAATTTACATACATTTGGTGAACAAAACATTTGCCTTAGCAGTTGGTACTTTTAGGATATTAATAAAAAGGCTTGCAATCATTTCATAATTTCCAATAAAAATTTTTTTAGAATTTAACGACGCACTTTGTTTAAGCGAATATTTCCAAGCTTGCCGAAAAATTCAGAAAATTAATGCAACTTCTGAATAAATAAATATCGGATGCAAAATTTTGATATGAATTCCGAGTATGCAGCTGCGTATTTAATTTTAGTACAGTGTTGTAAGACTATCAAGTCTAATTAAAATTTTGTTTCCATTTTCTTCCATTATTTACTTTCCATGTGGGAAAATTCAAAAAAAAACATTTGAGAAATAAATGACCAAAAATCAGGAAATAGAAATTATCAAATGAATTTTGCCACAAGCTAAAAGATTTAAAAACGTACGTTAGTACGTTTCCTTACAACGCGTACTTCAACACAAAAAAATTTAATTATTAAAAAAATTAAAAATTTTAATCCTTACTTTGACTAATGGACTATTTTATTCTAGCAAAAATGTCGCACTTTCTTCCGGCTGTCATATTTTTTTGTTCTCTTCCACACAGACTCAACACTTTTTTAGGGATGTTTGTTCTATTGACAAAATATAAAACGACTACGGGCAACATTTTCTGCTCTTAACACAAGTAAAAGGTTGCATTATGGTTGTTTCATTCATCACATGAAAAATGCAACACTTTAATAGGGCACAGGACACATGTTGATAATGCTGCAATGTAATAATGCAACATTTTCATTTAGAATAGGAAATGCTATTAATATACAGATCTGAAACCAATAAAAATTATATAAAATATAACTTTTCTTTGCTATAATAGCTGAATATTCTCTATTTATCTTATCCCGAAAATCCCGGGATAAAATTCTAGCTATCCCGGGATTTCCGGGGTGACAAAAAGAGCGGGATCTCGGGATCCCGGGATTGGAATCCCTAATACGTACATATATAAGTCCAGCAAATGCTGCTGCTACACACGCAATCATACAAACCAACTTACCACAATGCCTTGTCAAATGGCTCGTGAAATCCCTCACGCGACATGCGCATATATTGGCCCCATGTTAAATTGTTGCGATCGAAAATGTAATTGTAGACAGGTAATTCCTCCTTGGATTTCGTATCACTTTTCCGCAATAAAAATCTGTCAAAGGCAGTAAGAGAGTAGAGGTGAGAAGAGAGAGAGAAAAAGAGAGTGAGTGTAAGGAGTGAAGTTAATGCTTGAGTATGGAGAACTAATGCGAACTGCTCTGCAAAATGAAGTCAAGCAAAAAGGTTAAATACTGACAATAAATGACATTGCAAATTTACTCCAGGGTAAATGTGTACAATTGTTGCAAGTAAGAGAGGCAAATGGTGCACAGGAATAGTAGTCGAGTAGCAGAAATGTTACAATAAATTTAAGAATACAGATAGAGAAAGTATTAAAGATGCAGAGGAATTTTTTTTTTTGGTAGTACGATGTGCATTGGCAGAGGGAGACTTCAGCATTGGAAGCAAGGCGAACAGTTCAAGGGATTGTTTGCAGAGAAGCGAGGATATTATTAGTTAACCAATGAGTTCTACGCTGCATCAAAATTAGTTAAATATGTGTACGATTAAAATTGACTAATCGTCGTTAATAAGGATTTGTATAAATAGATAAATAACACTGTAACACAAATTGAGCATTGTTTCTGGGGCGAAATAATTTCTATACAGAACGAAAGACCACTATCCATACAATAAAGACCTGAAACCGTTTTGCTCCATGAGGTCAAATTTTTTTTACGGAAATTATAAGTGATTTTTAAATAAATGAAAAAAGTGTTAAAATACATATCGTATAGAAATACATATTTTGTTAAGAAATATATAGTAAAATTGCACGCGAAATTCGACCATGCAATTTATTTCTTCAACTTTGTATTGGTACAAAAATTATTCCTTTTCGTGGAGATAAGCAACACTTTCCAAATTCCAGTTGTACCGCAACACTGATTTGCCCTTTTGATCACGGTCCGACGCGAAATCATGATCAAAATCAAGACAGATATAGGAAGGTAGGCCCGGTGGCGAATTCAGAATTTTCCCATGTATTTTGTTATTGTAATTGGTAGAGTGTAATGCCAAAATGATATTTCGCCGTGGTTAAAATCTGAATTCGCTTGGGGCTTGTCCATTCCTATTGGCCATGATGTGAATTCGCTTTGATTTTGACATTACACTCTACCTTTGTAAATAAAAAAAGAAGTTCTTCAATTCGCCGCCGAGCCTACCCGTTAGATATGCCTTGGTCAATTAAAATTACTCAGTGTGCTCTCCCGCACTCTCTCTCATTTTTCGCTTTAATGGAAAAGCAATAGGAGATATTTGGCCGCGTTGATTTTGATCTGAGCGTAAACTGGGCCAATGCATATAAAAGAGAGGGCGCTTTTAAATTAAAGCGTCTCTTCAACTGTGTTTACGATATTTGTAAACACGTTTACGATATCTATTTCTCTTAACTAAAAACTGTATTTATTAATTATAAACAAATTAAATAATTTATATAAAAAATTATATGCCTATGCACTGCTCCTGACTAGTGTCCGACCGAATATTCGGCCAAGCGTCGGTATTCGGCCTATTCGGCTGGTATTTTTTATTCGGCTTCGGCTTCGGCCTTCGGCTGAAAAGGCCGAATAGTCGAGGCCGAATAATAGATGTGTTTAATAACAAAAAAAAATTGACTGGATTTTACGAATTTTTGATTTTTTATAAGCGACAGAATATCGTAACTTCTAGTAATATGTTTTTGTTATTGAACAGGCCTAAGATTCCGAACGATAACTTACGCTAATTATTAAATATCGTCACCTTAGTGTGTCGATCAATTATTTTAAAGTGTCATTAAATTAAACATAGTTTATACACGAAAAAGTGGTTTATTCACTTATTGGCCATAAAAACAAAGATATCATAAGTAAAAATTCAATACAGTTTCAAAAAAAATAGTTTTATGTATGTATAATACTATGTTACAGCAAAAAAATAACCAAGAAATTCAAGTACTGCTATTGTTTTATGGCTAGGTTTTTGAGATAATGGTAATTTTGTGTTTTCTTGGTTATCACTTCATTAAAAATTATTTTCGCGGAAGTCGCAGACCATGATTGGCGGAATACAATTTGAGTATACATACACAACTCCAACCAGCTGTTCGACTAACTTAATCTTAGTTGCTGGTCAACTATACACCGAAGCAGATTAACTCTTTTTTTGGCGTACAACATAAAGCTGTTGAACTTTAAGTATTGAATTTTATTTATCTACATAAAGACTGAATTTTTTTTATTTTTGTTTACAACTATGTATGTATTTTTGTAAGGTGTTTTGTTTATTCAAAAAACAAAAAAAAAATTAATTGTTATGAATAGAGCTCGGAAAAATAGGTGAAATCAAGCGCCTAAAAAATGCTACATTTTGTAAATTTTGGTTGTTTTCAGTGACGGGATTACAATTTAAATATAAAGGGGTAGCATATTGGTATGGTGAAGATTTTATTAGAAAAGTTCTTAATCATGTTACACAAATTTGCAGTTTGAATAAACATACAGTGGTGTGTGATGGAATAAAGCCAAAGAGGGATTTAGTTTCTTTGACATTTTTACTGAAAAAAAGTATGAAGAACACATTTTGTATTTGATATTTTTGTACATCGTCAAGCCTTTTGAAAGCAAAACAAAACTAGCTGTAATGAAAATAAAATTTGGGAAAAGTAAGTAAATTATGGCATAGTTAATGTTCCAATAACTCATAAACAAAAATGCAGAACGGTTTTTACCACGACAGAAATTTGCATTTTTACAGATATGGAATTATGCCGAGTATCCAATTGGAAAATTGTAAACCCTGAAATGGTCATAAGAAAAAACAGGAAAGTTCAAGTCAAGTTTTTTTACCTAAAATATGCAAATGTTTAAAGTCAGACCACTACAAATTAAAAAGCTGTAATATATATTCCATTTGCTAATATGCACTTGCCTCATTTTCATTCAAAATATATTTGGTTTGAAACTGTAATTGCTTTTCCTTCACGTGCGAAGATTTTGTCTCAAATTTAAGCGAGTCACTACAAATTTTTAATTTTTTTCTTTATTCTTTATAATTATATATTTATTTAATATACCTTATTTATTATTATTCTTTATTATTATATTTATTTATTGTAGCTTTCTTTGCAATTTTTCACGTGCAACCCATAAAAAACCTTAATAATTTATTTTTCTGGCATCCTAGTAAGCAAAAAATCCAATTGCATTCACGGGGGCTTAGACCTGAATGAACCCCACCCACCCTTAAAATTGCCACTGGATGTGCTCACAAACATTACGTAGCATAATTTTAGGCGTTTGATTTTCACCTATTATCCGAGCTCTAGTTATGAAATAAAAAAAATCTCATACTTAAGTATATATTTTTCTTATTTTGGTATTCGGGTTCGGCTTCGGTTTTCGGCCGAATAAAGGATTATGCCGAATATTCGGCTACGGCTTCGGCTTCGGCCTAAAATTCCAGCTTCGGTCGGACACTACTCCTGACTCATACGAACACATCCATATCAATTTTATGTGGATTTGAGTATGTTAAATGTGCTAAACAGCCTGGCAATTGTTTGTATGGGAAAAATGTTAGCCTATTAATATATAGATAATAAATGGCGCTATTATAACTCTGACGAGTTTTATGGCCGAGCTTCTCTCCCAATTCGAGGTGTGCTCCTTCTTGTTTTTCCTACTAATTGGTTGGACCTACAGTTTTATGCCGGCTCCGAACGGCGAATGCGTTTTTTGTGAGAAAAAACCCAATAATTGGATTTTTACTAATTAGAAAATTTTTTTTGGTGTTTGCTCGGACTGGGGTTTGATCCCGAGACCTCTGGCATACCAGGCGAGCACTCTACCCACTGCACCACAGCGGCCAACATAATTTCATAGAAAACTTTAACCCGCTAACACCTCCACGAAGAGGTCGTTTTGACTCATTATTTATAAAGTCCCAAAAAAAAGTATTTGGAAGGTTGTTAGAGGATTAAAACGTTGTAGAAAATTATTTGTCATAAAATCTCACTAGGGGTCTCGTCAGACTAAATCTTTGTACAATGAACGCAAAAGAGCATTTACGAGAGAGATATTGGTTTAAAATATTCTACAAAATTATTTTATCCAAACAAATATAAAAAAAAAAAATTTAAGTAAAATGAAAAAAAAAAACAATGTGACGGAAAAAAATTTTGGAGAGCACGGAGCACTCCGAATTAGGAGGAGTCCGTAAGGAGCCTGTTTGGCTTATCTGTAGGAGCTTTCTCGGACTCACAAATCACTCATTTGAGTAGTCCGCATGGAGTCTTGGCGCATTATCTGAGTGAGCTTTTTAAGATTCCGAAAACACTTATTTAAGGAATCCTAAAAATGCACTTTTTCATGCGTTTCAAAAGACACTTTTCTCCGTCGGATACGCTCCATTGCGAGCCTTTTCTGAGCCTCCTTAGGAGGGTGAGCGCACCGCTTAGGGAGTCTTAATGGGGCAACGTGCGGACTCCTTTGGTTGGCTGGGAATATGTTTCTAGGTCCTTACAATAAGTATATACATTCAACCACCCAGACTGTAAGCCTGAAAATGTTGCACAACTTTATTCCAGCCTCGCTCTCTACTACTTGTCTTCGTCGTACTTAAGTGCTTCTTAAATGCTGCAATTAAAATCGCTTTTCCAGGCATTTAAAAAATACTCAATTTACCCATTATATGTATGTAGTTTTGCATACCATTTAAATACTTATTTCTTTTTCAAACCATACCCAACTAAAAAAAACCTTACTCTTTAACATTCTAATGATTACAAATGAGTCTCCAATGTGCTTGCCATTTGCAAAACTATTATTTATAGTTAATGCAACGGAAAATGCCCACTAGCTCATATAAGTTCTGCTTTTTTTTGGTTCCTCTTTTACTTTTTGGTTGCCAAATAAAACTTCTTATCAGTTTTTGCAGAGTTTTTGTTATTTAACTACAACATTTAGTTCTATTTCAACCTTTTTCTACTTGCAAAACTTTGACAAACACAAGCAATCAGCTGAATGGCAGAGGGAGAAGGAGAGAAGCCAATTTGCTATTAAACTTCCATGCATGTGCACAAATATATGCACATGCTTGTATGTATGTATGTTTCTGTATGTGATTATGTCTGCTCATATACACAGTTTGCCATGACAGTGGTAAATACTTTCGTAAACTTCTTCATCCTTCCTTTTTGTGTGGGTTTTTTAACTACTTGCAACTCACCTCCTCGCTATGTCCCAGGCACTGGCTATCATTGCATTGACACAATAATCTGCCGGCACCATATTGGCCTTGCAATTTGCCCGACCGTAGATGCAGTGCACCAGACCGCGCGCCGTCCAAGTGCACAAACCCGATGGCCCATACAAATTATCGGTCCAGCCGGGGAATGGATCCTTGTAGGTTGACATAACTGCAAAATAAATGAGAATTAATGTGTGTGGTGGTGTTTTGTTGGTAAAAGAGTTGTAGGTACTTTGTGTTCATTCATTTATCTTTATTTGCATGTATGTATATGTGAGTTTTCATATGCGTTTCATACCTACATACATACAAACATACATGTAGACTATTAAAGGATGTTTGCGTAATCAAATGCATTGATGAACTTAATTGCACACATTAGGGTGCTATAAAACATCTATAATGAGTTTTACAGCTAAAAGGAGATTTAAAATATGCACCAGCAAGAGTTGGACTTGTTTTGAGCATTTTTTGCTAGGCTAATTGAGAATGGTTTCAGAAGGGATTTACCTATGCATTTTGGAAACATTTGGGAAATGTTCGTTTCCGCTATGACCTAATGTGTAGAGTGCTCACCTACTATGCAGGAGATTCCATGTAGCAGAGTCAAACTTAAAACAAAAATTTGATTAATTTTGTAATAAAGGCAAACCCAATCATTGGGTTGTCCAAAAAGATATCAACAAATTCTGAGCGCTGATTGGTATGTATAGTCACGTAGTGTATTTTCATTCATGAAACAATTGCTTGCAAATAATTCGTCAGAGCCAGAATAAAACTGTTGTAAAGAAATTATCGAACATACCGTAAATAAGAGCAGATGCTCAGCCTATAGCCCATTAAAGCTACATCTATTCGCGCCGGGCATAAATTGGCTGTCAAGCCTATGAGTTGAAAGAATCATAAAAGCCCATGTGCAAGGTTTATCTAACTAAGGCTGTTTTATTGGATCAGCTGTTTTAAATTGTGTATTTATACTAAAATTGTGTATGTATACTAAAATTATTTGCGAATTTCAAACAAGACGAATTAGAAAAAAATTTTGTTGTAATTCAATGTGGTTTTAAGAGATGGGTTGATGGTGTGTTTGCGCTATTTTCCTAGTTGGCTTTTATGCGCAAGTTGTCGGATATTACAGTGGAGGCTATATCACTGTAACGCTACGTTACAACGCGCCATGAAAACTTAAGTAGTAAACACATTGCAAGCGTAAAATAAACAGATTTTAAAGAAATTCGTAAAATGATATGGAGGAAAATATTTAGGCAAGCCGGGCTTTATGGCTTGTATGAAGCGTCTGCCACTGGTATTTTTTTATTATCTTTATAATCACAAAACTAGTTTAGAGATGCTAACAAAAATTTTATTAATAGGCTCCAAATTCTGTCTGTATGGTTTTTAAATAGACCAACATAAATCGCACAATATCGACCCCTTTGCGCGGTTTTATCGTAACGGTCATTTTCTCGAATTTCACTTTTTGATGCAAGTTTAATCTACATCCGTCAGCGCATCACCTGGTAAAATATTATAGCTGAAATCCTTATAGTTGTGCCAAAAACTGGCTTTATTTTTTATCGTAAGGGACAATCCACACTTTTTTCTTGAGCTCGAATTTATCGTATCGCCCATATAAAAAATATTTTGAATATAGCTAGCAAGTAATTTTATGTATTATTTATTTTGAAACTTAAAATAGAATATGAAGGGGATTGTAAGCGTAATGTAGCCATGGTACCATGGTTATGTTTGGATTATCTTATAATCTTAAATGAGTTGTTCTTGTATGTTTATTTGAATGTATATTAATTTATTTATATATTTCTATATCCACTACTATCTCGGGAACGGCTGAACGGTTTTGGAGGAAATTCGTTTTACTGATAGTATGCCTATGGTCGCTGTGGTGCAGTGGGTAGAGTAATCGTCTGCTATGCCAGAGGTCTCGGGTTCAAACCCCAGTCCGAGCAAAACACCAAAGAAATTTTTCTAATTAGTAAAAATCCAATTATTGGGGTTTTCAAGAGCAGCGGTCACCTCTCGGCAGTGGGCGGCATACCCTCCGAGTGTATTTCTGCCATGAAAAAGCTTCTCACAAAAAATGCATTCGCCGTTGGGAGCCGGCATGAAACTGTATGGTATTTTACGACGCATTTCAATTAAAATATTGCTCAGTGGAATTTCTACATAACCTAATTTTATTAATTCCTTTGTAAACTATAGCGAAAAAAACGGTTTGAGTTGAGTCAAATTTTATGCATCCATTTTTGGCTCATTTAGTTACTTGATTAGATATTTGTATATTTCTATATGGTGAAATAGAATACTTTGTAGGGAAAGGAATCACGTCTGAGCACGACCACCCAGGTCCTAGTAATTTATGGAAATCAGAGACTGCCCCACTTGGATGGAAAATAATGAAAACTAGCGATTAAAAATACTTACTTATTTAGAAAAAATAGCAATAGTATTATCTGTTCTTGTGTCGCCTTTAAACAGCTTCTGCAATGTAATTTGTTTTTGGAGGGTTTTCTGACATTTACTGATTGGGAGTCGCTGGTTCAAATTCACGATCGATGTACAGTTTTATATTTTAGACTAGAAACGGCGACAGATGTTGCTCTATCCAACCATTGATTTATCGGAATAATGTAAAATTTTTATATTTCCATTTACCTCTTCTTCTCCCTGCTTATTTACCTCTCCCCTTTCTCTTACTCCCAACACTCGTTCCATTGCTCCGTCACAATACAGGAAAAAATCTACCTATTTACCAAATTTCCAACAAACTTACATATTATAAAAACCAATTTTCCCAATAGATCGGTCCTGGTCTGCCGGAAATCGAACTTGGAAACTTTAGAATGGAAGACGAGTACAATACTCACTATATTAGTATTATCCCATCATTAAATACACAAAAGTATGGAATAAAATATTTGTAATTTTCATACAAACTCTTTTTTAAATATTATCGTAAGGGACATTTATTCAAACAAACTCAAAAAATATTGAGAGCGAAAATAATCGTAAGGGACAAAATTATGATTTTTTCGCAAACTGCACATTTTTTCAAGAAAAAAATTATCAGGTTCAGTGTATTAATTAATTACCTAATCACGTGTTCAATTTCGTTTCAAAATTCCAATAAAAAGTAATAAAAAAACGAAAAAAATACTCTCCTGTAAAATTTGCTTTTGTCCGTTACGATAAATTCGCACACAGGGGTCGATATTGCTAAATCAGTACCTTCATTGGCATAGTTATTTTGATTCTCGTGTTATTCCATAAACAAACAAAAATATTGAGAATTTTGATTGAGAAATTTGTTTGCCATGAAAACAGGAACACCCTAGTATCTTAGCAGTTATCTATGTAAGTACCTACATGAGCAACCCAGTGATTTTTTTGCTGTTGTTAGATACTCTCGAAAAGTTTCAGTTGACTGTCAAATGCTTACATGCATACATATATATAAAAGGCATAAGGTAAATTTACTCTTGCAAGCATATGTTTATAGCTATATATTGATACCAAAAACTTAAGTTCACTCACATATTGATATTGAAATCTTAAATGCACAACATTTACCCACTTTACTCTTCTACTTACTTCTTTGCGCGTTCCTACTTGCATTTGAATCTTTAAGTCGAAAAAGCAATGTGACAACTTTATTTTGCATTAGTTTTATTTTTATTTTTTTTTTGTTTTGAAAAAGGTCAGCGACTCGCACAAAATATATATCTATATATATCTATTAGGACATATTTACAAATTTTGTATTGGTGTATTTGCTTAAATCTGCATTCAGCTTCCTTTGCTCTATCCTCTATCCCATGCACTTGCAATGTGTGTTTGCTTTTCATTTTTGTTGTTATTGTTGTCGTTGTTGCTGTTGTATTTTGTTTCATTTTTGAATTTGCCAAAATTTGTATATATTCATGCATATCATCGTTTATATCAAGAGAACTTTGTTCTGCATTATCTTGTCAATTTTACTATTGTGTATGCTGTTGTTGTTGTTTTTTGTTTTTTTTTTTTTGTTTCTTTTTTATAACAACGACACAAACTCTGTGCTCATAGTCATTTGTTGTTATTTGTTTTTGTTGTCGTTGTTGCATTTTGTGCACCAGTACTCCAGTGCTATGAAAATGTGAAAATTTTTCGTATCTCTGTAACAAATGTGTCCTCTGAGACATTTTGCGTCATTGAAGTGTAAATGCGCATGCAAAGTTTTCTAATATTTAACACTAAACACACAAAATAAATTTGGTTTTGGCTTCTTGTCTTCTACTTACTCCTATTGGTTTTTTCAACATACATACATACAATATTTAGATATGCAGATTCAAATATGTTTAAAAAATGCTGTTTAAAAATTCTTTCTAGTCTCCAATGTTTTTATTAAAGCTCTTTTTTTTAATTTGTATTATTTTTTTCGGTTTTCTTTGTTGTTATTTTTTCGTAGTATTTCTTAACTTAAATTATAAATATTTGCCTACATTCTACTCACCAATGGGCGGCCGAAAAATACCAGCAGGCAAATAAAATGCTCGATGATTTACTAAATTCTCAGCGCATTTTTTGGTCATCGTGTATGTATTGGGCATATCACCAATTAAGCAATGTCGAAATTTTTCCAAAGTTTCATCATCGAAAATGCGATATAACTGAACAAGCGAAAATTAATGAAATGTTTAATAAAATTTTTTAAGCCTTTTAGTATATTTTATTATTTATTTTTTAAATCATGGAAACTAGTTTTAAAACGTGAAATATTCCAAATTAATCATTGCACTTTTATTTATTAATTCTGCCAAGCACTTTGTTTTTTATTCCATACCTTACACATGGATCCATCTAAAATGTGCATCAATTAAAACTTTTATTCCATTCAATCACGCAACACACACTTTTCTATTAACTAGTCACGGCTAACCAAAATGTTATTTAGTTTTTGTTTTGTTTTTCTGAAAGTGTACGTATCCACGTTCTAAAAAATTTTAATGCTTCAATATATCGCACCCTAAATCATAAAGTGGCACAACTCAAAATTCAAAAATTTTCAGGAGAGCCAAAAAACTTTTTTTCATTACAAGCAATCGTATGGCAAAGGGCCAGGTATAATGGTTATTTTTCGGTCGAAAGAGACAGTTATTCAAAAGTTTTTTTTTTTTTGGCAATCGCTAGAGATATGTTCCGTATACCCGTTTATGAAAAAAACTCGATTTCGCAAAATTTTGAGTTGTGCCACTTTTAGATTTAGGGTGCGATATGTACATATGTCTACAGATTTATTATTAATTAGTCAGCATTGTATTCAATTTCGAATAGAAAAACTTGTACGAAAATAATTGAATTTAAATTAAAAGTTTAAAAAAAATAAGCAATTTTATGAATTGAAAATATTTTTAAATAAAAGTTGTTACTGTTTTCTTGTAAATTTAATGGTAGTTTCATGGCAAATTTAATTGAAAAACTCCAACAAGTTTTAGGACGAGCTTCTCTACCGACTGGTTACCACTCAAACCAAGGCTGCCACCTATCTTTTTAATTTGTCCCAATTTAGTATGGGTGCCACCACTAAAAAGCTTACTGAATTAGCCTTCACCTGATACCAAATTTAGATATGCAATTCGGTTAAGTGGTTCGCTAGTTATTGGCCCTGGAGTTTATTTTGGAGTTAAAAAATAAAACTCTAGGGCCCGGTTTCACCAACCGGTCTCAACTTGGTTAAGCCGATTTTTTTACGTTTTCAGTTTCACCATGCAACTAAGCTAAGTCACAAGTTAGTCAGCTTTTGCCTTGACTAAAACTAAACTAAGAATTTGAGTCACTTTAGCAAATTCAACTACCAACAGAGCGAATATGACAAAAAAATGAGCAAATATAGCAACCAAAACAACCAAAAAACCCAGTATTCGCCATAAACGTTGGTTACAAAGCTATTTTCTTAGACTATTTGGTGAAACCCAAAAGTAAGTTAGCCTCAAATCTGGGCTAAACTAAGTCAAAACTTAGTTTTAGCTTTAGTCACGTTGGTGAAACCGGGCCTAGGTTTTTGTTTTAACGCTGTCCCTAAAAAATAAAACATCAAATTTTTATTTTATCGCTGTCCTTAAAAAATAAAACTCCGAATTGACTGATTATTTTTGAGCAAATAAAATATTCCTCCAAATATAAATTTGGTATTTTATTATAAAAAATATAAAACTCCCGGTCCCTGGTTTTAAGAACCCAATCATTGAATTTTTATTAATTTGTTGGCATTGCTAGAGGTTCGGTTCGAACTGGGCGTCACCTCCAGCATGATGACCGAGCACTTGATCCCCTTGGCCATAATGGCATTAGGCAATACATTATAAAACACATTTTGTATATACGTACATACCTATATATCTTCATAAATTACCTGCATAACCTTTTCATAGCCAATGTCATTTTCGTAAACGCGCTCCTTGATGAATTTTCGATTGCAATTGCAGTACAATGTTGAAATATGTATGAGTGACTGAAGCGTAAAAAATATATAAGTTGAAATAAAAATACATTTAAATATATATGAATATGTTGTTAGTAGATTATGGAAGTGTACACAGCTAAACTACCTTCAACTGCTTCATATCCATTGAGAGATCAAGAATTTTCTTTGTACCCAAAACATTTATGTCGATTGCATCGCTTAGTTTTTCATTGAATTTCACAGAAGCAACTACGTTGAAAACGATCTGAAATGGGTATAAATACTTATGTATTTATATAAACAAATGTTACTTTCACAGTTTAAAATATTAAAGTACTTAAAAAAAAAAACAAATTCATAAATTATGCGACAACACCAACGACCGAATTATTGAAAATTAATTTACACTCTTTGCATAATAATCCGTTTTACTCTTCCTCTTCTACTTTTTCTTTTCTTTTCCAAATTTTTCACTTCTTTTATCTTTCCTTTCTTTTTTAATAATATAATGCAATGGCGCTATTATAACTCTGACGAGTTTTATGGCCGAGCTTCTCTCCCGATTCGAGGTGTGCTCCTTTTGTTTTTCCTACTAATTGGGTGGACCTACAGTTTTATGCCGGCTCCGAGCGGCGAATACTTTTTTTGTGAGAATCTTTTTCATGGCAGAAATACACTCGGAGGGTATGCCGAGAGGTGACCGCTGCTCTTAAAAAACCCAATAATTGGATTTTTACTAATTAGAAAACTTTTTTTTTGGTGTTTGCTCGGACTGGGGTTTGAACCCGAGACCTCTAGCATAGCAGGCGAGCACTCTACCCACTGCACCACAGCGGCCAGCATGTATTGCACATACCAAAACGTAACAATTTTCGCTAACAAATTTTTATCAAATTTCAATAATAAAATTTCGAAAAAATTTATAGACCTCACCTCAACTTCATCGCATAAAATCTCGCGATCCTTCGCGCTGATACCCAAATCAATGGCACTATAATCCACAGGCACGGCTTGCACTTTGCGAAACAGCTGCGATTCTTTAGCACGTATTGTGTCGAAAATCTGTTGGGGGATTAAGAGTGCATGTAAAACTTTTGAAATAGGTCAATTGAGAAAAAAACATACACATAAAAAACTAAAACACATTTGAAAATATTCACATCTGAAAAACCAAAAACAAAAACAGAAACAAAAACAAAAACAAAAAAAAACGAAAACGAAAACAAAAAAAAAATCAAAAACAAAAACTAAATCAAAAACAAAAACCAAAGCAAAAACAAAAAGAAAACCCACCGATTCATTTAGAAAGCTTTCCAAGCGCTCCTCCACGCTCATATTATCTTTACGACGTATTAACATATAAATTTTACGCAATTCGAATGCACGCAACAATTTTTCAGTCAACACTTTACCAACAAAACCGGTGCCACCAGTTATAAGTATGGTTGCATGGCGATAAAAATCGCCAATTGGAGTTGGTGTTGTTGATGGATTAACCACCGCATTCGCCGTTGTGGCACTTTCGGTTTCAGTATTGGCGTTGGCAGCGGTGTTTATGGTTATGGTGTTGCTGTTGCTGTTACTATTGCTGTTGCCGCTGTTGCTAGTCAATATCTCGCTTGCACTTACGACAGCTCTTGGTGTCCCATTATATGTGGGTGCCGTTGAGGTGGACGCATTTGGTTTGTTTTCAACTAAAACCTTGTCATGGTAAATATTTTCCATTGCGCTGTTTATATTGTTTGCGGTACTTCCATTAGTGATTTTAGCTGCTTTACTATTGACTGCGGTTGCCGTAATTATTTCATCAACATGATCCATATCAACATGATCCATATCATTTGTCTGTTTATTTTGAACAGTGATGGTGGAATTAACTAATAATGGTGATGTTGATTGAAAAGGCATTATTCGTGAAAAAGCTGTTGAAAAAAAATTTATAACTAGACACGTAATATGTAAAATATTCACAAAGTTGGAATCTATGGAATCTATGGAATATTAATCTGATTGTAATGTTAGAAAGAACTAATATCTCTCAGTAAGTTTTCTGATCAGTAATAGGATGTGTTTTGTTCAAGAAAATTTGCTTCAAATTTCAAATTATTTGCTGGAAAATATTAAATTACTATAAGCTTCTTAAAATTTCTACAATAAATTACTTGCTTTTAACGTTGAAATATTTTAATATTTTCTTTTCTACGATCTGTTAACTGTGGGCATTTAAATTTAACTGAAGTGAAAGAAATTTTCAATTTCATGTCCTCGCTAAAATCAATCACCAATGGTCATTTACTCAAAATTTTCCCACAATTATAAATATTACAAGTATTTATTTAAACTGTAAACCAACCCCCTTTATCGTTGGCATTTTAAAACTAAGGTAAGTAAGTGAAAGTAATAGTTATCCTTAACTTAAAGGTAGATATGTATTTATGTATGTAGATGTAAGTATGTGCATTTAGATACATACGTATTCAAGTGCACTGCAGCAGTGTGGAATAATATAGGTTAAAAAGTTTAAAAAGTATATAAAGGACAAAAGGGTGTGTAAATTTGTGCTTATACATATTGTATGTAGGTTAGGGTGGTTCCCAAATGTATGGAGACAAATTGTATACCAGATTTCTTCAACTTTACCCCCTAGGTCGGTGGTAATGTAATCGAAGGTACCACATATATAAGTTTTGGTCCCGATCGGAGACGTTTAAGGGGTGTAGCACAGGGGTCAAAATTCATATTACCATATGTCCCCGTTAACGGTCTTCGATCGGGAGCAAAATTAATATTTAATATATTTAACTGTGCTGTCACCGAAGTAGGGGTTGAGAGCAAATAAAGTCCCTAACAAGGATGGGCATTTTTGCATTACTATTCAAAGTGCATTACCATTCAATAGTGAATGGTAGTGCAAAATTGGTTTGCATTACCATTCAGTAGGGAATGGGAATGCAAATGTGGTTTGCATTACCATTCAATAGTGAATGCGAATGGAAAGGTGAATGCATTCCCATTCATTGCATTCCCACTGCAAATATGATTTGCACTGGACTATAGTGCTGGCAGCGATATCGATATAATATCAATTCATCGATGTTTTTGAAATTTTTCGATATATCGATATTTTTTTTCCGATATTCGATATATCGACGGTCATGGATCCATCACTGATAAACGCGGAAAGAAGCTGGTAAAAGCCAGCATTGCCGTTTTGTGGGTAATTCCCCAAATTTGGAAATTTTTTTAAAATTTGATTCCTATGTAGAAATTCCTGTGTCTAAAAGTAATGTAAATACGAACATTCATTTTTTTTAATGTTCATTGTAGAATTGCAAAATCAAGAAAAAACATTTTAAATTTAAAAATTTTTATTTCTATGAGATTTTGAACCAAAAACTGGCTAGCGTAGAACTAAACTGGTCTATCTAACAAAATACAAAATTGGAGAAAACAGATGAAACGCGTTTTAATGCGGTGTGCGATTGTTGATGTATGTTAAGTGAATATTGTAAATTATTATGTTAGCTTAATAGTTAACTTAACATTCTGCATTAAAACAAAATTATTATAGAAACGTTTTTTATATAATATTTATATGTAACAAGAGAACTTGTTACATAGACCACTTTACAATTTTCAATTTTTAAGGAAGTTTGAACTACAAATTGAAAATTATATGAATAAAGTAAAAAATATGTGAAAGGAAGTACTTTAATTACAAAAATAACATACATATCGACTCCTTTGTGCGACTTTATCGTAACGGACAAAAGCAAATTTTACAGGAGAGCATTTTTTTCGTTTTTTTACTACTTTTTATTATCGTTTTGAAACGAAATTTAACACGCGATTAGGTAATTAATTAATATACTGAACCTGATAATTTTTTTCTAGAAAAAATGTGCAGTTTTCGAAAAAATCATAATTTTGTCCCTTACGATTATTTTCGCTCTCAATTTTTTATGAGTTTGTTTGAATAAATGTCCCTTACGATAATATTTAAAAAAGAATTTGTATGAAAAATACAAATGTTTTATTCCATACTTTTGTGTTTTTAATGATGGGATAATGGTAATATAGTGAGTATTGTACTCGTCTTCCATTCTAAAGTTTCCAAGTTCGATTTCCGGCAGACCAGGGACCGATCTATTGGAAAAATTGGTTTTTATAATATGTAAGTTTGTTGGAAATTTGGTAAATAGGTAGATTTTTTCCTGTATTGTGACGGAGCAATGGAACGAGTGTGGGGAGTAAGAGAAAGGGGAGAGGTAAATGAGCAGGGAGAAGGAGAGGTAAATGGAAATATAAAAATTTTACATTATTCCGATAAATCAATGGTTGGAGAGAGCAACATCTGTCGGCGTTTCTAGTCTATAATATAAAACTACACATCGAACGTGAATTTGAACCAGCGACTCCCAATCAGTAAATGTCAGAAAACCCTCCAAAAATAAATTACATTGCAGATGCCGTTTAAAGGCGACACAAGAACAGATATTACTATTGCTAATTTTTTCTAAATAAGTAAGTATTTTTAATCGCTAGTTTTCATTATTTTCCATCCAAGTGGGGCAGTCTCTGATTCCATAAATTACTAGTACCTGGGTGGTCGAGCTCAGACGTGATTCTTTTCCTTAGAAAATATTCTATTTCACCATATAGAAATATACAAATATCTAATCAAGTAACTAAATGAGCCAAAAATGGATGCATAAAATTTGACTCAACTCAAACCGTTTTTTTCGCTATAGTTTACAAAGGAATTAATAAAATTAGGTTATGTAGAAATTCCACTGAGCAATATTTTAATTGAAATGCGTCGTAAAATACCATACAGTTTTATGCCGGCTCGGAACGGTGAATGCATTTTTTGTGAGAAGCTTTTTCATGGCAGAAATACTATCGGAGGGTATGCCGTCCACTGCCGAGAGGTGACCGCTGCTCTTAAAAAACCCAATAATTGGATTTTTACTAATTAGAAAAATTTCTTTGGTGTTTTGCTCGGACTGGGGTTTGAACCCGAGACCTCTGGCATAGCAGACGAGCACTCTACCCACTGCACCACGGCGACCATAGGCATATTATCAGTAAAACGAATTTCATCCAAATCCGTTCCGCCGTTCCCTAGATAGTAGTGGATATCAGTGGCGGATCCACGGGGGGGGGGGGATTGGGGGTTCAAACCCCCCCTTGTGGTTTATCATAGATCCCAAATTAATGCCCCTATAGATTCTGCGCCCAAATTTCCCAAACTGATCAAGGAAAACTATCATTCCAAAAGCAATGGTTGGACCACATAACATCCAAAATATGTACCTACATGCGAAAAAAGTTCATGTAGGTACCTTTGGACGCACGTGCATAAAATCAAATTTGTCAAATGCTATTCGCAAATTGCCAAATCGCAAATTTATTTTCTTTTTTTTTCTTATCCTTATTTTTATCGGGATTGTACAGAATTAATTTGGTCAGAAATGTCTGAATCGTTGGAGAAATTGCCTTTTTCATTTCATTTCGCAATTCTTGTTTAAATTAATCTTTTAAAAATTTGAGTATATAAAAACAAGAGCAAGAAAAATTCTATTAAAAATATAAATATAACCAAAAAGTACTACATACATATATTCTTATTTATTTTGGCTTTAAATGCAAGGGTAAGTGAAATTGATGATCAATTTGCCACCAATACCATACGATACTCATTCGCACGTACCAATGCAAAAATATACATACATACGTTATACATGTTATTTAGAACTTCAATTGAAATCTCCTGCACTTTATGTGATGACATACATATTGTTAATTTGGAGGGTTTTGATTTTGTTGTGTTTAAGGTGCGGGAAATGGCGCAACTAGTATATAGAATAATAATAGTAGGTGGTATTAGTCCATATTTTCACCAGTGCACATAGGTAGATTTTCAAGTTTTATGCGGCCAAAAATATTTTATTGTCTACATCTATTCCAAATTGCTTGTTTAATGCAAAATTTTAATAATTTGAGTTAAAAGTCGATTTTATTGAAAAATATATACAGTGACTCAAAAAAAAAATCATACGCCAAAGTTTTTAAATTTATTTCAAAGAGTTCTGTCGAAAATTTTACTTTCTTATTTTAGTTTAAAAATATAGAAAATTTTTCAATAAAAATCGTTTTAAGCAGGATTTCTGAGCTTATAGAAAAAATCTGAAAAATCGTAGAAATTTCTGAAAGTGGATTAAAAATTTCAAAGCAAGGCCATAATTTATAGAAGATTTTGAGGAGATTTCTAAGAGTACTGTTATGTAGCCAACCAATTTTAGAGTAAAAAGTAAAATTCTCAATGCTGTTAAAAATTCCGTCAATCTTAAAAGTTTTTTTCTGAAAACTTTCAAAAAGTTGAATGTTGCATATTGTTATATTAAAATTGAATGAGCTGCAAAATTGCATACTCAAAACTCTTCTAAAAAATGTAGCTTTAGGATTCTTAGCCCCTTTTTATGATAAGTATTTCCTTGACTTTGAAAAATTGGAAACACTAAAAATACGAAAGCAGGTAATTTTCCAAATAGGCCAATTTTTAATCCATTGTTGATCATTTCTGGCTTTGCATTTTTCCATAGAGAAATTGACGGGTAATCGATCGGAGGCGATAATATAACTAAATTTCTTTTGAATTAAAAAATTAACAATATTTTTTCAAGAAAGGCCGATATGCTTAAAAGCTTCAAAATGGTGGGTCTTTTATTATGCTAGGTTGACGATTTCTTCAATAAATAATGATATTTACCTGAAGCACCCGAATCCATGATGTTTACTTTGATAACTGTCTTAAAACTGAAAATATTGACGTTTAAAAATGGGTTACTTAAAATACGTAAAAAAAAAATCGAAAAGGTGAGAGAATGATAAGTTTCGACTAGCGGCAGGGACACCGCCGTTGTCTATAAAAGCCGAGAAGACCAGTTTATTATCGCCCGGTCTATTATAAACGTAGAGCGATTTTGGATTTTGTATTTGCACCAATTTTACAATTTTCAATTTTGGCCGCATAAATTCGTAAAATCTACCTATGTGCAACGTCTGCCCTTAAAACCATCTTCCAAAAAAAGAAATTTTCAAAACCCCCCCCCTTGCCGAAATCCTGGATCCGCGCCTGGTGGATATAGAAATATATAAATAAATTAATATACATTCAAATAAACATACAAGAACAACTCGTTTAAGATTATAAGATAATCCAGACATAATCATGGTACCATGGCTACATTACGCTTACAATCCCCTTCATATTCTATTTTAAAATTCAAAATAAATAATATTTAAATTTACTTGCTAGCTATATTCAAAATATTTTTTATATGGGCGATACGATAAATTAGAGCTCAAGAAAAAAGTGTGGATTGTCCCTTACGATAAAAAATAAAGCCAATTTTTGGCACAACTATAAGGATTTCAGCTATAATATTTTACCAGGTGATGCGCTGACGGATGTAGATTAAATTTGCATCAAAAAGTGAAATTCGAGAAAATGACCCTTACGATAAAATCGCGCAAAGGGGTCGATATGTTCGTAAATGATCACCTCTGCATGAAAAGTAACAGTAACCTAGTTTTCTCCACGGTGGGCTGGTAGAAAATCTTCTGGATTGTTTTCTGTTTCATCTCTGCAGTTTACATGTGGAGAGACAGGTAAAAGGGGTGATGAATCGGTGGTACAAATTTCAACATTTTTTTTATGTCCTGCATTTTTTTGAATTTCAAAACGCGTATGTCGCTGCCCTGATCTGGTGTGAAATTCTGCAAGAACTCTATGAAATCATGTAGGTTCACGCTAGATTTCTTTATATCGACGCGTCGCGATGGATTTATATGTTTCACAATAATCATCATTAAACTGCATCACAGATTCACCCTTGACAAATTTTGCATTTCGCATTTGGGAAATTTCTCCACCGTCGTCTACTATACTCTGGTAGTCCCTGAACATTGGCCGTCGTTCGTCAAATGACATAAATTTCCTCACCATATTATTAACATCAAAAGGAGCATGCTTTCTACAATTTTTAACCAACTACATCCACTCATCTGGTGTAAGATCATACTGGTCTATGGTAGTCTATGCTAGTTGGACCACTTTAGAATTTCTTGAAATGACAAAAGGACATGAATTCTGAAGTGATATTTTTAGCGTTTGGACACTTTGGTGAAGAAATAAGACCTACATCAATTTTGCACGGATAAATTTATGATTTTCAAGTTCAAAAATGTGCATAACTCGATTTCTGAAAAAATGTTAGATAGACCAGTTTAGTTCTACGCTAGCCAACTTATGTTTTTTTCCATTCATTTTTATTTTTAATTTAAACATTTTCTTTTTGAATCACAAATATATTTTAATTCCAAAAAATTCATTTTTAATTTAAAAAATCTCATTTTTAAAATAAAATGACTTGGTTGAAAACGTGCATTATAAAAATAAAAATTTTATTTTTGATTTATTTTCTCGGAGTGTAAAAGATATTTAGAATGCGTTATTAATTTGTCTATTTCAAACCTTTTAGTCTTTAACCTGCTTTTTTAAATAACTTAAATGCGAAATATTTCAGTGAACCACTGTAATTGATACCTACTCTTTCTGGCTGGAACAGAATTTACCTTTTTTGATTTTTGATTATTGAATTCCCTTTTCAAAAAAGATTTCTGTTGATAATAAATTGAAATATTTAGTTTAAATGTTTACTTAGTTAATTTTTAGAGTAATATAAATGAATGTCACTCTCGTTCAATTCAGGGCACAATAATGAATGCAGACATTTCGAAAAATAAAGCTGTTATATGTATATAGATATGTTAAATTAAGGTTTATATAAAGTAGAGCTCACGATTTTTTTGAACATTTTCGAGTAGCCCGAACAAATGCTGTTCAAATTCTCGAACACTTGTTTGTTTGTTTATTACCCGTATGTTTGCACGGGCATTTTGAACAATGCGGGCATTTGAAGTTTGTATTTTTCGTTTGTTTATTTTTTTTTTTTTGTTGTCTTCATATGTATATTTTTATACTCAGCTGTACTAGTACACAGAGTATTATAGTTTTAATCACATAACGGTGGATTGTAACAGAATGAAATAATCGAGATAGATATAGACTTATATATATCAAAATGATCAGGGTGAAAAGAGAAATCGATTGAGCCATGTCCGTCCGTCCGTCCGTCCGTCCGTCCGTCCGTCCGTCCGTCCGTCCGTCTGTCCGTCCGTCCGTCCGTCCGTCCGTCTGTAAACACTCTAACTCGCGCAAAAATTGAGATATTTTGATGAAATTTGGAACGCAAGTTGGTATCGAGACTGGGACGGTTGGTATTGAAAATGGGCGAAATCGGACCATGACCACGCCCACTTTTCCTATATAGAAAAAATCGGAAATTTGGTATCTCAGCCACTAATATAGCTAGAGTTTTAAAATTTTACCCACGTATTGAGCTCGGGCCCTTATGAAGAAATTTGATGAAGTTTTGGAAAATGGGCGGTGCCACGCCCACTTATTAAGGGTCAAACATTGAAAGTTTTATATGTCATAACTCAGAAACCGTTGAAGATATATCGATGAAATTTGGTACGCGTAATTTGCTTACATAGACAAATGTTTTGACGAAAAATTATCAAAATCGGTTTACGGCCACGCCCACTTTTATATATGTGTATTATAAAGTGACCTAATAAAACCATTTTAAGCGATATCTCTGTCAAATATAAAGATCTATCATTGAAATTTTGTCGCATGAGTCCAACTATGGACATAAAACAAAAAACACAAAAATTTTGGAATATGGGCGGTGCCACGCCCACTTATTAAGGGGCAGACATTGAAAGTTTTATGAGTCATAACTCAGAAACCGTTGAAGATATATCGATGAAATTCGGTACGCGTAATATAATTACTTAGTCAAATGTTTTGGCGAAAAATTATCAAAATCGGTTGACGGCCACGCCCACTTTTATATATAGGAAATATAAGGGGGCCTAATAAAAACATTTTAAGCGATATCTCTGTCAAATATAAAGATCAATCACTGAGATTTTGTGGCAGGAGTCCAACTATGGACATAAAACAAAAACTACAAAAATTTTGGAAAATGGGCGGTGCCACGCCCACTTATTAAGGAGCGAATATTGAAAGTTTAATAAGCCATAACTCAGAAACCGTTAAAGATATATCGATGAAATCTGGTACGCGTGATATATTTACTTAGCCAAATGTGTGGACGAAAAATTACCAAAATCGGTTGACGACCGCGCCCACTTTTATATATGTGTATTATAAAGTGACCTAATAAAACCATTTTAAGCGATATCTATGTGAAATATAAAGATAATTCATTGAAATTTTGTGACATGAGTTTTACAATAGACCGGAAACAAAAAATAAAAAAGTTTGGAAAATGGGCGTGGCACCGCCTCTTTTTAGACAAAGGGATATATGAGATTTCTTAGCCTTTAACTCGACAAATAATTGAGATATTATGACGAAACTTGGTTTATACACTTTTATAACATGTGTTAATAGACACGCAAAAATGTATTGAAATCGGTTTATGACCACGCCTACTTTTTAACAAAGATATTTCTGGAACACCCTTTTGGAATTTGTAACGTGAAGTCTTTGTAACTAAAAGTCATAGAGGGATGAAATTTTGCACTAACAATAATATTTGTATGCTTATTTGGATGATTGATATAAATTTTGAAAATGGGCGTGGCTGCGCCCTGTTTATGCAGCACTCGTTTCATATAAAATACACCCTATATCGAACAAACGCAAACAAACAATGAAAGCATACAGCTGAGTATCTAATGTTCGATTGCACTCGAACTTAGGCTTCCTTACTTGTTTATTTTTGTTTTCCTGATACAATTTTTTTTGTCTGTAAGCTCGAGTGCTCGAATGTTTGTACGGGCATTTGAACAACAAACGAGCCTCAGACAAATTCGATCTTTTCGAATTGTTCGATACCCGGGTATCTAGAGCTCTAATATAAAGGTCGATATATCGATAATATCGATGTTTTTTCTCAAAAATATCGAAAATATCGATACTCGTAAACATCGATGTTTTTACAGCACTACTGGACTAGTACTCTATTCGGAAAAGTTGGTCTGAGGGGCATCCTCTTTCATAATAACTAGCGTTTGTTCGTGTTGAGTAAAATTTTTGTAAATATGTTGAACTGTGTAATTATATCCTCAGAAGTTGAAAGAAATACTTTTACATACAGGTATAACATAGAACATATGTACATATTACCATGCCGTGTTGGTTTCCCTTTACTTTGCTAAGCCTAATTCCATATTTATAATATCCCATAAACTTCCTTTCCATTAATAAATAGATTAGCCACTTAATACCTTAACTATGGTCACAGGTTTTAACTGCTATTAAATGATGAATGGTTGTCCGAAATCACTTGCACTCATTTTTGATTGGTAGTCCAAATCACATTTGCAGTGGGAATGCAATGAATGGGAATGCATTCACCTTTGCATTCCCATTCCCTACTGAATGGTAATGCAAATCAATTTTGCACTACCATTCATCATTGATTGGGGGCTGCAAGGCTGAACGCAATCAAAATTGAATGCAGCTTGCCCAACCCTGGTCCCTAATTAGATTCTTAGCACCACCCTAATGTAGATACATATTCTTTAATATAAGCAGCTGTCTCATATCCCAATTTGTTGGTGTTGGATATTTAATTATTTACATCAGCAGGTAGCTAACATATGTATGTATGTACATTAGTCTGTATCGAAAAAAAATTCTCCCTTATGTAATGCATTTTTGGAAGACCACCCTAGCAGTCCCGAAGTCATATTTTTTCTTCACACCTTCGCCGCGACATCTTTAGTCGGATCTTAAAGTTTGATGATAGATTTTTTGTGTGTGGAATTTCATTAACCCGAAGGGCAACATTGGGATACCTATAATCAAGATCTTTCTCTCATATCTAGATAAACAAATACCACATATACATATATTAGGCCGGGGCGATTTGTATGGAGAGAAATTAGTCGATATGTACCGTGCCATCGACAAAAAAGGGACAAAAATCGGCAAAAAAAAGTAAACAGGCCAATATGCACACCAAATTGGATCAGAATTTTATGCTGAATCTAGATATGGAATCAGGCTGAATACCCAAAATCGCATATTTTCGCGATTATCTCTCGCACTATACAATATATGTATCTTAATTTTTATACTCAGCTGTACTAGTACACAGAGTATTATAGTTTTAATCACATAACGGTGGATTGTAACAGAATGAAATAATCGAGATAGATATAGACTTATATATATCAAAATGATCAGGGTGAAAAGAGAAATCGATTGAGCCATGTCCGTCCGTCCGTCCGTCTGTCCGTCCGTCTGTCCGTCCGTGTGTAAACACTCTAACTCGCTCAAAAATTGAGATATTTTGATGAAATTTGAAATGCAAGTTGGTATCGAGACTGGGACGGTTGGTATTGAAAATGGGCGAAATCGGACCATGACCACGCCCACTTTTCCTATATAGAAAAAATCGGAAATTTGGTATCTCAGTCACTAATATAGCTGGAGCGATGAAATTTTACCCACGTGTTGAGCTCAGGCCCGTAGGAAGAAATTTGATGAAATTTTGGAAAATGGGCGGTGCCACGCCCACTTATTAAGGGTCAAACATGGAAAGTTTTATATGTCATAACTCAGAAGCCATTGAAGATATATCGATGAAATTTGGTACGCGTGATTTACTTACTTAGGCAAACGTTTGGACTGAAAATAGTTAAAATCGGTTGACGGCCACGCCCACTTGTATATATGTATATTACAAAGTGACCTAATAAAAACATTTTAAGCGATATCTCTGTCAAATATAAAGATATGCCATTGAAATTTTATAGCAGAAGTCCAACTGCGGCCATAAAACGAAAAACACAAAAATTTTGGAAAATGGGCGTGGCACCGCCTCTTTTTATAAACAGGAATATACGAGATTTCTGAGCCCATAACTCGACAAATAATTTATATATAATGACGAAACTTGGTGTGTACACTTTTATTACTTGTGGTAATACATGTTCAAAATTTTAGCGAAATCGGTTTGACGACCACGCCCACTTTTATACATGGGAACTATAAAGTGGCCTTATAAAAACATTTTAAGCGATATCTTTGTCAAATATAAAGATAATTCATAGAAATTTTGTGGCATGAGTTGCACAATAGACCGGAAACAAAAAATATAAAAATTTTGGAAGATGGGCGTGGCACCGCCTCTGTTTAGACAAAGGAATATACGAGATTTCTTAGCCTATAACTCGACAAATAATTGAGATATTATGACGAAACTTGGTTTATACACTTTATATAACTTGTGTTAATAGACATGCAAAAATTTATTCAAATCGGTTTATGACCACGCCTACTTTTTAACAAAGATATTTCTGGAACACCCTTTGGGAATTTGTAACGTGACATCTTTGTAACTAGATGTCATAAAGGAATGAAATTTTGCACAAAGAATAATATTCATATGCTTAGTTGGGTGACTGATAAAAATTTTGAAAAAGGGCGTGGCTACGCCCACTTTATGCAGCACTCGCTTTATATAAAATACGCCGTGTTTCCATCAAACGCAGACAAACAATGAAAGCATACAGCTGAGTATCTAATGTTCGATTCCACTCGAACTTAGGCTTCCTTACTTGTTTTTCTTTTTTTTTTTTCAAATTACTTAAAGTTGAGTCAATATAATGTAGCGCCAATATTTTTAAATTACACTGCTCTACAGCCAAAAAATACTCTGAACGCGACCATCCTATTTATATGTAAAATCGGTCGCTGATTCCGAAAATCGGGCTCATTTTTAATTCTATGGGAAGGTTTTTGAGATGTCGGCAATTTACCGTTATTTGGCCAATGGCTCCACTTAATCCTGTATACCTCTTTAACGCAGTGAGCTATCTTCCTTGGAGTGACACTCAACGAAAGAAAATTAAATATCCTTTTCATCCCTGCTACAACATGCATAGAATATACCCGTGCAGAGGCATTGCGCGAGTTGGATGTATTTACTTGATCGCCTATAACTTTTCCATTTTACCATGGATTTTCTTCGTTGATAGCTTATATTTTTCCCAATAGAATGGAGCTTCATGTAAAGGAGTAAAACCGAAGGTGAAGACATTGGTTTAAAAGATATTGCCTGACAAATTCAATTTTTTCTTCAAAAAATCGTAAAAAATCGAAAAAATTCAAATTGAATCGTCAATATTTCAGAAACTATAAGAGTTACAGAAAAATGTTATAGCAGCGATGAAAAGGAAATTTAATTTTCTTTCGTCGAGTGTCACTCCAAGGAAGATAGCTCACTGCGTTAAAAAGGTATACAGGATTAAGTGGAGCCAGTGGCCAAATAACGGTAAATTGCCGATATCTCAAAAACCTTCCCATACAATTAAAAATGAGCCCGATTTTCGGAATCAGCGACCGATTTTACATATAGATAGGATGGTCACGTCCAAAGTACAGACAAAAAATTTCATTTTGTGATCCAGTGTTATTACTCCAAATATTAAATTTCACAACTTTAGCTGCATGGAAAAGTTATACCCCAAAACTGACACTTATGCTGTTTTAAAACTTTGTCTGTTCCAATAGTACCTTACGGCATATGAGTAGCCTTTAATTTTCTTAGAGCTGAATCCCAATTTCGATGGCACGTTATTGGTTAGTAAATCGCCCCGACCTAATGTACATATTACTAATATGAATAAAGTCAACGCAACATACGTACACATTTCTAATGTCATGTTTTTTTTTAAACCGATTACAAGGTATGCAACCAAATGCTTTGAGCTTTTCTACACTCAAATAAATTTTGGTATAAACTTTAAACTTTTTTGGTCGATATATAGGACACGACCAAAAAATTACTAAAATTTAAACTTTGAAAAGTTTAAAAGATTTTTAAATTTTTAAGGTTTAAATTTTATTCCAAATTAAAATTTATTTTAAAACTTTCAAAAATTTTGAAAAAGGGCGTGGCTACGCCCACTTTATGCAGCACTCGCTTTATATAAAATACGCCGTGTTTCCATCAAACGCAGACAAACAATGAAAGCATACAGCTGAGTATCTAATGTTCGATTCCACTCGAACTTAGGCTTCCTTACTTGTTTTTCTTTTTTTTTTTTCAAATTACTTAAAGTTGAGTCAATATAATGTAGCGCCAATATTTTTCAATTACACTGCTCTACAGCCAAAAAATACTCTGAACGCGACCATCCTATTTATATGTAAAATCGGTCGCTGATTCCGAAAATCGGGCTCATTTTTAATTCTATGGGAAGGTTTTTGAGATGTCGGCAATTTACCGTTATTTGGCCAATGGCTCCACTTAATCCTGTATACCTCTTTAACGCAGTGAGCTATCTTCCTTGGAGTGACACTCAACGAAAGAAAATTAAATATCCTTTTCATCCCTGCTACAACATGCATAGAATATACCCGTGCAGAGGCATTGCGCGAGTTGGATGTATTTACTTGATCGCCTATAACTTTTCCATTTTACCATGGATTTTCTTCGTTGATAGCTTATATTTTTCCCAATAGAATGGAGCTTCATGTAAAGGAGTAAAACCGAAGGTGAAGACATTGGTTTAAAAGATATTGCCTGACAAATTCAATTTTTTCTTCAAAAAATCGTAAAAAATCGAAAAAATTCAAATTGAATCGTCAATATTTCAGAAACTATAAGAGTTACAGAAAAATGTTATAGCAGCGATGAAAAGGAAATTTAATTTTCTTTCGTCGAGTGTCACTCCAAGGAAGATAGCTCACTGCGTTAAAAAGGTATACAGGATTAAGTGGAGCCAGTGGCCAAATAACGGTAAATTGCCGATATCTCAAAAACCTTCCCATACAATTAAAAATGAGCCCGATTTTCGGAATCAGCGACCGATTTTACATATAGATAGGATGGTCACGTCCAAAGTACAGACAAAAAATTTCATTTTGTGATCCAGTGTTATTACTCCAAATATTAAATTTCACAACTTTAGCTGCATGGAAAAGTTATACCCCAAAACTGACACTTATGCTGTTTTAAAACTTTGTCTGTTCCAATAGTACCTTACGGCATATGAGTAGCCTTTAATTTTCTTAGAGCTGAATCCCAATTTCGATGGCACGTTATTGGTTAGTAAATCGCCCCGACCTAATGTACATATTACTAATATGAATAAAGTCAACGCAACATACGTACACATTTCTAATGTCATGTTTTTTTTTAAACCGATTACAAGGTATGCAACCAAATGCTTTGAGCTTTTCTACACTCAAATAAATTTTGGTATAAACTTTAAACTTTTTTGGTCGATATATAGGACACGACCAAAAAATTACTAAAATTTAAACTTTGAAAAGTTTAAAAGATTTTTAAATTTTTAAGGTTTAAATTTTATTCCAAATTAAAATTTATTTTAAAACTTTCAAAAGTTTAAAATTTAAACCTTTTTTGGTTTAAATTAAACAAAATTTCTGCTCCCAAATCCTCTTCATGCTTTTCCCTATTGTATCTTCCTTCCTATCCTTTTTTCTCCTTTTCTACCATATTGTTCTCTCCCCAACATCCCCTTAATCCTTTTCCATATTATGTCTTTTTCCTATCCTCTTCTTCTCCTTTTCTTCCTTCTTCATTTTATCTGTTTCCATAATTATTTTGTGTTTGTTTGTTTCTCCATTCATTCATTCAAATTGTCTAATAACAATAAATGAGCTTTTTATATTGTTCATTTCTCGCAAAAGCAAGTTGGAATTTCAAATCAAAAAATTAAAATTTTTTTGCTGAAACCAAATTTTACGATCAATGAAAGTTTAGAATTTAAACCTTAAAAGTTTAAATGAGAAAAAGTGTGAGATTTAAACCAAAAGAGTATGTAATTTATTCCAAAAAATACTTTGAAATATTTGAACTTTTATAAGTTTGAATTTTAAACCAAAAAGTAATAAGAAACTTTTAAACTTTCGAAGGTTCAAAATTTAACTCAAAAAAAGCTTTAAATTTCTTTCAAACCAAATCAAAGTTTAAAAAATATTCCAATATTTATAACAGTGTAGTTTTATTAGAACCGAAGTGAATAACCAATTTAAAATTAATAGGGAGCCTTTGCTTTAAACCAACACTGTACTCTTACACATATACATATATATATTCTGTTAAATAAAAGCTTAGTTAACTATTATAAAAGTTGACATGTAAATTTTCCAGTTACCACGTTGATGACAACTGCTTAATAGTCAGTGTTAGTAAGTATAGCAAACAACCGGAAATGTCTGCAGCAAAGCAGCCAACGACGGAAAGATGTGGCAATAGTTTCTTCCTGCTAATTTCACTACCTTTAAGTTCGCAAATGAAGCACAGCTTCAGGTGCGTGTATTATGTTGTCTTTCTTTGTCGAAAGCTTCAAATACAGAGCTTTTGCTTTGCGCATGTACACATACATACCTGCGTACATATAGATGTGCAAGCTTCAGGCGTTAAGGTAAAGGCCCAATGCACGCTTGCTTTGCTTGCTTGGCTGTGAGAAACGTCAAAATCATTTTGAGCTCTACTAAAATGTATAAAAGTTGGCCAAATGTCAGCTTTACTTCACGCGCTTGAAGCGCTGCAAAGTTTTGAATTGCCCAATTCTCTATTTGACAGCGCTTTGAAAGCTTTGGCATCATTTTTGACAATTCAATTTCCAATATGGCTGCTGATATTAGGCAGTAGGTGTATTCCCTAACAGAAAATTATTACAAATTATTAAAAAATTTTAAGAAATATCACCTGTTAAGCAAAAAATTGGCAGAAGAGGAAAAAACTCAAAACTTGTTCAGCACTTCGAGTCAACATTTTAGGGTTGTTTCTTAGGAAACTAACAGCTAGCTGTCAAGTGAAATGAAAAGAAAAAAATGTAAAGAATTACGCTCACAAAGAGCAAAACAGACAGGAAATCAAGAAACGGAAAACTACTAAAATTAGCAAAAAATTATTTTAATGCTATTTTTGGCTTTTAATTATTTTTTTCTAATTTCAAAGATTTCAATTACAACCTAACCTAAAAATCTAATTGTGGAAACAGCGCATCAGCTGTTTACTTGCAAATGTTTACAATTTTGTGTTCAATAACTTTGGTTGATAATTTTCTCTTTTTCTCGTTTTTACACTAAATTTGTCACTGACGCTCTTCTTGCAAGTAAAGTTGTTGAACAAATCTCATTTCAGCTTGTGAAAATTTTACTAGCTGAAATTTGGAGCTCTCTATGATTGTTACTCTCACGCTTTGGCTCTCATTCGGCTTTTTTGATTCAAGAAACGATTTGCTAGCACGAACTTGGATAAATATTCATAGCTAGCTATGTAATAAGAAACAAACCTTTTGTTTTATTTCTTTGGATTGCCGATTCAGCTGATTAATATGACAGCGTTCAAAGCTACCATTGGGCTATAGAAGCTTTCAAAGTAAAGCAAAGCAAACTGAAGCAAACAAAGCCAGAAAAGCAAGCGTACATTGGGCCTTTACCTTTACAACTTAAGCTTATTTGATTTAATTTAGAAGAAAACAAAAAAATGATTGTGGAATAATTGTTTATTTCTAATTGTACAATATTCCAATTTCCAATTAATTTATTCTATGTACTTAAGTATTTCCATTGAAAGAAATTAATGTGTTTTATCCAAAAAAAAAACCAGCAGCCACAGAAATCAGAATTACCTATGCAGATAAAAAGAGATCACATAATATGTAAATCACTTTTATGATTTCTAAACATTGTAGTTGTTTTTATTGCACACTCACCGTCTACTTAAATTTATTAAATTTTGATTGAATGATTTGTTTTAAGTATAAAAGCAAATACGCATTAGTTTCGCATAAATAAATACCTTTAATTCAGTTTACCGTAATGTGCCAAATTCTTCACGTCCCACTGCTAAGTGCTTTCAATTAGCAAACTTTTGAAAAAAAAGAAAAGAAAAACACCAACACAATGTTTTTGTTTAACACCTGTGGAAAGTTTTCTAAATACTTAAATCAATAAAATAATGAATAACAAGTAAGGAAGCCTAAGTTCGAGTGCAATCGAACATTAGATACTCAGCTGTATGCTTTCATTGTTTGTTTGCGTTTGTTCGATATAGGGTGTATTTTATATGAAACGAGTGCTGCATAAACAGGGCGCAGCCACGCCCATTTTCAAAATTTATATCAATCATCCAAATAAGCATACAAATATTATTGTTAGTGCAAAATTTCATCCCTCTATGACTTTTAGTTACAAAGACTTCACGTTACAAATTCCAAAAGGGTGTTCCAGAAATATCTTTGTTAAAAAGTAGGCGTGGTCATAAACCGATTTCAATACATTTTTGCGTGTCTATTAACACATGTTATAAAAGTGTATAAACCAAGTTTCGTCATAATATCTCAATTATTTGTCGAGTTAAAGGCTAAGAAATCTCATATATCCCTTTGTCTAAAAAGAGGCGGTGCCACGCCCATTTTCCAAACTTTTTTATTTTTTGTTTCCGGTCTATTGTAAAACTCATGTCACAAAATTTCAATGAATTATCTTTATATTTCACATAGATATCGCTTAAAATGGTTTTATTAGGTCACTTTATAATACACATATATAAAAGTGGGCGCGGTCGTCAACCGATTTTGGTAATTTTTCGTCCACACATTTGGCTAAGTAAATATATCACGCGTACCAGATTTCATCGATATATCTTTAACGGTTTCTGAGTTATGGCTTATTAAACTTTCAATATTCGCTCCTTAATAAGTGGGCGTGGCACCGCCCATTTTCCAAAATTTTTGTAGTTTTTGTTTTATGTCCATAGTTGGACTCCTGCCACAAAATCTCAGTGATTGATCTTTATATTTGACAGAGATATCGCTTAAAATGTTTTTATTAGGCCCCCTTATATTTCCTATATATAAAAGTGGGCGTGGCCGTCAACCGATTTTGATAATTTTTCGCCAAAACATTTGACTAAGTAATTATATTACGCGTACCGAATTTCATCGATATATCTTCAACGGTTTCTGAGTTATGACTCATAAAACTTTCAATGTCTGCCCCTTAATAAGTGGGCGTGGCACCGCCCATATTCCAAAATTTTTGTGTTTTTTGTTTTATGTCCATAGTTGGACTCATGCGACAAAATTTCAATGATAGATCTTTATATTTGACAGAGATATCGCTTAAAATGGTTTTATTAGGTCACTTTATAATACACATATATAAAAGTGGGCGTGGCCGTAAACCGATTTTGATAATTTTTCGTCAAAACATTTGTCTATGTAAGCAAATTACGCGTACCAAATTTCATCGATATATCTTCAACGGTTTCTGAGTTATGACATATAAAACTTTCAATGTTTGACCCTTAATAAGTGGGCGTGGCACCGCCCATTTTCCAAAACTTCATCAAATTTCTTCATAAGGGCCCGAGCTCAATACGTGGGTAAAATTTTAAAACTCTAGCTATATTAGTGGCTGAGATACCAAATTTCCGATTTTTTCTATATAGGAAAAGTGGGCGTGGTCATGGTCCGATTTCGCCCATTTTCAATACCAACCGTCCCAGTCTCGATACCAACTTGCGTTCCAAATTTCATCAAAATATCTCAATTTTTGCGCGAGTTAGAGTGTTTACAGACGGACGGACGGACGGACGGACGGACGGACGGACGGACGGACATGGCTCAATCGATTTCTCTTTTCACCCTGATCATTTTGATATATATAAGTCTATATCTATCTCGATTATTTCATTCTGTTACAATCCACCGTTATGTGATTAAAACTATAATACTCTGTGTACTAGTACAGCTGAGTATAAAAATAAATTTCTATGTACATGCGAGAAGTACATATGTATGTACTAGATGAATATTATGCTAATTAAATAAATATATTAGCGCGCCAATGTAAATAAGTATGTATTATAAGATTGTTAGACATGAGAATTAAGAATGTTAAAAAATAAATTTTTTCTTTATTGTGTTTACTTTTTTCAATCTTATTGTGTTTACTCTTTTCAATCTTAAAGTTTTTCCTCTGCATCTCTATCTATGGGTTTAATTATGTATGTAATTTTCCTTGTTTTACGCATTCACAAGGAAAAACCAAAAAAATAACCAAAAGGCATGACAACGAACTGGCAGATATTGGCAATTTGACTGAGTAATGCTCTTAAGGGATTAGCCGCATTAAGCAAAACCAATGTCGCTTTGCATTGTATCAAGCAAAAAGGCAGTGGAACACGAGAGAGCTTAAAATTAAAATGTCTGCTCCTGTGACGAGCATTACTTAAATTAACAAAAAGAGGAAAAAATGAATATAAAAGCAGTCTTGAAGCAAAGCGACAATTAAATATGATTTTTTGAAATTTGTCAAAGTAAGATGCTGCGAACTTTTCACTTCTTTACTTCAAGATTATTGCAGCTATACCCACTATAGTATTCCGCCACATTGTTTAAAAGATGGACACAAGAGGCAAAGCTGGAATTAGGCAGGTCTCTCCAGCCGGCCGGTCATAAACTATACAACATGATTTCCAAGGACACATAATATCCAATAGTCTTAACTCCAGAGCTACCAAAACTCCTCACTCAGAACTATCACGGAGTTTATTCATATGATGCTGGAACTGCAGCTTCAGCGCAAAGCTCAGCTACTGCCAGATTACGAAAAGTGGGTGAATGCGAATATGAATACCAAATGCCGAACACGAATACAGTATTTAATACCGAATACCGTATATTCATAACGAATACCGTATATTCATACCGAATACGAGTACCTTTCGAATACCGTATATGAATTTCGGATATCGAATATTAATACCGAATATCTAAATATTAATACCGAATATTAATATCGAAAGCCGAATATTAATACCGAATACGAGTACCTTTCGAATACCGTATATGAATTCCGAATATCAAATATTAATACCGAATACCTAAATATAAGTACCGAATATTAATATCGAAAACCGAATATTAATACCGAATACGAGTATCTTTCGAATATCGTATATGTATTCCGAATACCTAAATATTCATACCGAATACCTAAATATTAATACCGAATATTAATATCGAAAACCGAATATAAATACCGAATACGAGTATATGAATACCGTATATGAATTCCGAATAATAATAATAAAAATTAATACCGAAAACCGAATATTAATACCAAATACGAATATAAAATTTTGACACCGAATACCGATGTTAATATGTATACCGAATACAAACGCTAATTGATTCACTACAACAAAAAACAATAAGAAAAAATCAATAAAACCGGTGATTTATTGCAATTGGTAGAATCGGTGAATGCAACAAAATTGATGAAACCGGAGATTTATGGCAATTGGTTGAAGTTCTCTTAATCGGTGGAACCGGTGAATATGAAAAAATCGATGAAACTGGTGAATTATAGCAATCGATGGAAGTGCTCATATTTCGTGTAACGGGTGAATGCAACAAACTCGATGAAACAGGTGAACTATTGCAATTGGTGGAAGTGCTCATACATAATCGGTGGAACCAGTGAATTATGGCAATTGGTGGAAATCCTCATAATTGGTGGAATCGGTGAAAGCAACAAAATCGATGAAACCGGCGAATTATCGCAATTGGTGGAAGCGCTCATACATAATCGGTGGAACCAGTGAATTATGGCAATTGGTGGAAATCCTCATAATTGGTGGAATCGGTGAATGCAACAAAATCGATGAAACCGGTGAATTATTGCAATTGGTGGAAGTGCTCATACATAATCGGTGGAACCAGTGAATTATGGCAATTGGTGGAAATCCTCATAATTGGTGGAATCGGTGAATGCAACAAAATCGATGGAACTGGTGAACTATTGCAATTGGTGGAAGCGCTCATGATTGGTGTAACCGATGAATGCAACAAAATTTACGAAACCGGCGAATAATCGCAATTGGTGGAAGTGCTCATAATTGGTGGAACCGGTGAACGGAACAAAATTGATTAAACCGGTGAATTATAGCAATTGGTGAAAGTGCACAATCGTTGAATGCGGTGAAATAGTGAGGCTGTTGAATACTTATTCTATATTGGCGGAGTAGATGAATTGGAGATGAATTAGTGAGGCTGGGGGACGTGCCCTTAATGGGTGATGTTGATGAGCTTAGCAATACTGACAAACCGGCCATTGACACCGTATGCAATAAACTAATAATACAATATGGAATGATTGTTTTCAACCAAAAACTTTTTATTTCGACTTAAAAAGGGGCCACCGCAGTAGACAACTGATCAAACTTGAACCTCAACTTATAAAAGCTACAAATTTCATAGAACTCTCGTTGTATGAGCTTGACGACCGTTTGTAATAAAATGATGCCGACTGAAAATGGCTTTGTTAGAAGTACAACAACAACTACATATGTACATTTTCCCCCTATCAAAATTCGATAAAAGAAAAAATTGACAGAATGGCATAGCTGAGGAATGCCCTCAAGTTTTTGATACTCGTATGAGAAAAAAATAAGTCTTTTTTATTTCATCTTTATCGGCATGTTTCACTTTGGACAAGTACAAAGCATCGAATTGATGGAAATTTTTTAAACACTTTTTTCCACAATAGTATTTCGCTATACGAAAATCTAAGTAGTATAAAAAAACGAGTTTAATATGTTTTCTTTAAAGTGAACAACAAATATGTTCTACAAAAATACGCTCTCAAACAATAACAATAACAACCACAGCCACACACACAACATACATACGTACATAAGTACATACACAAGTTTTTGCGCTCCAACATCATTTTCATGTGGAAAAAAAACATTGCCCCAGAAAAGCCGCCGCCGCACCGTTGCCGTCTCCGCTTTGTTACTATCAATTTGATCAACGTGCCGGTTGGCGGCAAATTGGCCTTTTTAATGCGCTTATATTTTTAAAAGCATTTCGCACCAAATCAGAATTTGCTCAAAAAAATTTACTTCAGCGTGCTTGGCATCAGTTGTATTTAGCGCGCGCTTACATACAGCCGGTTTGGCAAGGGATTTCTCCCCAGTTAAATGCGAGCTATGCACAGTGATAGTGTTGTGATGTGCGGGGCGTATGAGTAACTAAATAACAAAGACGGCTGAAATTCCAAACACGACTTAAATTCCAATTTATTATGTTGCCAAAAGGCATCTATAGCAAATAAAAATTAAAGCAATTGTGACTGACCGCGATTTAAAAATTGTGTGGTGTCAAAAATATTTCATGATTTAAAAATCAGTCAAGCGCAAAAGTAAAGTAAGAAATATTGTTGCTGTGCAAAAAAATATAGCACAAATATCTACAGTAAACATTTAAAAATATGTGTGATGTCTTTGCTAACAACTAAGCAATTACAAAATGAAACAAGATATTGAAGATGGCACATAGCCGAAACCGGTTTATAATCAAATCAAAGTTGACAAGGGATGACGGAAATTAGTTCCTCAATACATCGCAATTACAAGCCATTTAAATGTATATTTTATTTCACTAGAAATTTTATGCTTTTAATTTGATTGAATGCCGCGCCCAAATGAAATAAAAGTTTTATTGTTACTGTGTTTGCTACAGGGTTGGGCACAGTGCATTCAATTTTGATTACATTCAGCCTTGCATTCTCCAATCACTGATGAGTGGTAGTGAAAATTTGATTTGCATTACCATTCAGTAGTGAATGGTAATGCAAATGTGGCTTGCACTACCATTCAGTGGTGAATGGTAATGCAAATGTGGCTTGCATTACCATTCAGTAGTGAATGGAAATGCAAATGTGGCTTGCACTACCATTCATTGCATTCCCACTACAAGTATGATTTGTGAAAACCTATGATCGTAGTTTAGGCATGAAGTAGCCAATCTATTTAATAACGGGAAGGAAGTTTGTGAGATATTCTACACATGGAATTAGCTTAGAAAATTGATAATTTTATATTAGAGATGAAATGTGTTTATGTTTTTTAATTAATGTTTTTGTGTAGTATGAAGCTTCAGCTATCGGATCATGTCAAAAATTTTCAAATGAATTCGAAAAAATAGGCGAATTTCCAATATTTTCTCAACAAATGCCATATGCAAAATACCTCTGTGAGCCACTGTATAAGTACAATTATTTTTTTACCTACGTGTTTAAAAGAAATTTTTTAACAACCTTATAACCTATTGATATACACAGGACATATTGCAATGCCGCGTTGGTTTCCAATCAATTTTCTAAGCTAATTCCATGTGTAGAATATCCCACAAACTTCCTTCCCGTTATTAAATAGATTGGCCACTTCATGCCTAAACTACGATCATAGGTTTTCACAAATCATACTTGTAGTGGGAATTCAATGAATGGTAGTGCAAGCCACATTTGCATTCGCATTCACTACTGAATGGTAGTGCAAACCACATTTGCTTTTCCATTCACTATTGAATGGTAATGCACTTTGAATGGTAATGCAAAAATGCCCATCCTTGGTTTGCTATAATTGATGCTTATTTTTGATTTATTTTTTTATTTGCTTTACACATTTTTTGTTACACACAAAATTTATTGCTTATTAAATGCAAAGTAATAACTGCCAAAATACACCTTATCTTTTCTATAAGGTGCGTGATTTTATTTTTTTTTTTTTTCTTTCTAGCGGACAATTAACGTTTGATAATTTTATTATTCATACAGACTATTGTAAAGCAATAAGAAATTTAATCAGCCATAAAATAAAACACATTTATTTTACAAGCACTTTTATTGATAGATATCGCATTTGAATAAAACAAATAAGAATTAAAAGCCAAGCATTTGCTTTTACTTAAAATTTCAGACATTTTACTCAAATTTTCAAATTATGTTCATAAAAATTAATGTCAAATTTATGAAATCTTGTGTAAAAGAATTTGTTTGGTTTTTATTAATACGGTGAAATATTTGACTGAAATAAGCTCTTTTATATTTCCAAAAAAAAAAAAAACAAAAAAAAAATGGAAGCTGATAGTGCCACAGAAAAGTATGAAGAATATTTCGATAAAAGAACTAAAGCACCAATTAAAATTCGTATTAGTAAGGTTAGGGATGAAAGCGAATAAACCTGCTTTTTATTTCGTTCAAGAAAAAGTGAAAAACAAAAAACTAAAAATTTCGTCTATTTGTCTCTTAAGCCCATATGACACTACGTTTTTTTTCTGGTATTCTACAGTTTTGCGTTGGTGCAAGCGAGCAAGCTATATTGAAAAAAATCAACAAAATACCATCTAGGCGATTAAAAACCAACGAGCCAGCTTGTATTTCGGTAGGTTTTTTGGCATTCGGTCATTTTTTCTGACAATTGTTTCAATTTGACAACTAGAAAATAAATTATATTTAAAATAAAAAATATATGGAAATACAAATTTTAAATTTGCCACTTGTAAGCTTCTGCTTTGGCCGCAAGGGTAAAGAAGAAGTCCGGAAGAAAAATTATATTGCGTACTGGCTTCCCTTTATAACATGGAATACACAGCTATCCTTCCCTTTGGGTGTCACAACTTTTTTATTTCAGTAATTTAAATTTAAATTTCCAAAAAAATTTATTTTTGAAATAAATATTATTTTCATTTAGTTTGAAGTTTAATGTCAATCAAATTATTTTTGAGGGAGTATTTGTCTCTTTTCAACCTATAGAAGAATTGTTTTTGTATTTTGACTTTAGGTGGGTTTTCAAAACCAAAAAAACCAGGGAAAAAATGTAGTGTCATATAGGCATTAACAAAATTTCACCAAGAGATAACTGAAAATCGTATCTTTATACAGAATTTTCCTACCCTGTCGGCAAAAACAAACAAACAAAAAGCAATAGCGGATCTCCCTTTTTCCAGCTGCCAACTCATCTGATGTTGATATCGTACACGATTCTACGTAATATATCACGAAGGCCACAAATATAAAACACGTTGAGTGACCTATGGAGCTTAATCTTTGTTTTTCGACAGCGGCATTTAACTTTCTATTGCCCATTTAGTGCAAATTAGCACTTGTAGACAACGGTTAAATGCATTGATGCTTTGTGTAATTCAGATTGTCAAGCAAGACGTACAGTTTTAGTGTCGCATATGGTAATCTGAACTTTGAACCCCGCGAAACAACCCACTAAACCGTTATCAATCGGTGCCAAAATTTATATTTTTTTACCCTTCATAGAGTTTTCTGAACTTTGACCTCAATGTGCCACGCTTTAACAGCCACCAATCGATACCAAAAATAGCGTTAATTTAAATTTTAAAGACAGTCTAATGTACATATACATACATACCCTGTGGGGAAAATCTTTAGTTCTCAAATAGCTCCCTTCTAGTGCATTTTTCGGCACTACTACTTGTGCGCGTTCATACCTTTTTCCATACATTCAACTCAACTGGCGAATTGAATACGGCGAAAACCTAGGCGGTGTCAATTGTCAGCCTCTGCACTACATTTTCGAATTTCCGAACGTGTAATAAATTCTATAGTTTGCACTAGTTCATTTAATGATACGATTTCGCTAGTTCCGAACTAGCTATAAATTCCTACAAATTCTATAGTTTACATCTGACTCTCAAGTGCCGCATTTAAAACGCTTCAAGCAAGTGGTTTGATAGCGTAGCAGTTTGGTATCGGACGGCCGCGGTTTGATTCCTGTCGCTATCGAGGCAACTGTTTTTTTTTTTACTGATTAAAAATGTAAAAAATATTTAAAAATTAAGAAAGTATTAAAAAGTAAGTATTAAAAAATTCTAGTTGACTAGTCTTATTATCTTCCTAGACTGCGCACAATCAAAAGGCAACATTTCATTTCATACAAGTGGGGGTGCAAATAAAATCTTTATAACAAATGCTTCACTAATCAACTGAGAACTGCTGAAATATGCAAAGCCGATGGCAATTGAGCGAACGAAAAATTGTAAAAGAAATTTTATCATTGATGGTCTAACTACAATTGAACTAGTGCCTTTTGACCCTATTTCGCTAGTTCAGAACTATAAACTTTGATCATTAGTTATCCATTTCCCTGCAGCGCAAGGTAAGCTTGTATCCCAGCAAATATTAGAAGTCATAAAGGAGTCAGAAAGGAATCCTAAACCGGAGCATTCACACTCATTATGAGCTCCTTTTGGAGTCCCAAATGTATGTATTTATATTCTTAAGTTAGTCGCCCGTTATGAGCCTAAGTTCATACATCATATGAGCCTGAATAAGAGTCATAAAATACTCCTATTATATTCCCTTTTTTCTGACCAGTAAAACCATTAAACATTGTATTGCACTTTGGTGTTTCTTGTATACTTCAGTTTTTTATAAAAACGCATCTATGAACTGCAATTAACTATCATCTAAAAAAAAGAACAAAAACAATTTTTTAGCTCATGTTTCAAATATATTTCGGATTCATATCGGACTCCAAAATTATGAACGCTCCGGAAATGTTTGCTGGGATATAATAAATATTCATGCAAAGTGTAGCACCTAAAAAATCGACTCATTTCGCTAATTTAATTATAATTCAAAAATTACATACAAACGACAATGATATTAATTCTTAAGTAAATAAAGCGATCATATTTGCTTTTGCAATGAAATTCGGTAGACACCAAGATAAATAGTGTACGCTGTATCATGCAAATGCTTGTTTACTTGGTTATACACAAATGTTCATTAAAATGTATCTACATACATATCTAATTATTTTTGATAATAAAAAAGCAATTTGTGCACACTTTTAAATACAAAATGCACACAACAATTGGCACAGCCGTTGCAGAAATTGGCTGAAGCTCAAGTGGATTAAAATCTTTACATACATACTCGTATACAATGTACATACATATGTATGTCTTACATATGTTTGTGTGCTTTTAATTATGCGCGCCAGCAATTTAATGCCTTAAATCTAACAATAACAAATAATAACTGTAATAAAAAGATGTTTTTTTTTTCCTAAAAAATGTTCATAATTAAAGAGTTTGCTATTTGCTTAGGAATTTTTTTCTGTGCTAACCCAATTGTGTGCAAAAAAGGAATTGAAACCTCTTAAAAATAAATTGTATAGAACACAGCATCAAGACATTTGTACAATTTATTAGATACAAGTTAAACTATTTAGAAAATTTCTTGCGTAAAACCAGATTTAATTCCAGTTTAGCAACTCAACCCTAAGCATGCATGTACTAAACGTTATACCGGCAGGCAATTTACTGTCAACGATTTTCCATGTCTATAAATCTTCCAGAAAGGACCGAAACGGCAATTGTGTGCATGAAAAACAGATATGCCATTTTGATGCGTATAAGCACAATGATAAAATAAGTGCTAAAATAGCAAAAACCAAATAATTTATAGGCGCAGCTGAGATTTTAAAAATTTAGGCACTTATGCATAAAAACTGAGCACTTATTCATGAAGTTGCTTCAGCCCAGAGGATGATAATATCGACAATCGCCAGTTTACGGAATACTTTTTTGGATATCGATGGTAAAAAAAAAAAATATTTTTAAATAGATAGTTCAATATAATTTATGTTGACAAAGGCTAGGCTTATGGTTGCCCTTTTTTTACAAATATACATACATATGTATATTCTACATTAACATTCATTTATCTAGAAAATCATTTCAAACGACTTTTTGTGCCCAAAATAGTACTTTGCACACTTTGTTGAACAAATAAAAAAATTTCACATGAAGAGCTTTAATACACGCATTCATATCAGTGGCGGCCCTGACATAAATTGACTGGGCAAGCCTTTGTATGAAGCAGAGCCATTAGCAATTTACATATGTAATTTTCTTTGCTGTATTATCTAAATGTTTGATTTGGTTTCTAGTTTATACTCATACCGTATGAAACTGAATGTATTGGAATAAATCGAGAAAATGAAGATGAGGATGAACAATTAAGTTTTGATATACAATGGATATATGTATTTTCTATCAAAATGTCAGGGGCCTGAACACCAAATTAAGTGATTTTTATTTAAAAACGATTGACTGCGTCTATAATGTAATGTCTTTTACCGAAACATGGCTTAAGCCCCATGTTTTTGATTCTGAAATCTTTTGTAACCATTATCAGGTGTATAGAAATGATCGCGTAAACAGAATCGGCGGTGGTGTCTTGTTTGCTGTAAAGTCCTCATTACATTCTGAGGTGGTCAGTACACCTAATATTGGTGGTGTGGAGTCGATTTGCATTCGAATTAAGCAAGCAAAGGATTGGATTTATTTATTTGCTTGCTGTATCCCGCCAGCCTGCAATATAAGCGTGTATATGGAATTAGCATCTGTGCTTAAAGATGTACACGCGCTGATGAACTCCTCTGACTCTATGCTTGTGTTAGGCGATTTTAATCTTCCGTGCATTTCTTGGAGCGTTTCAGAGGAGAATATTATTCCGAACTCATCGAGATCGGACATGAATAGCTTTTTCGATCAGATTGCGGATCTTTGCCTCAACCAGGTGGACATATTTAAGAATGCGTTCGGGAAAATCTTAGATCTAGTTTTTGTAGATGATAGCTCTAAGTATGTCCTTCACCGCTGTGACCCTCTTGTTCTACCGGAGGACTTATACCACCCTTCTCTAGAGATTACATACGAAATTGTAAACAATATTAGTGGCTGCATTCCTAGTTCAGCAAACACAAGTACGTATTATAATTTTTCCAAGGCCAACTTTAAAAAACTTAATCATGAGTTAGCTAGTTTAACATGGCCAAAATTTAATAACGATGTCGAGCAAAACGTTTTACTTTTTAATAAAATTATTCATTGCCTATTTGAAAAACTTGTGCCTAAACATATTCGTGAGTACAGTGAGCCATTACAACCTTAGTTCACAAAAGAGCTTAAAACTTTAAAAAATAAGAAATCCCGAGTTTTCAAATCCTACAAGAAATCGGGCTTGCATGCCGACTACTTAAAGTATGCTGAGCTTAGACGCCAATACTTTGTGTTAAAAAAAAAAATTCTATAGAGCTTATATACGTAAAATTAAGTCTAATTTTATTCGTAATCCAAAATCCTTTTACAGTTTCGTAAACTCCAAGAGAAAAGTTAATGGGTTTCCGTCTGCTATGAGATATCAAGACAACACTTCAAGTGATATTCAAGAAATTTCCAATCTTTTTGCACAATTTTTCAAACATAATTATTCCAACATAGAAGAACTTCCATTTCGTAACTATCCATATCTATTGTCTCCTAATACATCAATTTACAAACCATATATATCTGCAGATGACGTGTTATCAGCTTTATTATCATTAAAAGAGTCATTTAGTTATGGTCCTGACCAGATACCAACATGCTTTCTAAAAAAATGTGCCATAAACCTGTTTAAACCACTAACTGCACTATTCAATAGTTCCTTAGAACAAGGCATTTTCCCTATGCTCTGGAAAGAGTCATTCATTATCCCCCTTCATAAAAGCGGGAGTAGGTCCTCCATAGAAAATTATCGAGGTATAGCAAATATTTCGGCTATTCCTAAATTATTTGAAGCAATAGTTACCAATAGATTGTCTCATTCAACGTCCTCATTAATTTGTGATTCCCAACACGGTTTCTGTAAAGGTAAATCAACGGTCACAAACCTACTGGAGTTTACCACTAGTGTTTCTAATGGATTTTCTCAAAACTTACCCACTGATGTTATATATACGGACTTCAGCAAAGCATTTGATAAAGTCAATCACTCCTTGCTGATTCTTAAACTTGATCTTCTTGGCTTTCAGCCCAGCCTTTTGCAATGGATATCTTCATATCTTTTAAATAGAACACAAAGGGTGATTTTCAAAAATGCTTACTCGTCTATTATTAATGTTACTTCAGGAGTTCCTCAAGGCAGTCACCTTGGCCCGATTCTGTTTTTGCTATTCATTAACGATGTAACTACTACAATTAAACACTCAAAAATTTCATTGTATGCGGACGACGTAAAGCTTTTTAGATCAATCTCTTCATTTGATGATAGAACTTTGCTTCAGGAAGATTTAAATTCCTTAGTTTCTTGGTGTGACACTAACTTAATGCCACTTAACCTCAATAAATGTAAATTCATGCGCTTTTCCCGGAAAACCGTACAGCCAGCTTCTTATGCAATAAATGGCTTAGGTCTCGAACAAGTAAATGAGTTTGTGGATTTAGGTGTAATAATGGACTGCAAACTTAGTTTTAACATTCATATTAATGCTACAGCAAATAAGGCAAGAGGTGTCTTAGCGTTTGTAAAACGTTGGTCAAAGGAATTCAGCGACCCATACATAACTAAAACACTCTTTACAACTTTAGTAAGACCTATATTGGAATATGGTTCCATAGTTTGGAATCCATACTATCAGATTCACTCTGATCGCTTAGAGTCAGTCCAAAAACAGTTTTTGCTTTTTGCTTTAAGAAATTTGCCTTGGGATTCCGGTTACAATCTTCCACCGTATACTAGCCGTTTAAAACTCCTTAATCTTCCGACTCTTGCAAGTCGACGAGAAATGTTAGGGGTACTATTTATCGTTAAGATTTTGAATGGCTTAATTCTTTCTCCTTTCTTGATAGCTGAAATAAACTTTAAAATTCCTTCTCGTTCAACAAGACACTTCAACCCTATCTATTTAAAGCAGTGTAAATCAAACTTTGAATTAAATGAACCTTTCCGGGGTTTATGTAAGAGCTTTAATTCCTATTCCAGCTTTTTAGATATTTCGGACTCACTTTTCATTATAAGGGAAAAAATACTGTATTATCTTAACACATAGTAGCGATTATTCTGTTATAATTCTCAAGACTAACTTCAAATGTACTATACTCAGCTGATGATTTTATTTATCTGTAGCTGAGCAGTTTAAGATCTCGACGCTTAACAAACTCCTGCCACTCAACACCTCGGCATTTTATGTAAATAAAAAATATCCGTATGTCATGCGGTTGTGCCTCTCGTGCGGTCGGGCGGGAGTGGAGGGCGTGGGTTATTATTATTATTATTATTATATGTATATGACATTTTGGTTGCTTGCATTTCCGACAGGGTAGGAATATGATGTACGTATATGGCTTTTATTGTTTTAGCTGTTTTTTCGTAGAAATATGTATCAGGAAGCCTTGCCCAGTCAAAAGTAAATTCAAAAAATTTCTTCACCTATCTAGAAAAGCCGAGGAGAAGTTACTATTAGAATCAAATAGAAAGAATTCAACTGAATTGATTGCTGACGCCAAACTTATAGAAAGCGCGGAGGTATTATTAGTTTCCTTATACCGACGCGTCGCGACGGCATTTTCAGCAGTTGCAAGTGAATTTGTTTATTATAGCACTATAAGAGAATATCTAAAGAATGGGTAAACGTAAATATCAGACTGTGAACAGCACTGTTGAATGTCAAATCACGAATGCCAAAGCCAGCTTCTCATTCGCTTACAAATTTGATGTGAAAAATAAAAAAAGTGTTTTCCTACTTTTTACTTAATTTTTTTTTTTTTTTTCAATTTAACTCTGAAAAAAGGTAATTAGCTTCTCCCTAGAGAAAGCGAAATATTATTTATATTATCTTTTGAAAGCCTCATAAAAGCCCAAGTGTGGAACTGTTAAAGCATGCTCACTAAGTACCTAAACGTGATTTGTTGTTGGTGGGTTAACGCGTCATGAGAACTTAAGTAGTAACAACATTGAAAAACTTAAAAAATAAACACATTTCAAGCGTAAAATAACCGAATTTGACTGAAATTTGTAAAATGAAGTAAACAAAAATTTGGGCAAGCCGGGCTTTTCGGCTTGTATGAAGCGTGCGCCACTGATTCATATGTAAATTTACTAATACGAGTTGCAGCAAAAAATGGACGAATTTCCTGTAATGAGAACAACATTTGATGGCGAACTTAAAGAGGAAGAGTTTGGTTAGTGTTTGGGTAATTTAAAACCTTGAAAAGAATTTGATTTTCTAAGCACTTGAAGCGTTTTTGTTATTGTATTTTATTTGCAATGTTATCTTGATTTTTTTGCAATTTTTTTTTCATCTGAGTTTTTGTTTCTTACATTTTAATTTTAATTTGGTTTTTGTTTTCGGTTTTGTTTTTTTTTTCGTTCATTTTTACTTCCAGAAAAACTTTATGCAGCGCCCACCGCCATCATAATTTTACTCTCCATTTGCTATGGCACAATTAGCGCCTTGGGAGTTGTGGGCAATTCCTTGGTTATTTGGGTGGTGGCGACGACACGCCAAATGCGCACCGTTACAAATATGTATATTGCTAACTTGGCATTCGCCGATGTTGTAATTGGAATATTCTGCATACCATTTCAGGTGAATATGTAATTTGAAAATTTCACAAAGTTGAATGTACTTGAATTGTGTAAACACGTGTACATCACATACGCGTACATAACAGTAACGGCAACAGCAAAAATAAAAGTACATATCTTTGAAAACATATTTTTTTATTTTTTATTTTTATTTCTTCGCAGCTTCACGCCAAAGTTTATTAACATTTTTAAAAGAGATTTAAGCAAAGTTCAATGAACTTATTTTGTAAGTACATATGTACATTAAAGTATGGGTGTAAAGCTCATGTTGCTGCGGTTATTAATACGTGTACAAGTAATAAAATTAAATGTAAAAATTACAAAAAATTACAATGAAAGCATTTTCTTTTTTTTTTTTTTGTTATTTCTTTTTCTTTCTTTTAATAACGTCTTTAAAAAAGCTGTTTCTTGTTTTGTAAAACATTTTATAAATACATACATACATACATATGTCAAAAGAATGTTGGAAAATTGGGGACATGCCAACAACACAAATAAGTAAATTTCTTCTCTAACTTTTAGCCTCGTTTACTTAAATTTGCGAAAAAAAAACTTGAACCTTAACTACGTATGTATTTATGTATGTATTTATGTATGTATGTATGTATATTGCTTTTTTCAGCCAATTGTTTTTTTTTTACAAAAATTTCAAAGTCAAAAGTGAGAAATTACGCAGAATTTGTTACAGCTTTCTCAAAACTTTTGTTTTAGTTCATGTATGAGGTAGGTCACCATATCATGAGCGTTGCTGAGTGCTCTTCTTAAATATCAAAGAAAAACTGCAGTTAGAAACAGTTACGCGCAGGGATCGTTACTGTAGTGACTTTTATCGAAAAAGTTAATAAAAATAACTTTTAAATTTTTACTTTTATTTTTTAAGTCAAAAATAAAAGTTTTTAGTTGAATACAATCATTCCTTATTGTATTATAAGTCTATTACGTGCGAAGTCAACGATGACAACCCATTTTTCCAGTGTTGCTAAATTCATCGTCTTACCAATTTAGGGCACGTCCACCAGCCCCATTAATTCACCAGCAATTCATCTACTTTGTCGAACTGCGACTCCATCAATATACAGAAGATCCAACAGCTGCACTATTTCACCGCTTTCAACGATTGTGTCGTGCTCACCGGCTGCACCGTTTTAGGATACATCCACCTCTTGCGATAATTCACCCGGTGTCATCGTTGTTTGCTGCACTCACCGCTTTCACAAGTTATGAGCACTTCCACCGATTGCGATAATTCACCGGTTTCATCGTGTTTGTTGCATTCACCGGTTCCGCCAATTACGGTAGCTCACCGATTTTATAATTTTGTTGTTGTTGTTTTTTGTTGTAGTGAATAAAAAGCGTTCGTATTCGATATTATTATTAACATTCGGTATTAATACTCGGTATTCGATATAAATTCCGTATTAGGTTTAATATTTGGTATTAGTATTCCGTATTCGGTATTAATATTCCATATTTGGTAATAATATTCGGTATTAAAATTCCGTATTAGGTTTGATATTCGGTATTCGTATTCGATATTCAGTATTCAGTATTAATATTCGGTATTTATATTCGATATTCGGTATTAATATTCGGTATTAAAATTACATATTTGGCACCAATATTCGATATTCGGTATTAATATTCGGTATACGGTATTAATGTTCGGTATTAAATTGTTCATTAGGTATGAATATTCGTAATTAAAATTTTATATTCGTATTCGGTATTCATATTCGATATTCGGTATTCAGTATTAATATTCGGTATTCATATCCAATATTTGGTATTAAAATTCGTTATTTGGCACTAATATTCGATATTCTGTATTAATATTCGGTATGCAGTATTAATATTCGGTATTAATATTATTAATTTGGTATTAATATTCGTTACTAAATATTTACTAATATTTGCTATTCGGTATTAATATTCGGTGTGCGGTATTAATATTCGGTATGAATATTATTCATTAGGTATGAATATTCGTTATTAAAATTTTATATTCGTATTCGGTATTCATATTCGATATTCGGTATTCAGTATTAATATTCGGTATTAATATTCGATATTTGGTATTAAAATTCGATATTTGGCACTAATATTCGATATTCGGTATTAATATTCGGTATGCAGTATTAATATTCGGTATTAATATTATTCATTAGGTATTAATGTTCGTTATTAAATATTTAATAATATACGCTATTCGGTATTAATATTCGGTGTGCGGTTCTAATACTCGGTATTAATATTATTCATTAGGTATGAATATTCGTTATTAAAATTTTATATTCGTACTCGGTATTCATATTCGATATTCGGTATTCGGTATTAACATTCGGTATTAATATTCGGTATTAATATTCGATATTCGGTATTAATATTCGTTATGCGGTATAAATATTCTGTATTCGGTATTAATATTCGAAATTCACATTCGGTATTCGTTATTCATATATATACGCTGGTATTCTTATTTGGCTTCCCATATTTTACATATTCCGTATTCGGTCTACGGCATAATATTCCTATTGACCTATATGACCTATGCACTAAATCTGATCCATTGTCCAAAAATTATTGGTCTAGTGCATTTTGATTTTTATTTTGACTTTTGCGGGTATTTTGCAATAAGCAAACCATAAACGCAAAACCATGAGCAAGGTCTAGGGTTAAAGATAAGAGAGTATCTTTAACTCTAGACTTTGCTCATGGTTTTACGTTTGGGATCGTTTTCGAACCAAATATATCGAGCCATATGCGCTGGAAAGATGTAAAGGCCATGATTTCCGATTTTCACTTTTTTGTAGAAATGGCTTACTTGTCATCACCCACACCTTCTCCAGAAATTTTATGTCTGAAAAATATACCGTTATGAAAAGCAATTTTGATGTAAGTACATAAGTTCAGTTTGTTTACTTTTTTTGTGAGTACGAAGTGGCTTTTACGTCTTTTTTTCTTTTCAAATTATTGAAGACTAGTGACTAATAAACAAATTTAACGGGTTTTTGTTGGAATTTAACCAAGGGTTGTATCACTTTGAAGACTTCTACTTTGTATTTTATTACATATCGATGACCGATGGTTTTCTTGTGCGGCAAATTGCATTTTATTGCTCCATAATTTTGGAATAAAGTTCTAATGATTTCAAGATAGTTAAGGCCCCATTTGTTACTGCTTAGAGCAGTTTTAAACTAACTGGTTGTGTATTTCTAAAATTTCTCCAAAATTAATTTCTTGAATCTCGATAATTTCCCTCCAAACGTAGATGCTGAAAGTGATGAACATGGCGAGAGATTCCATCAGAACTTAATAGTTTTTGAAGGCGATATCAAAGATCTTGGAACAAGGATATGATGGGAGACAAATCCAGAAAATTACAAAAGAATAGTCAAAAGTACTTACATCCCTCATTATTTATCCTCTACTTAAAATCGCGAAATGCATTAATTTTTTTATTCAATTAATTCTTTATCCTATTCATCGCCATTGTAACCAAACTACTTGACCAATTTTTAAGCGCAAAGGCAAAAAATGTTTGTTGGAATTCTCTTTACCAATTCTTATTAGATGCCAAATCGCTACGGTGGCTAATGCAATTTGTTTATGCACTTATGTATGTCAATGTCTTGTATATACGGTTTTTTTCTACATTTTTACCGATATATCAGAAACAGGGTCTGCCACAAAAAATGGATATGCTATTCGGGATCAGCGTTAAATTTCGTTTTAGAAAAGTATATAGTTTTATATTTTTGGTAGTTAAAGTTGTTAAAAATTGTCGAAAAGCAAAAAAAGAAATCGAAATAAAGAAATGAAAGTAAAAAAATTTTTAAAAAACCTTCTCCTGAACATTTTTGAATTTGGCTTTTACATCTTTCCGGCGCATACGGCTCGATATACTAGTACACTTTCAAACCGGGCTATGTGAAACTTTTTCGATTTTGAGTTTTTATTGGATATTTTTCCAGTATTTAAAGGTGTATAATGTCAACTAAAAATTTATTGCAAAATCCTTACGTACTCTGAAAAAAGCATTAAAAAGGAATACGAAAGAAGTTACAACTAGAAGTTACTACTTAGTCTAGTGAGTTATACCCACTTAAGAACACTTTCGATTCGCTTTCGACGCTAACATAACTTCACGAGGATTAATCGCTCTATTAGTTAGTATCTTGTTTCCTACATTCATTCATTTATGCTTTCTTCTATTTTCTAGCACATAGTACAAGTAGTTGTTAATATTTTTCCTTTTTTTATTTTGTAAACTTACAGTTTCAAGCTGCTCTACTGCAGCGCTGGAATTTGCCATGGTTCATGTGCGGCTTTTGTCCCTTCGTGCAAGCGTTGACAGTTAATGTCTCGGTTTTTACATTAACAGCCATTGCAGTTGACAGACATCGCGCCATAATTAATCCTCTTAGGTAAGTTTGAGCAGCCGTTAGCTGCTCGCTGAGTGTGATAAATGTGCAAAGTGTGCAAGCAAAATTTTAAATTAAATTCGCCCGTTGCACACTGGTCTCATTTGTATGGATAGTGGGACAAAACTCAATTTCTTGGAAACGGATGGACCTACCGAAACCAAATTTGGCACATTGATGTCCCACTATACGACTCATCTTTCAGAAAAATTAAAAGCATATATGTTGTAATCCACGCCCACCACTAACGCTAGTTTACTGCCAAAAAAAAAAACAAGAAAACCAGGAATGGGGGAGGATAGGAATTGACCTGCTGAGCTTGGAACTATTTTTTTTAATTTTTTGTATAGTTAGGTTTTTGAGATAACGGTAATTTTGTGTTTTTTTGTTATCACTTCATTCAAAAATTACTTTCACTGGAGTTACAAATGCGATAAACGCAGGCAGTATCTCGTTCGAAAGGCAATTAAAATACGCTTCAAACGACATATAACTTGTAGGGGTCTAATAAAAACTCGCTGAGCGAAAGCTGGTCAAAGTCAAAATTTTGTGGTTTTTTGCGATTTTTGAAAAAAATGTGATTTTCAAATTAAGTTTTTATAAAAAGTTGTAAAAATCAGGAAAGTTTTATTACTTTAAAAATGTGCCCGTTTAATTGCAAAGACTTTAAGCGTTATATCAGAGAGATCCGATAAATATTTTATTTTTGGCGATTTTTTTCTTGCGAAACAAAAAGGATATTTTGGACGAAAAACTTGGTTAGGTGACTTAACTATGTGAAAACGACTTCATAGGTCAAAAGGACATTAGAAGAAAATATAGAGCTTCCAAAGACTAAACTAATGACATCTCGATTTTAAAAATCCGATGCCAAATAACAAAGTTACAATTAAAAAAAAGTATTTCCGCGATATTTCGCGGGATCAAAAAAAAATATTGTATGGAGAGTGGGACAACACTCAATTACTCAGATTTTATCGAAAATAAAGTTTTATCGAAAACAGTCGATGTAAATATGTACAAAAATCGTAAAAGGGCAACAATATTTTGTATAGACTAGTTACATTTAATATGATATTTTAAGAAAAAGGGAAAAAAAGGGAAAAATCTATAAGCAGGCTTCTTAAGAGAAGACTTGAGAGAACTCAAATCTGCTTATAAGACCTGATCCAGAGTGGTCCTTTATTGTTAAAAGTTTAAATGAAAATGCTAATGCTTGAAAATTACGCTCATAGAAAAGCCAAGATTTCTTCATCTTGTATTTTGCTAAAAATAAATTGTTTTCACTGTTTTCTTTCGCTAAATCATGAAACATACGTTTTTCTTGCGTTTCCATAGTTATCCCCATTTTTTTAGCACTCAAACTTTAAATATCGCAAAAATCATAATACACTTATTTACACAAACTTTTTCCAGAAAAAATTTTTTTCAAATGTGTTGACTTTAAATGAGCCAAAGTAACATTTAATGGTGGCTATTGCATATAGAAGGAGGTTTTCCATAAAATTCAATATATTTCCAACGGAAATGCATGACAGAAGTTTCTTTTTCAAGCACCAACGTTTTTGACTTTTGTGTATGGGGGCTGACCAGTGTGCGTTGGTTCCAAATAATTGTGCTTGTGTACATACAGACATATGTATGTATATTTAATATTTCATATTTATTAAACATATATCATTAGTACATTAAGAACAAACGTCTTTTTTGTACAACAGTAACAATCTGGACAATAATATAGTCAATTACTTAACAATAACTTAAAACTAATTAATACTAGTAACAAATAGCTGAAGATATATGTACTTAGGTAGATAAAGAAGGTAGAGATGGCGAAGGCAGGAGGAGAAAAGTAAAATAAAGTAGAGTGAAGAGAAGAGATAAGAAAAGAAAAAGGAAAAACAAGAAAAGGGAAAAGAGAAAGGGTAATAAGCTTAATTATAGGTAGCACATCTCGGGGTTATACATAAGGACAATTTAATTTTTACATTAATTTTGACGAAAGTACGCCGACAAGATGGTCTTAATGTTGCTTTTGTTTAGGCTACTACGTATAGCGGCAGGAACAGAGTTCCATAAACGGATAGCGTTGATGAAAAATAGTCTAGCAGATGGAATAAAGTTATATTGCGGAACAATAAGGCCATGTACACGTGCAGATTTTGCAAACGTTAGTTTGTCATAGAGGTAGCTGGGTGTTTTTTCATTTATGAGGCGGAAGAGGAAAACACAATTTCTAACATTAAGATACTCTTCAAGTTTACAGCCCAAGAGACTGCTCCTCCAGCCAGAGATATGTTCGAATCTCCCTAGCCCAAACACGTAGCGCGTGACGTTGTTAAATGCCACTTCTAACTTATGAGCGGACTGCGAATCAAGCTTGCTATATACTAGTTCTGCATATGATATTACAGGCATAATAAGTTGAATAGCCAGCTTCCGTCTTATTGCAACCGGCGTAAATGGGGCAGAGTTTGGAAGGCTTCTAAGAGTGGAGTAAACTTTTCCGACTGTCGAATTTATGTGATCAGTGCATGTGAGATCAAACAATCCCAAGTTAGTAACTTTCGATACAGGTTGTAGAGCGTGCTCACCAATATACAGAGTGGGAACTTCTGTAGGTTTTAGACGCTTCTTGCAGACAGGTAACACATAACACTTGTTGACATTAAGACTGAGGCCATTTTGAGAGGCCCAAAACTTAATGGAAGACAGGTCCAGATTGAAATTAGATCCTAGGTTCAACACTTGATCGAGGGGACTGGACATATATAGCTGCTCTGAAAAAAAAACGTTGTAAATACAAAGACTTTTGCAGTTAAATGAACAACTTTCCGCAGTTGAAATGTGCCCAACAACGCTCCGTTGTTGTTTGAAAGATGCGAGCGTTTTTGATTCAAATACTTTTCGTATTTAAGTTAACAACGGAAACTGTTGAAAGAAATACTTTTACATTTAAGTTAACAGTTTTTGCTTTTGAATTAACAGCAAAAATTTTTAGTCCAAATACGAGCACTGTTGATTTAAATACTGTTCGTATTTAAGCTAACAACTTTGGCTTTTGAATTAACCGCAAAAGTTTTTGGTCCAAAAATGGGCACCATTGAAGCAAATACTTACGCATTTAAGTTAACCTCAAAAAAAATGTAAACAATAGTAATTTCTTTTTAATATAATAGATATTATTTTATTTAGTTTTTTTTTTTATAGTTATAATACATATATGTTTACATACATAGTAATATTAATACTAAGGCCCAGTTTCACCAAACAAAAATTTTTTCCATTCAGTGATGGTCATTTGATGCATCATTTGAACAACACGATGCGTGGAAAGAGACACGGCCACAAAGGTTTGCATCACATTTTCACAGCGCCAATATAAAGATTATGGAAACTTGTAGGCAGTAGTGGCAGAAATATCCATCAATCCTGCACCTCAAATGATATATCAAATGACTATCACTGTCTGTAGGGCTTTTTACACACACAAACACATAAACACAACTGATTTTATTTTATTATTTCATAACACATTCTTTATATTAACTTACATTGTTTTCCGACCGCCAGATTTGTAGGTTTCTGCGCAATCATCGCCGACAAGTTTTGCCTCGTTTGCTCGTTTTACCTCGATTGCTCGCTATCGGAAAAACGGGATAATCAAACATATATAATCTGAAAATACATAATACATATATGTATTTTTAAACGTACATATGTACATATAATATTAGGCGCATTTCTGTCGTACCCAAGTATGAAAAGAATACTAGCTTATTCATCAAAATAGTCAGTTCATTAAAAATAGTCCAGTTGGTGTTGTTGCTTTGAAGGTAATTTGATGAATAAGCGAGTATTCTTTTCATACTTGGGTATGACAGAAATGCGCCTATTAATATATTATAATAATATATAAATATTATTATTGTGACTTACCTTTATTTGTAATTATATTTTGCATGTACATACATATACATATGTACATATGTATAAATTTTTCCCGAAAATTTAAGTTTGGAAAGAAAATTTTCTATTTTTTATTTACTTCAAAATTTTTCAACAGCAAGGGAGTTTTTGGATCAAAAACGACCGTCTTTGAATTAACTATGGAAAGTTGTTGAATCAAAAACTTTGCCGTTAAAACAAATACTTTTGCTGTTGAATCAAAGACGGAGATTAAACAGCGGAAAGTTGTTGATTTAACTACGGGTATTTTTTTCAGAGTGTATATCATCCGCATATGCATAAATACAGGCATGCTGACATAAAGACAAGACGTCGTTTACAAACAAACTAAATAACAATGGCCCCAGAATAGATCCTTGGGGGACACCCGAAAATACTGGGCGAAGCGAAGATAAATTTAAATCAACCTTAACACGTTGAGATCTCCCTGTCAAATAACTCCTCATTAGCTTCACCGCGGACGGACTGAAAGCAAAAAGTTTGCATAATTTGTGGCAAAGCAGCTCATGATCAACTGAGTCAAAGGCTTTGGAGAAGTCGAGTAAGCATAATAACGTTAAGTGTTTCTTGTCATAAGCAATTCTTACATCGTCCAATATTTTTATCATAGCTGTAGAACAGCTATGTTTGGCTCTAAACCCAGACTGAAAGGGTGATAATAAGTTCAGTTCATTAATATGACGGTAGATTTGCTCAGACATTAACGACTCTGCAACCTTTGACAAAGCAGGCAGTATGCTGATAGGCCTAAAGTCACAAGGGCTGGCGGCAGACCTATTTTTAGCAACAGGTACGACAGTGGCAACTTTCCACACAGCTGGGAAGCAAGACGTTGTTAACACATGATTAATTATATGCGTAAGGGTAGGTAGAATAATAATAATACATTTCAGATTTTATAAATCTTTTTCATAGCTCAGCATGTGAAAAATTTCAAATTAATTTTCTTTTAATTGCAACATACATATTTCACATAACAAAAAACTGCTTGCGCATTCTCAAAACTAATGATATATTATTATATGTATGTATATGTACTTATATTTTTAGGGCTCGTCCCACAAAGTTAATGTCGCGCTTAATAGTAATTGGCATTTGGCTGGTGGCATTTATCTTTGCAACGCCTTGTGCGATAGCGTTTCGTGTCGAATTACAATATGAAAGATACAAAGGTATGGCGTTTTTACTTAGATAGAGAGATACTAGTTTAAGAAGGCTATTTTGGCAGCTATCTTTTCAAAGACAACTACGATTATCTTTCGAAAGAAAAAAATGTGTTGTCTCTGGAAAGACAATTGGCAGAATAGCCTAGTAAACCTTAACTAGTTGTGGTAAAATAAAGATGGAGATACAATATAACTATTCGATAATTTAAAGGACCTACTATTTTATTAAGTAATAGTATTATAAGTTAATCGGCACATCAATTCCGTTCATCTTTGATATTCGCATTTCATATGCGATTTTTTCCTTTTTTTATTGTTTCTTCTATTTTTCACATTTCCACAGAAAATAATACAATATTTAATGTGACACGACCATTTTGCATGAATAAAAATCTCACCGAGGGAGAATTGCAAGCCTATCGCTATGTGTTGGTGTTTATGCAGTATTTCGTGCCATTTTGCGTCATCAGTTTTGTTTACATACAAATGGCGATTAAATTGTGGGGCTCGCGGGCGCCTGGCAATGCACAAGATTCGCGGGATATAACTTTATTGCGAAATAAGAAAAAAGTACGTACCACAAACAAATGAATAATTCTGGGTAGGTATTCTTTATACACTGCAACATAAATTGAGTGTTGTTGTCTGGGAGCGGAAAACTTCCCACACAGAAGGAATGAGCACTATCCATTTAGAAAAACCTTCGAACCATTTAGCTTCCTGAGGTCAAATATTTTTTATACTCAGCTGTACTAGTACACAGAGTATTATAATTTTGATTTCATAACGGTGGATTGTAACATAATGAAATAATCGAGATAGATATGGACTTATATATATCAAAATGATCAGGGTGAAAAGAGAAATCGATTGAGCCATGTCCGTCCGTCCGTCCGTCCGTCCGTCCGTCCGTACGCAGGATAACTCGCGTAAAAATTGAGATATTTTGATGAAATTTGAAATGCAAGTTGGTATCGAGACTGGGACGGTTGGTATTGAAAATGGGCGAAATCGGACCATGACCACGCCCACTTTTCCTATATAGAAAAAATCGGAAATTTGGTATCTCAGCCACTAATATAGCTAGAGTGATAAAATTTTACCCACGTATTGAGCTCAGGCCCTTATGAAGAAATTTGTTGAAGTTTTGGAAAATGGGCGGTGCCACGCCCACTTATTAAGGGTCAAACATTGAAAGTTTTATATGTCATAACTCAGAAACCGTTGAAGATATATCGATGAAATTTGGTATGCGTAATTTGCTTACCTAGACAAATGTTTTGGCGAAAAATTATCAAAATCGGTTGACGGCCACGCCCACTTTTATATATGGGAACTATAAAGGGGCCTAATAAAAACATTTTAAGCGATATCTCTGTCAAATATAAAGATCTATCACTGAAATTTTGTGGCAGGAGACCAACTAGGGAAATAAAACAAAAATTATAAAAATTTTGGAAAATGGGCGGTGCCACGCCCACTTATTAAGGGGCAAATATTGAAAGTTTTATAAGCCATAACTCAGAAACCGTTAAAGATATATCGATGAAATTTGGTACGCGTGATATATTTACTTAGCCAAATGTGTGGACGAAAGATTACCAAAATCGGTTGACGACCACGCCCACTTTTATATATGGGTATTATAAAGTGACCTAATAAAAACATTTTAAGCGATATCTCTGTCAAATATAAAGATCTATCACTGAAATTTTGTGACATGAGTTCTACAATAGACCGGAAACAAAAAATAAAAAAGTTTGGAAAATGGGCGTGGCACCGCCTCTTTTTATACAAAGGAATCTACGTGCCTATTACTCGACAAATAACTGAGATATTATGACGAAACTTGGTTTATACACTTTTATAACATGTGTTAGTTGGCCGCTGTGGTGCAGTGGGTAGAGTGCTCGCCTGCTATGCCAGAGGTCTCGGGTTCAAACCACGGTCCGAGCCAAACAAATTTTTCTAATTAGTAAAAATCCAATTATTGGGTTTTTTAAGAGCAGCGGTCACCTCTCGGCAGTGGGCGGCATACCCTCCGAGAGTATTTCTGCCATGAAAAAGCTTCTCACAAAAAATGCATTCGCCGTTCGGAGCCGGCATAAAACTGTAGGTCCACCCAATTAGTAGGAAAAAACAAAAAGGAGCACACCTCGAATTGGGAGAGAAGCTCGGGTAACTAAAAGTCATAGAGGGATGCAATTTTGCACTAACAATAATATTTATATGCTTATTTGGATGATTGATACAAATTTTGAAAATGGGCGTGGCTGCGCCCTGTTTATGCAGCACTCGTGTCATATAAAATACACCCTATATCGAACAAACGCAAACAAACAATGAAAGCATACAGCTGAGTATCTAATGTTCGATTCTACTCGAACTTAGGCTTCCTTACTTGTTATTGCCATTTTTAAATTTTCGACCACTTTTTTAAAAAGTCCGAAAACTAGTAATTTGAAGGTCGACAGAGGGTTAACATTTTCCCGAAAATTATTTGCCATAAAATTTCACTAGGGGTCTTCTCAGACAAAATCTTTGGAGAATCTAAAAGACACATTTTTATATTTTTTATTTTATTCCGAATATGCCCCAAAACAGGAGTCCATGCAAAGCCACTTTTTGGTTATACGAGATAGCTTTCTAAATGTATGTTTTTTTTTTAAATTATAAGCAAATTTAGGAGCGGAGTGCATTCGGATTCTAGGGGGGGTTATATCTCAGGAAGCATTTTGGCACTCTGAACTCCTTTTTAAGATCAAGTGAAGATGATACATCGCCGAAACTGGCCGACTTGACAAAGGATGCCGAAAAACCTATTTCTAACTTTCACCACATTTTCCTGAATGTATTCGAATTTTGAAGCTTTAAAGTTTTTACTTGACCTTTACAAAAATCTTTCAGTTAACCAAACTGATGTCTGTATAACCTACTTCCTAAGTGGCTCATAGAGCTGTGAGAGCTCATTTATGCTTCTGAGCAAATTTTGGAGACTGCTGTGGTGCAGTGGGTAGAGTGCTCGCCTGCTATGCCAGAGGTCTCGGGTTCATACCACGGTCCGAGCAAAACACCAAAACAATTTTTCTAATTAGTAAAAATCCAATTATTGGGTTTTTTAAGAGCAGCGGTCACCTCTTGGCAGTGGGCGGCATACCCTCCGAGTGTATTTCTGCCATGAAAAAGCTTCTCACAAAAAATTCATTCGCCGTTCGGAGCCGGCATAAAACTGTAGGTCCACCCAATTAGTAGGAAAAACAAAAAGGAGCACACCTCGAATTTGCAGAGAAACTCGGCCATAAAACTCGTCAGAGTTATAATAGCGCCATTGTATATATAAATAGGGACACGCGCAGTTGCAATGTTTGAAGCATAACCTCTGAATTTTATTATTACCCAAAAAAAAATTGGTAAGGAACTTTATTTTAAAAGATAATAAGTATCTGCGCAGAGTGTTCACAGTGCTTCTTTCTCGCAAAGTGAGTTGGTATACAAAGCTACTCTCAACTTCTTCCATAAGCTAATACTTCGGAACCGCAAACTCTCGGAATTAAACCCGTTTCATATAAGAAATTTTTCACGTAATATAATCATGGTAAGACCCTCTAGAATCTAGTGTCGAGATACTGCAAAAGATCTTCTGTGAATGTTTTTTAGTCGCCCCGTTTGCTAGTGGGTTATTAAGATATTTTCTAACATAAAAGCATCTACATATATGTATGTACATAAATATGTAAATAGTGGCACAATTATGTATATGAAGTTCACGATAGATATATTCATATTAATGTTTTTCGCTTCTCTTGTTAGTACATACATAATCTATATATTAATAGGCTAACATTTTTCCCATACAAACAATTGCCAGGCTGTTTTGCACATTTAACATACTCATATCCACATAAAATTGATATGGATGTGTTCGTATGAGTCAGGAGCAGTGCATAGGCATATAATTTTTTCTATAAATTATTTAATTTCTTTATAATTAATAAATAAAATTTTTAGTTAAGATAAATAGATATCGTAAACGTGTTTACAAATATCGTAAACACAGTTGAAGAGTCGCTTTAATTTAAAAGCGCTCACCACCGGGCCTACCTTCCTAGATCTGCCTTGACTTTGACCATGATTTCGCGTCGGACCGTGATCAAAAGGGCAAATCAGTGTTGCGGTACAACTGGAATTTGGAAGGTGTTGCTTATCTCCGCGAAAAGGAATAATTTTTGTACCAATACAAAGTTGAAAAAATAAATTGCATGGTCGAATTTCGACCACCGGCGATACTAGTTCATTTTAATAGCCGTACGCTGTTTATAAACCTTATACTATTTATGTATGTACATGCACACGTAATAAACACGAAGAAATTTACTATATTCTTTTTTACTCTTTTATTTTCTCTTTCTTCCTTTCTTCTGCTCATATGCATACATAAAAATGTACAATTTCTCACTTTCACAGGTTATTAAGATGCTTATTATTGTTGTGGTCGTATTCGGATTGTGTTGGCTGCCATTGCAGTTATATAATATTTTATATGTAACCTTTCCGGAAATTAATGACTATCATTTTATAAATATTATTTGGTTTTGTTGCGATTGGTTAGCGATGAGCAACAGCTGCTACAATCCATTCATCTATGGCATCTACAATGTAAGTATTTATGTAAAGGATGCTGAAGTCAAGTCAAATATGTATGTATGTACATACATATGTATGTATGTACATATGCATAGTTTGATACATACATATACATTATATATGCACAAATGTATATTTAAATAAGTTTATGCAAGTCTTTCATTCAAACACACTCCAAGTTTTATGGGCGATAAAATAGTGTCTATGCCGAAGAAGTAAATAAAGATTAAGTTGGATTATCTCTTGACATAAATGACCGACCATTGTTACTTATTAATTCTAAGAATGAAGAAGAAACAAACAGATATAAAGAAAAGAACTGGATTTTTTTCTTTTTGAGAATAAAGTGTGTCTTTACTTGCGGACAATGGGTGCTTGTAGTATGAATTTGATTGCGCAGTTATTGCACCAACAAAGTTATCTTTCAATTGTGTTATGTAGCATTTTCAGGTCAAATGAAACTTTCTTTAAATCAAGTGAACTTTATTCAACTCAAGTAAATCTTTTTCAAGTCAAGTGAAATTTTTTTTCAAGCCCAGTGAAACCTTTTTCAATTGAACTGAAATCTTTTTCAATAGAAATTAAACTTTTTTCAATTTAATTTCCATTGGAAAATGTTTAGTTTCAATCTGATAAGGTTTCCATTCAATAGAAAAAAGTTTCGCTTGAGTTGAAAAAGTTTCACTTGAGTTGAAAAAAGTTTCATTTGTCTTGAAAAAAGTTTCATTTGACCTTAAAATGCTATATTTGACACTGAAGTTAAATGAAACTCGTCTCCAAGCTGTTTTTTCGACTTCAGTCCCTTTTGCGCTTAACAATCGTAAATGAGGCTCATCATCACTTTCATCCCCATCGGAGATTTTTTATTCAGCCTGGGACAACCTCAAATTTCCCATCTGCTTCATTTAAACTTTTTTCAATTTCATTTCCATTTAAAAAGGTTTCATTTCCATTTAAAAAGGTTTAATTTCAATTAAAAACGGTTTCAATTCAATTGATAAAGGTTTCACTTGACTTGAAAAAAGTTTCACTTGACTTGAAAAATGTGTCACTTGACTTGAAAAAAGTTTTACTTGACTTGAAAAAAGTTTCACTTGAGTTGAAAAATGTTTCACTTGACTAGAAAAAAGTTTTACTTGACTTGAAAAAAGTTTCACTTGAGTTGAAAAAAGTTTCACTTGACTTGAAAAAAGTTTCATTTGACCCCAAATGCTATATTTGACACTGAATTTAAATGAAACACGTCCCCAAGCTGTTTTTTCGACTTCAGTCCCTTTTGCGCTTAACAATCGTAAAGGAGGCTCATCATCACTTTCATCTCAATCGGAATTATCTCGTCAGCCTGGCACAACCTCAATTCCCATCTACTTCATTTAAACTTTTTTCAATTTCATTTCTATTTAAAAAGGTTTCATTTCCTTTTAAAAAGGTTTAATTTCAATTGAAAAAGGTTTCATTTCCTTTTAAAAATGTTTCAATTCAATTGATAAAGGTTTCACTTGACTTGAAAAAAAGTTTGCCTTGAGTTGAAAAAAGTTTCACTTGACTTCAAAAAAGTTTCACTTGAGTTAAAAAAAGTTTCACTTGACTTGAAAATAGTTTCACTTGACCTTAAAATGCTATATTTGACACTGAAGTTAAATGAAACACGTCCCCAAGCTGTTTTTTCGACTTCAGTCCCTTTTGCGCTTAACAATCGTAAAGGAGGCTCATCATCACTTTCATCTCAATCGGAATTATCTCGTCAGCCTGGCACAACCTCAATTCCCATCTACTTCATTTGGCATGTTGGTGGAATAATTCGCACACAGAATAAAAGACGACTATCCATATAGTAAAACCCCCAAACCGTTTTGTTCCCTGAGCTCAAAATTTTTTATTGCCATTTTAAAATTTGCTAAATTTCGTCTGATTGATTTTTAAGTAAATAAAACAAAAACGGGTTAAAATACATATCGTATAAAAATATGTTGTTAGGAAACATTTAGTAAAATTGCACGAGCATTAATTTTGTAAAATATTTTAACCCTCTAACACGGAGAGGTCGTTTTGATCCTTTTTAGAAATTCCGCAAAAATAATATTTTGAAGTTCGACAGAGGGTTAAAATGTCCTAGAAAATTATGTGCCATAGAATTTTACTAGAGCTTTCCTTAGACTAAATTTTTGTAAAAAAAAAATCTAAAAGACCACAGGCCTAGGACATTTAAACCTCAAAAGTGCTGTTACATGGTCTTATTCTATACTTAAAAGCTTCCAAATGTTTTACATTGGAGAAGAGCAGCTTTCGGAGGTGTATCGGAATAAGCTTCTAATACCGAATATTTCTTTTCGAAAAGTAATTTAATTTGCTTTATTATTCTCAATTCTTATTATTGTATAGATATGTACGCCTACCATAGAAATTCTTCATAATATTTTTTGGGTTGGTGCCCACTTAACTTCGCTTTCTCGAAATAGAAATACGATCTAATGCTATTGTTTTTGATAGCAAAGTTACTGGCAAATTTGAAATTAAGCAATACGCACACTCAAAAAAAAATTACTCAGATTATGGAAAAGTGGGAATGATTCGGCGCTAAAGACAATTTTCATTGTTTTGATGTACAATTTTCTTAAAAACGTGGTTTTTATTCCTTGATTTGAAGAAAATTGTACATCAAAACAATGAAAATTGTCTTTAGCGCCGAATCATTCCCACTTTTCCATAACCTGAGTATTTTTTTTTTTGAGTGCATGAATTCATGTAATAGACACCTCTAATTGCTTTAACTTTTTGTTTATTGTTATTGAGTTTTGATTTGCATGAGGATTTGTGCTCATTTTCTTGAAATTTTCACATGTGCTTGAGCTAAAATTGAAGCGTAAAATATTAAGAAAACTATTTATTTACCTTGACACGTATTAAATATATCAAAGATAGATTAGATACATTAACCTAAAGCATCTTGACATAAAAAGCATACAGCTACACATACAAAGCATTCATATATACTTATCTACATACAAAAATATATAAATATAGTACATACATACATATTCGCATATTACATATCCTTAAATTTTCTTCTCTCTTTTCTAACAACATTAATTAAGGAAAAATTTAAACGTGAATTTAATCGACGTTTTGCTTGGTGTTTCTGCAAAATGCAGCTTCCGCTCGATTCAGCTGCAGAGCGTACACAATCCATGAACACGCGCGTCAGTTCGATACGTTCCAATGGTTTGGCAAATTCATCGGTGCGAATGCGTAATAATCGCCATTATACGAATTGTGGCGGTGGTGGTGGTGGTGGTGGTGGTGGCAGTTGCAGTGCTGCTGGTGTTACAGCTGCTGAATTGATACCAATGCTAAATGCCGCAACAACAGCAACAACAACAGCGACAATCGTTTCAACATCGAATAATACAAATAGCATTAACAACAACAACAACAACAACAATAATAATAACATTGTGGATATCGATAAATTGTTGTGTGCTAAAGTATGATGTAGTGAATCTGCAGTTGCATAATATTCAATTTACAACACAAAATCTAAACTGCAATAGACAACGAACAAGGATAACAGCAACGGGCAGAACAACAGCAAGAACAATTGTTGTACGTAACAAAATAGTATTTGAATTAGAGTCTGGGTATTTATTTGCACGCATATTGATTTAGTTTTAGTTAGTTGCGGTAATTGAATATACAAGTATATACATAAGAACATCTGGCTAGCGTAGAACCAAACTGGTCTATCTAACAAAATACAAAATTGGACAAAACAGATGAAACGCCTTTTAATGCGGTGTGCGATTGTTGATTTATGTTAAGTGAATATTGTAAATTATTATGTTAGCTTAATAGTTAACTTACCATTCTGCATTAAAAAAAAATTATTATAGAAACGTTTTTTATATAATATTTATATGTAACAAGAGAACTTGTTACATAGACCACTTTAGAATTTTCAATTTTTAAGGAGGTTTGAACTACAAATTGAAAATTATATGAATAAAACAACAAAAAATATGTGAAAGGAAGTACTTTAATTACAAAAATAACATAACATAACATAACATAACATGAAAAGTAACAGTAACCTAGTTTTCTCCACGGCGGGCTGGTAGAAAATCTTCTGGATTGTTTTCTGTTTCATCTCTGCGGTTTACATGTGGAGAGACAGGTAAAATGGGTGATGAATCGGTGGTACAAATTTCAACATTTTTTTTATGTCCTGCATTTTGTTGAATTTCAAAACGCGTATGTCGCTGCCCTGATCTGGTGTGAAATTCTGCAAGAACTCTATGAAATCATGTAGGTTCACGCTAGATTTCTTTATATCGACGGATTTATATGTTTCACAATAATCATCATTAAACTGCATCACAGATTCACCCTTAACAAATTTTGCCTATCGCATTTGGGAAATTTTTCCACCGTCGTCTACTATACTCTGGTAGTCCCTGAACATTGGCCGTCGTTCGTCAAATGACATAAATTTCCTCACCATATTATTAACATCAAAAGGAGCATGCTTTCTACAATTTTTAACCAATTCCATCCACTCATCTAGTGTAAGATCATACTGGTCTATGGTAGTCTATGCTAGTTGGACCACTTTAGAATTTCTTGAAATGACAAAAGGACATGAATTCTAAAGTGATATTTTTAGCGTTTGGACACTTTGGTGAAGAAATAAGACCTACATCAATTTTGTACGGATAAATTTATTATTTTCAAATTCAAAAATGTACATAACTCGATTTCTGAAAAAATGTTAGATAGACCAGTTTAGTTCTACGCTAGCCATCTGTAAATGGCAATGCACCAGACATTTTCTAGGCTATAATGATACCAACGCAACAAAATATATATGTAATCACTGAGAAATCTTTTAAAATATCGAAGCGGAACTCGTTGTGAATTGTTCGCAAAAATTGACTTGACTAAGTGAAGCATCCATTTTAAAATGTGAAAATCTAAACAAATTTCGCATCTGATTATGTTCTCCTTAGTTACAAATGGCACCAATTCCAATTCAATTACGGAACACACAATCGCACACGCTCTCCCAACCTAATCACACAGCACTCAATGTAAATGAAAAAGGGATGTAAATGAAAAAGACTTTAACAGAAAAATAAAAGTTTTAAATTATACGGCAATAGCATTGCCTATTCCACCCGGCCATCAGAACTCAATAAAGTCAGTTTCAAAACTTTTTTAAATTATTAAATGGACACAGTATTAGCAAGAGTAAGGACGTACTTTTGTATTAGCTTTATATTTAACTTTTAATAGTAACTATTATAAATAGAAAATCGATTAGTTGAATTTAAAAAATATTTATACGTACATGTACGTATGTATGTACATATATGCGTGCTGGTACTAATGATAAAAGGCTCAATTTGCTAAGAATTTGTAGAATTACTATTTTACACTACAAAGCCTGTGATTTGTGTAGAAGTATTAAATAATTTTAATGTTTAAGTCTCTAATATTTCACCAAAAATTCATTTTGTATTAGTTTATATCTAAGCTTCTTGTCTTTAAATACATCAAATTTGTATGCGAAAAATCGTCGTTCATAATGCATGAATAAGCAGAGAACAAAGTGGAAAAGATTACAGTCAAAGGTCATATTACAGGCAGTGCACATCCCTCACGGAAAAAAAAGTTAGTTGCAAAAATAAATATATTAAAAAGTTATTTATATTCTACTAATTTTAAAGTAGCTTTAAACAAATGCAGCGCGGGACAGTTTCTTGTATATGTACATTAGAGTGGTCCTTATTTTCGAAAGTCGGAAATTTGCAGGTGTTACCCCCTGATATGTTTTTGTTTAATAAAAAAATAATACCCTGAAAATTTTGGCCCGATTGAACAACTCTAACCCGTGCCACAACGAGTTGAAGTTGAAAAATTGGCAACATCACTTTTAGTAAGCGCTTCTTTTGGCTATGCCGTGATAAATATATGTATGTGCGTAGGTATACCCGAAAACCTAACTCTGAGATATTTACAAGTTTAAACTTTTAGGAAATTAATCAAAATACTTTTATTATTTTAAAATTGCTTTAGTAGCAAGAATCGTAGAAGATGTATGTACGTATGTAGATGACATTAAATTTTGGTTCTTACGTATAAAGCAACATAGTACAACAAAAAAATCAAACATTTCACTTAAGAATTATGTATTAATTTAAAATCGTAGTCTATATTATTTTCTTCCAATACAATAATTTTAAAACGTGCAACTGGTGAAGTCAGTTAACTGAAGCACATGCCACACATACCTTTTTAGCATATGTGAGACAAATTAGTTTTTTACAAACATAGCAAAAGTGAGTATCTGTCGGCATTGGGAAAGTTTGTGTCCGTATCATGGTCATTTTACGCGTAGTCAGTGTTACTACCGTTTGGAAATGATTCAGAAATATAATATCGAGACGGTCCAGCACTAGTCATGATAGAGTCCTCAATGTGGGGACCTCATCGTCGGGGTGTTAGAGGGTTAAAGTAGTCTACAAAACTACAGCTATGGCAATTTTTTGCGGGTTTTACTATGTAGATATTGGTCTTTCATTCTGTGTGAGAATTAAGTGTGTTATAGAAAAAAAAATACCAAAATTGTCAGCAGCAAACGCTGGTGTAGTGAAATAACTCCCAAATAAAGTAACTCCAAAAAAACAAATGAAAAAACTACAAATATTTTCATACAAAATAGAACTTATTTCGTTATGAAATAACTCGCAGTGTGTTGGGACTTATTTCATTTCCTTCTTTGGGAGTTATTTAATTTCTTTTATTTGGGAGCTATTACACTGCTCTTCAAACGCTTTCAATGGACTTTCAAGAGAATTAAAGTTCTGAATTGTATTTCTTATTTGTGTATGCATGTACGAGAATGTACAATTACACTAATAGAGGGCACTTATTTTTAAAATTTCCCATATAAATATGTATGTACGATTACATGAAAAATATGCATTAAAAATTTCAATTTTCTTAAATTGTTTGTATGTATACATATATGAGTAAATAAGGATCCATGACATTTCAGTACTTCAATATATAGAATATCAGTATATTTTGTTTATAAATAATTTATTTGTGGAGTGTAATAAATAAAAACGTTGTAATCTACTAAAATTCAAAAATATAAGAGAATTCGTCCAATAAAAACGTCTACCGAACCATATAATACTTGGTTCATTATTTCAAAACACTGTGGCACGGGTTAACGTTGACCAATCAAGCAAATATTAAACAAGGCATATTTTCTTCGTATATGAAACCATTTCAGGGGGTAACGTCTCAAAAAAGTAGAAAAATATTTTTCCCATAGGCTTAAGGGCCACTCTAATGTACATATTTATATGTAAACACATGTTTTCAGATCTAAGTATGCCAAGATTGTTTTTTTCCTTTTTTTGGTTACCGTTTTTCAGCTTCACTTCCCATTAAACACTGAAAACGAAATTCTCAAACGGAGAAAATATTGTTTCATATTTATCATTTGAAAATTAACATAAATTCAATTGTTTCTCAAATATTGTTTATCAACTTGAGAACTATTTGCGAGATTTGAGGAAAATTTGTTTCGCATTTTTACCATTTCTTGAATTTCGACATCAAATGCAGGATTAAGTTATTTCTATTAAACTACAAGTAAAGTAGTTGAAAAGGAACTCAAGATAAAGTTATTTATTTTAAACTACTAGTAAAGTAGTTGAAAACAAATGCAGGATAGGGCAATTGACTGCTTGCTATGACATCGCCGTGTTAAAAAAGTCAGTTCATTGCAAGGGAAAAAGTCACATTTTCAATTAGTTGTTATTGAAAATAAAGTAGTTTATAAAGTGATTTAAAATTAATTAAATTTCCTACAGGGATGTCACACGGGTTATATGTATGTATGTATGTATGTACTGGAACGAATTCGCTCGAGGCATCACACGTTCCTTTTAATCACGGTCACATAATGGGGGTACGCATTAATTAACCACACTCGTATACATATACGAGTATACATATCGAGCCTTAACCGCCAAAAAAGTGTAACCAACAAAGTTACCGATTTTAGCTTTTTCATGGAAATCAATAACTTATTATCACACGCATCAATTCCTAAAATTTCATACTCATTTCAAATCTGCCGTTTCGAAGTTAGAGACTAAATAAATTTCAAGGCTACATACAAACTGTATGCAAAGAAAATTAAGAAATATCTTCTCCTGTAAAGTTTACTTTTTGTTGGTTACACTCTTTTGGCGGTTAGGGCTCGATATGTATGTATGTCACTCAAATTCGCTGCTCAACCGTTTATTGTCCATGTCTCTTTATTGCATGTGCATGACCGTTGGCCGTAGGAGATTGCCGTTTGCGACAACATTATCATCCCAAATATCAAATTCACCCAACAAACATTTAGCAACCCATTGTCAAGCAAAGAGGTTCAGTCTTTATACGCACATAATCTTAGTTCTGCATTTGAGCTAAGCTGGTTGTTAAGTTGAATAGAATACATACCACTTTCTCAAATGTTAGAAAGTAGTTGTGTTCGTGCACACTGCGCATCACTTGGTTTACTAAAACATATTTGTGAACTATTTTTAGGTCTCTGAGCAGTGGAAGACTTCCAAAAAACATTGATATATAGTAGAAACTTGGGCTGAAGCCATTTAAATTCGACATCGAGCATTGGAATCAGAAACTTGCCAAAGAAAACCAATTGCAGAAAACACCGACAAGATGTGTATAGTTAATATCATGGGGAGAATATATCGACCCCTTTTCCCGTTTTTATCGTAAGGGTAATTTTCTCGAAATTTACTTTTTGATGCAAATTTGTTCTATGTACATCCCCCAGCGCATCACCTGGTAAAATATTGTAGCTGAAATCCTTATAGTTGTGCCAAAAATTCGCTTTATTTTTTATCGTAAGGGACAATCTATACTTTTTTCTTGAGCTCGAATTTATCGTATCGCCCATATAAAAAATATTTTGAATAGGTATATCTAGTATTAAATCGAGGTGGAAACTCACTCACTATATTACCATGAGCCCATCATTAAAAATACAAAAGTGTGCAATAAGACACTTGTATTTGTCATATACAACATTTTTTAAATATTATCGTAAGGGACATTTATTCAAATACGATCACAAAACATTGAGAGCGAAATTATCGTAAGGGACAAGATTATGATTTTTTCGCAAACTGAAAATTTTTTCAAGAAAAAAATATCAGGTTCAGTATATAAATTATTTATCTAATCGTGAGTTCAATTTAATTTAAATATACCAATAAAAAACAGTAAAAAACAACAAAAAATGCTCTCCTGTAAAATTTGCTTTTGTCCCTTACGATAAAGTCGCTCAAAGGGGTCGATATGCTGAATATATCGTCCCCTCAATATAACAATAGCGTATGTGCTCATACGCCATTATTTTTTTATTGCATATTTAGAATCTCCATCCATTTTGACCAGACATAGAATGGTCAAAATTTCGTCAAATTCTACTTCCACAAAGTGGGTCAAAATGTCATTGGAAAAAATGGTGTATAATTTCTTGTTCAAAAATTTAATAGATATCTGATTTGACAAAAACTTTAAACTCGATTTTCTCAAAACCCAAAAAAAATTATACGCTATTGTTATATTGAGGGGACGATATGTACGTTTGTTTTAGTTTCCCTTCGGTTACGGGCGGATTTTAGTCGCTAATTATCGCTTAAGACGGACCACAATCGGCATTGCAAGACAAATAATATATAGATGATGGATGTTTAATAAACTCTCGGTCCACATTTTTAAGCTTAAAGATTGGCTTCTTACTTTTCTGGTAGCGATTCAATTTCAATCAGGTTCCTACAGTAACAACGGAGTAAAAAAGCTGCATCAAAAACAGCTTTATTTCGGCCATGTTGCTGATTTATCATATTTCGAATCGCTTTGAACAACAATCCAGGACGCGCATACCACTTTTAGTTATTTTAACTGTACAACACAATTATTTCAGCTGTTGACTTATAAACCTACATTCATGCCTGACCTTGTTTTTCATGTGTAAATACCTGTAGGTTAATAAAATGACAAGAAAAAAAAAACAAAAACAAAAACCAGCAAAAAGAAATAAAAACAATTATTTATTTTTTGGTTTATTCTTAACCTTAAGCTATTTAGTATGGAACGCAAAACAAAAACCATACGTACATACATACATGCATACAATCCAAGAAAAACAAGTAAGGAAGCCTAATTTCGCGTGGAATCAAACATCAGATACTCAGCTATATGCTTTAATTGTTTGTTTGAGCGAAACCCGGTGTATGTTATAGAAAGCAGACGTAGCCACGCCCATTTACAGACGGAAATTCAGACGGGCAGATGGACTGACATGGCTCAATCGATCACTTTTTTCACCCTGATCATTTTGATTTATATAACTCCATATCTACCTCGATTATTTTGCTGTTACTATCCACCGTTATGTGATCAAAATTATAATACACTGTATACTATTTACGTACGTACAGCTGAGTATAAATAAATAATAGCTTAAAAAACTAAAAAACACCTTTTAATCTTAAAAATCGTACTAAAAATTGAGAAATAATTTAATTAGAAACAAAATGATGAACGAAAATATAAGTATTTAAGGAAACGCGTGGGGTGCTCAGTATGTCAAATAATATTTAAAATCGCTGTTTTTTACTATTATTTTTATTTTGACTTTTTTGAGATTTCATATAACGTACTCTTTACTTTCACAACTAGGTATGTATGTGTATTTTTGTACTAGTTATATGAATCGAAATATTATTGAGCACCCGCACGCTTTTCCTTAAATACTAATATTTTCGTTCATCATTTTGTTTCTAATTAAATTATTTCTCAATTTTTAGTACGATTTTTAAGATTAAAGCGTGTTTTTTAGTTTTTTAAGCTATTATTTATTTTTAATTTTTAAGTAAATTTTTCATTAAAGGATGTTTTATGCGGACGCAAGAATAAAAGTAAAAAGAAGTCTGATGAATGTATTTATGTATGTATTTATAACTTCTACCAAAAATATTAATTTTTCACATACATTTTTTCCTTATAAATAAAAAACATTGGTCATGAGAGCTCAAAAATGAAGCCTAAACGAAATAAAAGCGTGTTAAAAATAGTAAACAACTTCTTGAGAAAATAAAAATTGCCAAACACATATGAAAGTTACCAAGAAACCAACAGCGAAAAAATAACCTATTTTGGTAATTACCAAGATCGGCAACCGTGCCATAATTGCTATAATTTATAGCCTATAAATAGAATTTGAACAAAGAAAAACAAAAAACCAGTCCTTGCTTTGCATACGTATGTATGTACATGCGGTTGTTTTTATTGCAAACACAACAACAACAAAACAGAAAGCTTGTTTCTTATTGGCTTGCATACGGGAGTGAATTGAATGAAATTCATAGAGGCTATTTTGAAGAGAGGTAACTTAAAAGCCTCAATGAAGCATAGAATATAATGTTGAATGTCCACTATATGATGTCGGTGGGCATGTTGATGTCAGGTTTCGAATCCGGAGGAGAATAGAAATAATAGAAGAGAGAACACAATAAAAGTAAAGTGAATGTTTCAAAAAAAATGATTGAGTTACTGTGTAACCTAAATCAAACGCAAGTCGTCAATTTAACGCACGCACGCAAATTTTGCATATGCGTTGAACCGAAATTGACTTGCGTGCGTGTTCAGATAAAGAAATAGAAAAATACAGAAAATCAGAGAAAATCTTGTTATTTTGTGGAATATGTACCTAACAGAAACGATATCAAAAGCAAGTGTCAATTTTTTTGCAAACAATCACCCACAATGCTTAATTTCAACTGTCACGCAAAACAAAAATTGGGCGTCGAATTTTCTTTTTACGCACGCCGTTCAATTTCGGTTACTCCCATACAAATTGTATGGGCATGAGAAATTTTTGACAGTAAATTGACGGCGTGCGTTTGATTTAGGTTACACAGTTAAACGTTGGAACTTTTAGGATGGGATGAAGTTACATACATACATATAAAAGCGTGTTAAAAACAGCTGCGGGCAGTAAAAACTGTACACATGACTGAATAATATGTACATGGAATGAATATGTACATAAGTAAGTAAACATAACAACAAATTTGCGTTTCTACCCACATACTCGCAGTAGGTATGTACGGAAAAACATCCGTTTGCACGTGGAAATCAACGCTTTTATATGTATGTATCTAACAAACACTTAAGTTCCTTGCAAAACTTAACAAGATGTTTTCCTTAAAGTCTTCGCAAAATTTACTTCGTCTTTAGTTTCTTTTTGTTCAAATTTCTAAGTATTTAATGGATATTATATAAATATATTTGTGGGATTACATATTTAAAGGAAACGCCCACACATGCGTTTAAAATACGCTGGTGCTAATATTACTCTAATGAGTCCTAATTTGTGCTTCTGCTCAAAAAGTTGTTCAATAAATCTGTGGTCACAAGCAATAACCGCTTAAGTCGACTTAGGAAGATTTCGAGTTATATATACCACGTTATTCTCCTGTTAAAACTATATTTCTGTAAAACACCCATGCTTATAAGTTAATTGAATCAAAAGATATAAATAAAAACATTTAGGCTTAACTTACAATAGAGGTATATTAAACTTGCTATAACAGCCAAAGTAGATGTATATTCTTAATCAAATTTCTTCATGGCATCTTGTTTTATTTACAAAATTTGATCGTAACATTGCGGATGGCTCATTGATTTTGCGTCTATAGTTTTTAATCGACTTTTATGATTTGTAAAGAAACGCCTTCGAATATAAAAATGAATTTATCTCGAAATCATATTTTCAGACTTAAGTGATTATTGCAAATTGCCACAGAAATAATGACACTACTCGACAAATTTTGATCAACTTTAACCATCAAAAATGAGATAATATTTTTCTAAAGCGAAATTTTACGCTGATTCCGAATATCATCTCCATTTTTTTGTGGCAGACCCAGTTTTTGAGATATTGGTAAAAATGTGGAAAAGGCCATATATGCAAGACATTGCATCACATAAGTGCATCAAAAAGTTTTATTAGACATCGTGGCGATTTGACATCTAGGAAGTGCTGGTAGAGGGAGCTCCAACAAACATTTTTTGCCTTCACACTCCAAAATTGGTCAAGTAGTTTGGTTACAATGGCAAAAATAATGAAAAAAATTTGAAAAAAATCGATTTTTTTTAAAGAAATTTCAGATTCGACTGTCTTAAAATCAGAAAAATTGTATGGGGGACAAAAAGTTAGTCTCCCTATCCTATAGAGAATTTAATTGTGAACATTTTAAGACTAATTGTGTAATAATCGGATGTACCGCTTTTTATATTTATCTATTTTTATTGAAAGTCCTTAACCAAAAATTTTCCGGAAGAGTAAAATTTCAACAACAAAATTGGGTTAATTCATAAAACTTTATTAAGGAGTAATACTCAAGATTATTTCATTCCATTTATTACGTGTTTTGAAGTGCACAATATCTCTCAAAACAGCGATTAATAAGAAAAAAAATTAATTGAATAAAAAATATCTGCATTGCGCCATTTTAAGAGAGGATAAATAATGAGCGATGTGAGTAAATACTTTTGACTACTCTTTTGTGATTTTCTGCATTTGTTACACGTATGATTATCCAAAAAATAATCTCCCATCATATCATCGTACCAAGACCATTGATATCGCCATTCAAAAACTATTAAGTCCTGATGAAATCTCTCACCCTGTTCATCACTTTCAGCAGCTAATCTTGTAGGGAAATTATCAATATGTTAATGCTAGAAATGAATTTTAGGCGGTATATTACTTTCCTTGCTATATAGTTTTGCAATGAAGCAGCGTTTTGTTAACTAGAAATCCACAAATAGAACAAAAGTTCTAACTATTTCATGATAAATCGTGTGCTTTTTGTTACTGCTTGCAGCAGTTTTTAACATGGATTTCTAGGTAACAAAAAGTTACTTTATTTGCAAAGGATTGTAATATGCCGCCTAAAATTCCTTCACATCTTCATAATTCCCTACAAATAGGTGCTGAAAATGATGAACAGGGTGGGAGATTTCATCAGGACTTAATAATTTTTGAATGGCGATATCAAGGGTCTTGGTACGAGGATATGATGGGAGATTATTTTATGGACAATCATACGTGTAACAAATGCAGAAAATCACAAAAGAGTAGTCAAAAGTACTTACTCACATCGCTCATTATTTATCCTCTCCTTAAAATCGCGAAAAACAGATTAATTAATTTTTTTCCTATTAATCGCTGTTCTGAGAAACATTGTGCACTTCAAAACACGTAATAAATGGAATGAAATAATCTTGAGTATTACTCCTTAATAAAGTTTTATGAATAAACCCAATTTTGTTGTTGAAATATAACTTTTCGGTTAAGGACTTTCAATAAAAATAGATAAATATAAATAACGGTACATCCGATTACTACTCAATTAGTCTTAAAATGTTCACAATTAAATTCTCTATAGGGTAGGAGGGCTAACTTTTTGTCCCCCATACAATTTTTCTGATTTTAAGACAGTCGAATCTGAAATTTCTTTAAAAAAATTCGATTTTTTTCAAATTTTTTTCATTATTTTTGCCATTGTAACCAAACTACTTCACCAATTTTGGAGTGTGAAGGCAAAAAATGTTTGTTGGAGCTCCCTCTACCAGCACTTCCTAGATGTAAAATCGCCACGATGTCAAATAAAACTATTTGATGCACTTATGTGATGCAATGTCTTGCATATATGGCCTTTTCCACATTTTTACCAATATCTCAAAAACTGGATCTGCCACAAAAAAATGGAGATGATATTCGGAATCAGCGTAAAATTTCACTTTAGAAAAGTATTATTTTATTCTTGGTGATTTTTGGTGTCGAGTAGTGTGATTAGAGTAAAAATTGGGTTTTTAA